>OV656690.1:28275740-28575068 GCA_927399405.1 Agonopterix arenella
CCAGGTTTTAGATCGTAGCAGTGATCTCATTATATTGCAGTAAAATCTCGAGCTCGCTTCGCTAGCTCCTAGTTTTAGATCGTATTGCAGTGATCTCTTTATATTTCAGTGAAATCTTGAGCTCGCTTCGCTCGCTCCTGGTTTTAGTTCGTATTGCAGTGATCTCTTTATATTGCAGTAAAATCTTGAGCACACTTCGCTCGTTTCTTGTTTTAGATCATATTCCAGTGATCTCATTATGTTGCAGTAAAATCTCGAGCTCACTTCGCTCGCTCCTGGTTTTAGATCGTGGCAGTGATCTCATTATATTGCAGTAAAATCTCGAGCTCGCTTCGCTCGCTGCTAGTTTTAGATCGTATTGCAGTGATCTCTTTATATTGCAGTGAAATCTCGAGCTCGCTTCGCTCGCTCCTGGTTTTAGTTCGTATTGCAGTGATCTCTTTATATTACAGTAAAATCTTGAGCACACTTCGCTCGTTTCTTGTTTTAGATCATATTCCAGTGATCTCATTATATTGCAGTAAATTCAGGGCTGGGGTTTGCAACAAGATTTGCAATGACCTGATAATATTGTAGTAATCACTTTTTTTTAATGGGATTTTATTGCAACTACCTTACCTGGACCTGAAACTCCCTGGGAAATAATTATTGCTATCTACGTCCACGGAGGGAAGGGTCGCCTATGTCAAGTTTTTGCCACGGCTCGAAAAATATCAGATATCAATTTCTGGAACGACCGGGGGCCTCATTTAGTTTTGTCGCCCCGGGCCTCTCACGGGCTTAGTCCGCCACTGAGAGTGCCGTATTTTCAATTAAAAAAAATTAACAAAAAACTCTTTTTATGATTTCACTAGATAAACTAATGGTGAATATGTGAGTATAAATACCAAAAAAGGTGTTTCGTCCTACCATAGGGCCTTAAACACAATCCATGAAAAGATAACATGGAAAATACCTCCCCGAATAAGGCGACTGACGAAACCTAATAGTGCTAGCGGCCCATCGAATATTTCATATAACCCAGTAAAATTAGACAAATCAGAAGAAATAATTAGGTACCGTTTTTGAACTTGGTTTAACGTTCCTTTAGTACGTAAGATTGATGAAAATAAAAAGTTCTGGTGGGGGAGGGTGAGCTCGAGGAAGAAAAGGGGAGGGGGGGGGGGAGCCTAACGGCCAGTTTTTCGCTTATTTCTCAAAATATATAAGTAATGTCGCAATTTTTTTGTATAGACTATTTGAACCTGAAAATTAAATTTATCATTTATATGGAAATCTTTGAGGCACTGTCAGTTTAAAACTATACGAAGAGAAAACATACAAAATGCCTCCCCGAGTGAGGCAAATAACAAAACCTAAGTTCATTCATCAACAAATCCACGTGAAGCTTTTATAGACAGTGTATACTAACACTAGTATAGAAAGTGAGTCAGCATTAAAAATACTGAGCCAAATATATAGTAGGTAGGCCGTTTCTTAAGAAAAAGACAAGTGTACTATTGAACAACCATCAGTGCAGCGCCTTCTCATAGTCACAATATAAAAACGTGTATTCTAACACTAGTATAGACAGTGTATAAACTAACACTGACACTAGTATAGACAGTGTATATACTAACACTAACACTAGTAAAGACAGTGTATACTAACACACAGGTATCCCGATGAGATCAGCTTGTAGCTGCATCAACAAGTCGTTGCAAGTCATACGACCGTCGACATGGAGCTTGTTCAGAGGCATCCCGCAGTCTTTGTTCATCGCTTCCAGGATGTCCCTGGAAAGTAGAAAAAAATACGTGATGATTATCATAAAAAGAAAGAAATTAAATCAAAACCAGTTATTGTCGCCGTGTCATAAGTTGTTGTATGACGCGTCACGCACCCCAACCTAAAGTTGGCCCGTTTTGTTTTATACCGTAGAAGCGTGAGGCTCAATCTAGACATATACCTACTTTATCTAAGAGAATAAGTTACCTAGTTTGGAAGCAGACAGCCTCCAGAGCAGCCCTTATGATGTGGTTCTTGGTCGTGAACGCGGTCAGCCCACAGATGATGCTGCGAACAGGTACATAAGTAATGTTATCATTTTTATTCAACACATTATTGTACCCACGGAAATACAGATGAATACAGCATAATAGACAAGTACAAAGGGCGAGCTTATCTCTGAAGGGATTTCTTCAAATGACCCCGATGAGGGAGCTTGAAGTGAATAGACTTGATGTGGGCATATTTCATGACGAGATCCTAGCATCACCAAGTCTCATCAGTGTCTCGTTAAGTAAATTAGAATAACTAAGTTAGAGTAGGTAAAATCTAGATATAAGGTACGATGGAACTGACATGATACATACAATTTTTGTATAAAAGACCGTTAAAAATTTATTTAAAAAAAAAGAGTTTTCTTCCAGCAGACCCATGATGTAGAGAAAGTTTACAAAGTGAGGCAGGCAAGGTGTACACAATTCAAAGAAATTAACAAACTAAAACACACAATCTGTACAATAACTGAATTGATAATTTATACCATTATTCCAAATATTTATCTTTTTAACAAAAATACCGATTAAGCAGAAAGGAACAAACAACATAGATTTTATCTCGCTCATTCTATGCAATTAAATAAATAAATAAATAGGGAGTCAGGATCCCTGACTCAGGGACTCATTATTTGTATACCACTAAACTGTAAACAAATAAAAAAATATTTTTTGTTGTTTACATGTTTGACTATTAGTCAAAAATTATAGTGTAATTAACATGTAATTAACGTATAAGCACAGTATAAGAAAGACTATCTATTACTAGTATAAGCCTGTCTCGTTCCCACGATTATTATTATTTTAAAGCCCGTTCTATTAATAAATAGAATACTCTTTCTACGACGAAAACAGATCAAAAGTTTTGGTTCAAAATAACTCGTATTACATTGGTAGTTTTGGCGGCAACGCATGAACTTCCAAGATTGAACACAGGTAAAAAGAAAAAAAACCACTGAAGACAACGGCTGTAAGGGCTAGGATCCCAGTGCCTTTCCGAAAGCCGAAATTAAAAAGTAAAGTGTCAATGTCAAGTTGAAGGTGGAAGTGTCGTTCGTTGTCAAATTGTCTGTTGTTATTTCCGTGGTATTTTCTCACTATTTAACAAGTTTTGAATTAAAATCCTATAAATATAGAAAATAAAATGAGCGAGGATAAACGTAAACGCAGTCCAAATTGGCTGCCGTCAGAGAAAAATCTTTTATTGGACCTAGTGCAGTTACACTACGATGTAATAGAAAATAAACAACTGGATACGAAGACCATCAGAACAAAACTGGCTGAATGGCGAATTATAGCCGAAGAGTACAACAGTAGAACGAACCACTACCCTCGCAACGGGGCCAACTTGAAGGCTCAGTGGGAGAGTATGAAGAAAATGGCGCGGAAAGAAGCGGCGAATATTAGGAAGAGTGTTATCATCAAAACAGGTCAGTATTACATACATTAAACTAGCTTTTTGACCCGCGAGGTGAGCCGCATTGGTCTTTTTACGTGACCAAGTTTTAAGACCAGAACCAAAATCTCAGAGGTCACTCTCTCAAAATTGATGGCATGTTTTGTACAAGCAACCCCCGGAAACATTTTTTGCTCAACCGTATAGTTGGCGAGTGGAACAAATTTCCTGAGACTGTAATAAGTGTGCCTTCAGTGAACTCTTTCAAAAATAGACTGGACAAATATTTAAAAAACTAAACAAGTGCAGTGATATACACGCATCAGCTTTGAGCTGCTAGTGTATCATATATAATAATAATAATGAAAAATAAAAATAGGTGACATAATACCAAAGACAACTTTCAACGTAAATACGTAACCCGTAAACTGCTACCAATAATATTAGAGTAGGGTTAACATATGGTTAGGGTGTAACTTGTTTTCCGAAATAAACATATTGAATTGAATTGAATAATGTTCCTAACTGAATGCAAGACTAAAATCGCGCAAGAGAAATAATCACAAAGACGCAGAATAAATACCACCCATAACTACCCATAATAGAGATTCGATATAGGTTGTGGGTTCGATTTCCAGAGGGGACAACTAGTGTTATGTCACTGCGTTTTTCCTAGTTGTTTAGGAGATTGCAGGCTGAATCACCTGTGATTGTCTGAAAAGAAAGATGATTCCGTGCTTCGGATTGCACAATAAGCAGTTGGTCCCAGCTACTATCTCTGGTGGTAGCATTCATTACATAAAAACCACATCAGAGGCCATAAGGCGGTCTGAAAAACTCTAGGGCTTGCGGCCCACATGGCCGGTCCCCAAGTTTCACACCTAGCCTGGCAGAAGATCTTCCCTTTTCCGTGGAGGAATTTAGTTCCTTCAGTTATTTATTTCCCATATTATTTTGTTTCAGAGTCCGACGATGAATCAACGCCACCCCCTACAAAGGAGGACCCATTTCATCAGCGAATCCTAAGTCTTCTATCCAACAGTGCTGTTCCCGTGTCATTGTCACCGTCCCACAGAATTGATAACAATGAGAAACTACCAACTTACAAGATGACCAAAGGGGTTTTTAGGAGAGTACCAACGCACACAAACATATCTTCCCTAGAAAAGCTGCATAGGAAGGAGATTGAAGCTATTGAACTTAAAAAAAGATTGGCTGTTGAAGAAATGCAGAGGTCAAAGGTGTTACAAGAGTTAGATATACAAATAAAGAGAGAACAACTCAGACAAGAGAAAATTAAAACACACTTGTTATTGATAAGGCGAAGAAAGGTTTTGGCTTTCAAAAGAAGGAAAGAATGAGTTGATTTAATCTGTAGATTTTAATTTGATTAATTCATAGGGTAAGGATAACAGACCTCTTCATATTTCGGCAACATGCATCGTCATTTAATTTAATTAATTATTATTAATAAAATACATTTTAAGGCATTTTGTTTAAAACTTTTATTCATATTTGTCCAGAGTCATGGATATTCGTTTGTTTCTATGTAAGGTCTAACAAAATTAGCTAAAACTATTTTAAGGGGATGATTAGACCATCAAACTGAACAACTTTCTCTATGGGACCAATATCGAAATTTCGAAAAAAAATCTGCTGTCCCATACATTTAGGTCGAGTACGTTAGTGTGGTTTTTCGCGATTTCGATATTGGCCCCATAGAGAAAGCTGTTCAGTTTGATTGTCTGATCATCCCCTTAAAATAGTTTCAGCTAGTTTTGTTAGTCCTTATATATGAGGTGGAGTCTTGTAATTGCAACTATGGAGCAATTGCACTTATAAGAATCACAATTCAGTCCTTCTCTTTATACCAACACCTGCCTTCTAGATGACTAGACATAAGTCTATTGAGAGAAGAACTGAACTGTGATTCTTATAAGTGCAATTGCCCCATAGTTGCAATTACCAGATAGTTGCAATTACAAGACTCCACTTTGTATATATTCTACAGGGTGAAATTGATATCATTAGCATCCTTTTAAACTAAGAGTCTACCCAATCAAAGAAAATTAGCAAAAAAAAAAAGCTCTAATCTCAAACGATCTATCAATCTAATACGATCAAGATCGACCTAGGACTTGGTATAACTCTAGCACAGCCCGGACACTGCATACAAAAAATTGAAATTGACAAGATGACGTCAGCACATGCGAAACCAAAGAAATTAAACCTTAAGTCTTTTTAGGTGCTGTTTATACAGAAGAGACGTGTGGCGGTGGCGGATTGTCAAAGTAACACCAATATAAACCTTATATTACGTAGTGTTAGGGAACCGACAACTCCTCATCCCATTCCTAACGCCATCTATCAAACGATAAAGGAACTGAAACAATGCACCCCCCGCCCCCCCCCCCCCCCTCCCCGCCCTCTGGAATTATAAGACATCTCGACGGCGCGGAAAAAACGTGATAAAAAACCCCCTTTCTTTTCGTGAGTGAAGAATTGTGAAAGTGGACAATCAGTGCACCATTAGCATATGAAGGATTGCTTCCAGAGGTTCCGCAAAGCAAAAGAGCTAGCTCATCAAGCCGGTGCCGTGCAGCCCACCTGTAAGTTCCTGATTTTCCTTTTTGTCGGTATTTGCTTTCAACTAAACTTAGTTTTCGCAACACGTAGCATAGCGTCGTTTTTGTCGTAAAGGAAAATCGCGCTCGCGCCACCAGGCGACGTCACCTGGGAGGCGGTTTGTAATTCTCAAAACAACGCTATGCTATGTACTATAAGGTTTATATTGCCGCACCACGTCACTTCTATATAAACCGCGCCTTAGGTAACTGGCGGGTAACCGGAGGGCGATAGAGGGGGTGAGGTAAAAAGTTGGTGGGAGGCAGGGAGTGTCCGTACTGTATCTAGTAATAGATACTCTTTGTTATACTGTGACTGTAGTTTAGATGAGGTTGTGTTAAGCACATGAGCTTCACTGTAGTTATAATTTACTAATAAATATTTAGTGATCTCAAGTATTGTTTTTGTAAAAAAGTGTATTACTCTTGACTTAGACTTGAGTACACAAAACGATGGGGCCGCGTGGCCACCTAACCCGCGCGCCAACACACATCCGTCCGTGAGTTCTCTAGCTACGCGATTCCGATTCATTTGAGAGAAATTGACTCGGAGATGATGAATGAAAGGAAATGCATAGGTACCATTAGGCCTGGCTTTTAATTTTTCAGTATTTTTTCAAATAATTCTAGTAATAACGGATAGAAAAATCTGATATCCTACAATCCTACTAATATTATAAACGCGAAAGTTTGTAAGTATGGATGTTTGTTACTCTTTCACGCAAAAACTACTGAACGGATTTCGATGAAATTTGGCATACAGATAGACCATGGCCTGGGTTAACACATAGGGTACTTTTTATCCGGGTGACGCAGACGAAGTCGCGGGCAACAGCAGTAATATTTATATTTGCTTCGTATCACATCTCCACATGGTTCTTCTTCTTGGTGGACATTTCATTGTATGCTCCAGTAATTTTGAGTATTTACTTAAACATAACCCTACTTCTGGCGCAGTCAGGTAAAAATAATAAAACTAATTTAATTTTTGATCTGAACCCAAAACCTTTTTTTGTGTTTCACACTATCTTCAGATAAAAAAAATACTATCACGAATTTGACTATGTGTTATAATTTGTTAGAAAACTTTTCGAAAAATGTGGTCAACTTTCTGTAGAATTTTTTTTAGAGATCGTTAGAGAGCTCTCGGAAAAATGCTAATTTTCTGATGTTACTAAAAGTTTTCAGAAAAAACATTAAATTTTATGGTAAAACTTACATTGTTAGGATACGTTAGAAATGAAAAACTTCCATACAATTTGTACTTTTTTTATTTCTATTTTTTGTTGATGCACAAGCTTGATATCTAAAATAATTGACTAACCAAAACTTAGTTGACCTTTTTGGTTGGAAATGAGCTCAGCTATCACCTCTTTCCGTTTGATCCATGACTTTTTGCCATGAATAATGGTCGCTACTCACCCCCTGGCGTCCTTCCTCCAGTAGGGCGCGTACAGTGCTACATAATGTTGTGACAAGGTCGCTACTCACCCCCTGGCGTCCTTCCTCCAGTAGGGCGCGTACAGTGCTACATAATGTTGTGACAAGGTCGCTACTCACCCCCTGGCGTCCTTCCTCCAGTAGGGCGCGTACAGTGCTACATAATGTTGTGACAAGGTCGCTACTCACCCCCTGGCGTCCTTCCTCCAGTAGGGCGCGTACAGTGCTACATAATGTTGTGACAAGGTCGCTACTCACCCCCTGGCGTCCTTCCTCCAGTAGGGCGCGTACAGTGCTACATAATGTTGTGACAAGGTCGCTACTCACCCCCTGGCGTCCTTCCTCCAGTAGGGCGCGTACAGTGCTACATAATGTTGTGACAATGTCGCTACTCACCCCCTGGCGTCCTTCCTCCAGTAGGGCGCGTACAGTGCTACATAATGTTGTGACAAGGTCGCTACTCACCCCCTGGCGTCCTTCCTCCAGTAGGGCGCGTACAGTGCTACTTAATGTTGTGACAAGGTCGCTACTCACCCCCTGGCGTCCTTCCTCCAGTAGGGCGCGTACAGTGCTACATAATGTTGTGACAAGGTCGCTACTCACCCCCTGGCGTCCTTCCTCCAGTAGGGCGCGTAGAGGCCGCTGAAGGCCGGCACAAAGTACACGTCTCCAGTACTGAACACCTGCCCCGCTATGTGCTCTGTTTCCTGTTACATATCATCATCATCACCATTATAATTCTCACTATCACCTACACCATTATCATAAGCAGAGCAAAAGCATATTATGCTCACGACTACAGGGTGAAATTGATATCATTAGCATCCTTTTAAACTATGAGTCTACCCATCAAACTGAACTATGGCAGCAAACCGATCGGAGCAAAAAAAAAGTCAGCTGTTCCAAACTAAACTGCGATGCCTACTCGACTCAAATGTATGGAACAGCAGATTTTTTATTTGCTTCGATCGGTTTGCTCCCATAGTAAAAGTTGTTCAGTTTGATGGGTAGACTCTTAGTTTAAAAGGATGTTAATGATATCAATTTCACCCTGTATATTCTGACTTGACTACTCCGTCAGAGATATTCTGAAACCTCAGAAAATCCACGTTTCAACCTTTGATTAATTAAAAAAAGCGGAAGATAGGTGACGTTCTTGCATTACGTACTCGAAAAATGTACCCGCTATTAATGTATCTTACGAGTGAAAAGTAATGCCGAGTGATTTGATTTTTCTTTTTGAATGATATGTACAACGAGTAACAGCTTAAAGGCATTCTGGTACCTTTATTCCGCCTAAAATAAAAAAAATAATCACGGAATGCCGCTAGTATTTGCGACTAAGTAAATAAGGCGACCGGGGCTCAATTTATGTGGTCCATACACTATAAGCTAGTCACCAATCCACGCCATTTTAATTTAATCAAAGGTAGTACCGAAACTCTGTCCAGAAATTTGACTACTTATATGTGGACTAGTTACGCGTGATATTCTACTAACAAACATTTCTGACACTTTTTGCGGGGGGCGAGGTAACATGAAATCAGCAACTTTGGATTCTATTCACCATAACTTTAGATTCTAATTTTGAATGTTAAACATCATGAAAAGTAGTCTCGTGTGAACCCCAAACGTGATAAGTTCGAAGTTATTGTTTCGTAATTATAGACTGTCTCGTTTAGTGATAAGGTATAAAATTGAATGCAAATGCACATGATCAATTGTTCTTATACCGTGGCAGAGGAGAAATGCTGCCGCAAGGCTAGTCCTTACAATAAATAGTCAAAGGTCCAGAACCATTATCATGTTAGTAAGAAAAGAAAGAGCACATTCTAGAACTTGTCCAGTATTGTATACAGGGTGATTTTTAATCATTGCGGAAACTTTAACCATGCACTCTACTCGTCAAACTGAACAACTTTAAAACTCGAAATCGCCAAAATATCAGCTGTTCCACACAAAACTAAATTACCTACCTATCCAATTGTTCAGTTAGTCAGACAATTAGAATGCGTGATTAGATTTAATTTTAATTTATGTTTATTGGTTATTTAGCCCAGTCATTTAACGGTTTGAGCCGGGACTAATAAGTAATTGATTTTTTTTAGTATTTAAGAGCCAATTTGAGCTTAGAAATGTACCAAAATTTAAAAAACATCTCGTCAGCAACAGTTCCAAATTTAAAATTTAGTTATTATTTCGTTATAAAAAGGCACATTTGCACATATTTAAGGCATTACCGTTATACATATTTCAAACACGGTGTAAATATTTTTGTCTACTTAGAAAGTTTAGAAAAATACATTCGTATTTTCTAATAAAAATTCCATTTTTAAAATTTAAATGCCTATTTTATTGCTTAAAGCATAGCATGTGCTCACGACTATATTCCCCGAGGGGTAGTCAGAGATATTCTGAAACTTCAGAACATCCACGTTTCACTAGTAATACCGAAACTCTGTCTAGTGTGACGGGGAGTGAGCCCGTCGCCACTTGTAATGCTCAAAAATAATGTATATTGTTAAATCCAATTCAAATGAGTGCATTGGTTTAATATTATTAATTTAAAAGCTTTCTGGGACTCACAGTTTTTATTTTTTAAATATGTTTTCAGATAGTCTTTTTTCACTAAATGGTGCTTACAAACCTCACCTCTCCTAACAAAACTCCGTAAAATGACTGGGCTATAAGATAATAGTAAAGATAAAGAGTAGTTAGTTACCTTGGCGACGTCCTTGATAAGTTTCAGGTTGTCCCTGAGGAACTTCATCGCACCTCCGGCCACCGCTATAGAACCTGTCGACATTATTCAGTTATGTTACGATTTATGTCAATGTCAGATTGTTGGATGCAGACTACGTCAATGTTATAGTTCTGCAGTATCTTATGCAGGTAGTCACATTTGGTTACGCTGATGCTCTGTAACGGAGTGCGTCTGTGGCGGGATGGCCAGAGGGCCTCGTTATAAAAAATACCCCTTTGAAGACGGGTTGACCTATTTTTAGGTAAAGTTTCTGTAGTTCTGAGGTTGCGAATTAAAAGATGAAAATAGAAATATACAACTTTATTATTTACTAACCTACGCTCGTTTACAGGGGTTTCCCTAGCTAACCTAATTCTTATATCTTATTTATTACCCTTCTCTGCGCTGAAAAGAGGGAGAGAACGGGGACCCGGCACGTTTTACTGAAGGGCTCTGCCTTCGGGAGAATTTGGCTCAAACTGAAGGACCTGACAACACTGCCCGAAGTTTCCTCAAACTGCGTCTGGTCAGGTCTTCAGGAGCTACCTACGTCCTGGATGAGTTAGGACACGGCCCGGAGAACCCCTAAGCCGCGTCCATGACCCCTCAGGACGAGGTTTTCAGAACTGAGGAAAGGATGGGTTGAGGAGGAGGGGGTGGTCACCCGATAGTGGACTTCCTTTGATGAGTTTCTGCCCAGCTGCCCGAATACCTCAAGCCGCCAGAGCTTCCACTCTCGGACGCCAACTATCGAATGACGCTCCGACCTCCCGCGCTGGACCTTTTATAGTCTCAGCTTGCCTGGGTCTCCTTTGTAACATCGCTTTGTTACAGTCCTCTATATTAAGTTGGCAGATGCGAACCCGGGTCGTCCTGAGGACTTGACACACCTGACACCTGACACACCTAACTCCTGAGCCCCATCGATGGCTTCAGACGCTGGATGTGGACTTATAGCTCATGCCTACAAATAAAATTCGCCATACGCATAAATAAATGTCAGATTGCCAAATTCGCAAAATGGCTGCCTATCTTGCGTGTCGGTTGTAGTTTTCTTTAAATTTTGGATTGATTTAGTGGCATTCTAGTCTAATGTATCTGTTGTTGACTGATTAGGGAAGCAGGAGAGCTGTGTGTGTGTGTGTGTGTGTATGTATGTACCCTCTAGCGCGTAGACCGGGGGCTCCGAGGGTCCCAGCTTGTAGGCGAGTGTGGTGAGGAGGCCGTGGGTGGAGAGGACGCGGCGAGGCCCCGTGTTGTAGAGCAGGAAGCACCCCGAGCGGTACGTGTTCTTGGCCTGTCCGGCCTGCAGGCAGTTCTGCCCTACCAGCGCCGACTGCTGGTTGCCCAGGATCTGACCGACAGACAGACGAACACTTAATTAACACACAACGATAGTAATACCATAGACTAAATGAGACAAAAAGAGGGCTTTTTACGACCTCGAACAAAGCAAGCTCGAGATTTTCCTCCAATATAAAAACATATACAACTGGGGTTGCCACCTCTTAATCTGCTGCAACACTAGGGTTAAAAATGACTTCTTTGAACCTAGCAACCCTTAAATTGCGGCAGACTGAAAGGTGGCATCCTTGTTTTTCCAGTTTTTTAGATCGGTCTCCTTCCGATGGCACCTAATTTACTTCTTACCTTTTGTCATTGTATGTAAGTGTCCACCTTGTCGACGAACTTAAATAAATATAAATGGTCCAAACTAACAATTTGGTCATAACAGTATAACATTAGACCTATAAAGCACCAGTATATGACGAAATTACAGTAATATAACTTTTATAACTCAAAAAAGTCACATAAATGGGGGCCTAATACGACCAAATTGTTTGGTGGGGTGGGATGATGAGGTACTAACGCCAGATATAGTGATGCCGTCCAGGATGGATCCATCCTTCACGACGCCGTACACCTCGGAGCTGCTCAGTATCTGTGGCAGGGAGTCGCGGTGGATACCGAACAACCTGCCGAATTGTATAGTGATAAGAGAATGCCACGACATTATAGCTGACTGAAAAACCATATTATTTAATAAAGGAATTTCTTGAGTCTCATCGCCAGTTGCACGTACGTTCATTAAAGATAATCCTCCATTAAATTTCTTGCTAGATTCTATTAAGTGGCGACGGGCTCACTCCCCGTCACACTGGACAGAGTTTCGGTACTAGTGAAACGTGGATGTTCTGAGGTTTCAGAATATCTCTGACTACACCCTCGGGGAATATAGTCGTGAGCACATGCTATGCTTCTATTACGTCAACAAAACAAAAAGTAACAGCGTGAGATTTAATGGAGCATTATCTTTAATGAACGTACATGCAACTGGCAGTCAAATAAATAACCCTTCAAATCTATAAAACCCCATCTTTTAATTACTAGAAACATTTTATGGGTGTACTTATTCAAATAATGAAATTAAACAACTTGGCCCATGAAACATGGGTCGAAAAACCAAAATACAAAAGTAAAAAATCACTTTTAGTGATAAAACCGCCATTTGTACTATTACATTCTTCTTATTCTTTTTTTTTGCTGTATGTTTTTATTGTGCAAATATATAATATTTATGTTATGTTAAAAATGTGGATCATTGGATCTATTTTCTATGGGAAGACAAACAATTTTTTTTCTCATTTTTCGACTCATTGCCTCAGGGAAAGTTGTTTAGTTTGATTATATGAATACAGCAAATAAAATAATGTTTAATGATTTTGACATCTATAAAACAAATATTATTGATTTTTAAACATGTTACAGCCATGTTGTGGCTCGGTGGCGAAATTGGATAACGCAGTTCCCCGGTTTGGAAAAGTGCGGGTTCAAGTCCCGCCCGAGACAAATTTTTCAATCTTTAATTTGATCCATAAAACATATTCAAAAATAGTGGTTCTTAAATAATGTACCATCTCTTGTAAACATTCATCCCTAATATACAAATTGAATTCCAATTACAATAAATACAATTTACGATTTATTGTAATTTCTCATAATTATTGTAATAATGCAAAATGTCAAAACTGTAAACAATGTCAAAAATTTATACAGATATAGTTTCATCTCGTTATAATTAAAACTGAATGTAAAATTATGGTAGGAGATGAGAAAGTGGAACAGGTTGAAGAATTTGTATATTAGGGATGACAGGCACGTATCCAGGGGGGGGGGGGGGGGGATTAGGTGGGTTTTATTCCCCCCCCCACCCTCCACCCCGAAATCAGAATATTTTCATTGTTTTCTATGAATACCCCCCCCCCCCCCCCCCCACCCCGAAAATTAAATGTCCCCCCCCCCCCCAAACTAAAGTCTGGAAACGTGCTTGAGGGATGATGTACAAGGGTGAACTTAACTCTAAAAGAGTTTTCTTCCAGCAAACAATGAGAGGAAAACTAATGTATTTAGGTAAAATCAGTGTACACACAAATAAAGATAAATTTATTTTAGATAGTAACATGTGAATATAAAGATCTAAAAGACATTACTCAATCCAGTTTCGCCACAAAACTGGTAAATTTGAATTATATAAGGAACGAGCGTTAACCCGCGACTTTGTCCGCACAAATTATATACCAAATTTTAAGTCAGATAATAAGCTATCAAACAAGAAAAGTTTTATCAAAATCGGTTCAGTAGTTTACTTGTTACGCTGTTGATTATCAAAATAAAATAAAATAAATGAATAATAAATAGAACCAACTTCGGAATAGCGAAAAAAAAATCTTTTGTCCCAAACATTTAGCTCGAGTAGATCTGTAGCAAATCTCCTCATTTTGGGGAGGCCTATGTCCAGCAGTGGACGTCTATCCGCTGATATGATGATGATGATGGAACATTCGATTTTTTTTTTTGCGATTTCGATATTGGTCCCATAGTGACAGTTGTTCAGTTTGATGGTCTTAACCACCCCCTTAAACGTATATTTGTATTTTTGTAACACCTTGTATAGATGAATAATTAAACAGATAATATGTAACCTGCACAGCATGGGGTCCCAGTTGAGGGTCTCCAGGTTCATGAGTAGTGTTCGAGAGGCGTTCGTGACGTCAGTAACATGCAGCCCTCCCCGCGCCCCGCCCGTCAGGTTCTGAACGACAATAATACAATATACTTACTAGAGTTAACCCAAGACTTTGTCCGCACTAATTATATCATCATCATCAGCCTATAAACGTTGGGACGTTTAGGCTGCAGTGGGCTCTCCGGGAGGGTGTGTGGGCGTTAGTCCACCACGCGTGCCCAATGCGGATTGGTAGACTACACATACACATCAAAATTTCTTTTTCACCGTATGCAGGTTTCCTCGCGATGTTTTCCTTCATAAGCTACCAAACAAAAACAGTGTTATCAAAATCGTTTCAGTAGTTTTTGCGTGATGCTCGATCGAACAAACAAACAGACAGACAAGAAATCCAAAAATTGGTGATATGGAATCAGGGACACCTAACAACCATATAGTTACCATATAGAAGTAATAGTACGAGAATTAACCCGCGACTTTGTCCGCACAAATTATATACCAGATTTTAAGTCAGATCATAAGCTATCAAACAAAAAAAGTTTCATCAAAATCGGTTCAGTAGTTTTTGCGTGATACTCGTTCAAACAAACAAACAGACGGACAAAAAATTCAAAAATTGGTGATATGGAATCAGGGATATCTAAAAACCATATCATAGCTTTTTTTTTGTTAATATCTTCAATGTACAGACAAACATCCTGTTACAGTTTTAAAAGAAGTTAGATAGAAGGTATTTTGCTGTGGGGGCGGCTATTATAATAAGATACCAGAGGATATTCTAAACTTGCCAGACAAAAAGTTTAAGTCCCATGTTAAACAAGTCCTCTGTAAAAAAGGCTACTATAAACTCGATGACTATTTGAATGACCAAAATGTCTGGTCTTGACAATGTTACTCTATGTAATGCAATATTGTATTTTAATTGTACTTTGTATATTTTGTTTTGTTTAAAAGATGTGTGTCGTAGAGTTTCCGGCCGCATCTTCTCTCAACGGAACACCTTCCGACGCGGTGGTAGAGTCAAAAAATGACGTCAAAAAGCTATCTATGTGATATTATTTTGAGTAAAAAATTTTCATTCGATTTGATTGGTTTTTCACCACTCTACCTGCCAGTTAAAATTGGTAGGAGTCAGGAAGTATCGGTACTGTATGTAGTAACTAGATACTCTTTGTTATACCACACCCCGGACACTGCATAGAAAAACCTCCTTTTTTGAAGTCGGTTAAAAAATTGAAATTGACAAGATGACGTCAGCACATGCGAAACACAGCACAAAGAAATTGAACCTTAACCGTCTTCTTCTTAGGTAGCTGCCGGGTAACTGGAAGGCGATGGGGGTGAGGTATACAGTTGGTAGTGGGGGGAGGCAGGGAGTGTCCGTACTGTATCTAGTAGTAGATGCTCTTTGTTATACTGTGGTTCTAGTGTGTATTAAAGCGGAGCGGAGCGGAGATGTGTAAAATACAATAGCTTACATGGTTGATCCCGTCATAACAAAATCGAAGCTATTTTATAAATTTTTCACAATTCCGGGTGGAAAGCGTCCTTTCGTCCCGCTGCGCTAAACGAAGTTGCCGCTTTCCGCATCCGTCGAGTAGAAAAATAGTATATTAACTACTACCCGTAAATAAGAAAGCCTCAGATCACATGTTTGTTGATCTCGACTTATTACATGAGATCTGAGACCTTTTTTACTTTGCTGCCCTCGGTGTATTTAATAATTGGTCTAATATTTTGTAACATCTCCGCTCCTTTTTGGTGGATTCCGGGCCCTATATTGAATTACGGACTAATCCGGCATCAAAGGACCAGATTAATGAATATTTTTATAATTTTAGATCAACTTACCCACACGATCCAAGAGTACATGCTCTTGAGATAAGAATATATCTTGCGACAGATCTCGAGATATATCTTGAGATTGATCTTTTGACATTCTAAACTTGCCAGACATAAATTTTAAAGTCCCATGTTAAACAATTCGTCTATAAAAAAACGTTCACTCACCCACACGATCCAGGAGTCGACAGTACCGAACAGCAGCCTCTTGTCCCTGCTGGCCCTCCGCACGGTCTTGACGTTGTCCTTCATCCAGCGCATCTTGAGCGCGCTGAAGTAGGGGCTGATGGGCAGACCGCACACGTTCTTGAGATAGTTCTTGTTGCGGTCGGGCACTTTGGCCAGGATCGCGTCTACTGTACTGTCTGTGCGGATGTCGTTCCATGCTACAAATAATAGACATACCACAGATTAATACATCACCTTCTGCTAAAACGATTACTCCATACTTGTATTATATACCAAGATCCGACCGTAAAATTATGCAACTATTTGTTTGGCAGGGTTCCAAATTATCAAGATAATTATTTTCTTTGATAATTACTAATTACCAAGCATCTTCTTTTTTTAAAATAATTAATGGACTCTTGCTTGTGCGTTAGCACTGCATTTCCGCAAGTGTCAAGTAGTTTATGGGAGAATCTATCCCAATCTCAGGGATTGTTTTTGGTCAAGAACAAGAAGAGATTGAGGATTGCGGAGCCTCGTGGCAGGCAAAAACGCGACGCGGGTCAAAACCTGCAACGTGACTCTTCAAGCTTCTTCTTATCGTGTGGGCAGAGCCATGATGTCAGGGTTTTTTCAGACCGCCTTACGGCCTCTGAAGTCGTTTTTATGTAACGAAAGATAGTAGCCGGGACCAACGGCTTAACGTGCCAACCGAAGCACGGAATCATTTTTCTTTTCAGTCAATCAGGTGATTCAGCCTGCAATGTCCTAACCAACTGGGGAAAAACTCATAAAGTGACATATCACTAGGTGCCCCCCGTGGGAATCGAACCCACGACCTCCGTGTCGAGAGCCAATGCTGATTCTTAGTTTTAAGTAAAATTTCGAACTCGAAGTTCAAAAATTGCTATTTTTGCTTTATGTACTCGTATTCAGATCAACCAGCACCTAGTCTTCAGCATTATCGTTTTGTATCAAAATGAACAACAAATGAAAACAGTGAGAAAAGCTATTTCGTCTATATAAGCTTATTTTTTTCACAAATCGTGATCGGATACACACACACACACACACACACACATACACATGGCGCGACATCGCTAGTACAAGCGTCGGCCGCCTCGCGCTGACGAGTGCACGTTTCATCCGATTCAAATTATGTTTGGGTGTAAAAACAATTCATAAATAATGAGAAATCTACGTTTTTTAAATAGGTTAGGTATTTGAGTAGATTATAAATTCTTCTGGTTTTTTTTTATGGTAGGACACGCGTTAACTTCGGCATTTCTTGACCGATTTGCATGATTATTTTTCTGTCTAAAGAAGTCACCCCCGAGTTGGTCCCATTTAAATTTCGTGAAGATCTGTCGATGCGCTTAGGAACTCCTCAAAAATTTATAGCAAATTGTCGACGATAGAAGCAATTGCTTTTTGTCTATGAAATTACTCCTTGTGTGTATAATGGATATCTGTTCGGTCTAATATATTTTACTACTGAAAATCGTTACTCAAAAAAAAGATCCTCCTTTTGTTGAAATCGGTTAAAAAGTTATAATACATACATAAATACATTATAGGTAGTTAATATAGTTCTTGTAAAATACGAAGTCCATGAAATATTAGTGACTTCATGTGACAGCCCTAGCGGCCTCCGAGGGCGACAGCGAGACGTTTTGGCCGAGGCCGAGGCCGAGGGGGGAAGTAGGTGTTTATAACGCGGTGTTCGGAGCGCGCACAAAGGAGATTCCATTCTATAGTGTATTAGTTATTCTATGCCCCAAACTAGACTAGTTGTTCCGCAATTATAGGCTGTTTCGTTTAGTGATAAGGTATAAAATTGTATGCACATGTACGTACATGTACTTGACAGAGGGGAGTGCTAACGTAAGGCAGGTCCCTAGTTAAACCAGCTAAGACCTACTGCCAGACTGGCCTACGGTTTGAATACATTTTGTAGATTCACCCACTTGCAGATTCTGCTGTGATGCAGAGGTAACGCCCATACACCTCCTCTGCGAATGCGAAGTGCTCATTCACAGCAGAAGTCGCCATCTAGGTGGATACATAATAACACCTACTGACATTAGGGACCTCCCCTCCAAAAGCATAAAACGGTTCATGAAGTCCGTGGGCCTAGGAAATGACCTTTAGGTCTAGGGTGACAGCTACAATAGATCTGTCCAGGTCGCAGTAGCTGTATTGGCCATTCACCAAGCCCTTACAGCCAAATCTAAACTATTATAAAACTGTAACAGGAAGTGTGTCTGTACATTGAAGATATTAACAAAAAAAAAGTTACGATATGGTTTTTAGGTATCCCTGATTCCATATCACCAATTTTTTTATTTTTTGTCTGTCTGTTTGTTTGTTTGTTTGTTTGTGTGTTTGTTTGTGAACGAGCATCACGCAAAAACTACTGAACCGATTTTGATGAAACTTTTTTGTTTGATAGCTTATGATCTGACTTAAAATCTGGTATATAAATTGTGCGGACAAAGTCGCGGGTTAACGCTAGTAATAAATAATACGGTTTGAAATGTTCGCGTAAGGCCTATCCCTTAATAATTGTACTTTGACCTAAAGATAGTGCAGTATACTCGAGCATGCAGACCTAGGCCTAGGACGGCGGTGGGTGGAGGCGAGTTATTAGTCAAGTCAACTCACCTATCGCAGGATGTAGAGGTTCCCCGGTGTACTTGTCCCACGCTATGGTCGTCTCCCTCTGGTTAGTGATGCCCAACGTCACTATGTCCTCCTTTGAGTAGCCTGCAATTAACATAATGAGATAATTAACAGAAGATGTATTGTATTAGTTAAACAAACGATCAGGCGAGCTGTGACCTTGAGACGCCAGAGTAAAACAGTCAATTCTTCTATATGAAGTACCTAAATAGTATATAGGTTGTTACAAAAAAGTAAAAATAAACATTTGAAACTTTAAATGGGGTTGTTTAGACCATCAAACTGAACAACTTTCATTATGGGACCTGTTGATATATGGCAATGTTCTACATTTCCGGTAGGATGCTAGTACGTATGTGTAAGTTGGCAACACTGCTTGCATTCTTCTGATAAATACGTTTCGCTAATAATCTGCATCTTTTCATTTAATCACATCAGGACCAACATCGAAACCGCGAAAAAAAATTATCTGTCCCATACATTTAGCTCGAGTAGATTTGTATGGAACATCAGATTTTTTTCGCGATTTCGATATTGGTCCCATCGTGAAAGTTGTTCAATTTGATGGTCTAAACCTTGTATACTTCAGACAGAAGAATCACCTGCAGAGATTTAAATGAAAATCTGCTCTCATAGTGCGGCAATAAAGTGCAATCTAGCTCGCCACTGCGCTACCTTTGAACATTGATATATAACGAATATAATGTCAAATCTAAACTATTATAAAACTGTAACAGGAAGTTTGTCTGTACATTGACGATATTAACAAAAAAAAAGTTACGGTATGGTTTTTAGGTGTCCCTGATTCCATATCATCAATTTTTGGATTTTTGTCTGTTTGTTTGTTTGTTTGCTTGTGTGTTTGTTTGTGTGTTTGTTTGAACGAGCATCACGCAAAAACTACTGAACCGATTTTGTTGAAACTTTTTTGTTTGATAGCTTATGATCTGACTTAAAATCTGGTATATAATTTGTGCGGACGAAGCCGCGGGTTATCGCTAGTAAATTATAAAACTGTCACGGGAACCCTTTGGATGAGGGCAGCGCAGGACCTGTGGCGATCCTTGTCGAGGCCTATGTCCAGCAGTGGATGTCTATCTACTTATATGATGAATATCCACTCACCCAACTCCTCTAGCTTGGCCAGGGCAGTGTCGGCACAGGTCCTGATGTGTTCTATGATCTCGAGCGGGTCCTGCTCGGACCAGCCAGGCTGCGGCTGCACCTGAGTCTTGTCTAGTTGGTGGGAGACCAGCTCTTCGGGACGCTCCGCCTCGAATATCTGGATAACAATGGATAGTAATTAGGTTAGTATTCTTCTGAATAAGTTTAAGAGAAGTTTATTCCGGAGGCTCCCGAGCGCGCTGCATACAAACGAACTTCCGACCTATTTTCAATTTTTTTTAACCTGCTTCGTCCCACTGCTGGGCAAAGATCTCTCCTAAAATCTTCCATATATATCTATCCAATGCGGTATCCCTCCATTCGTTGCATCCAACTCATGGCGATACCTTTTCCGGGGTCTGCCTCGACCTCGACTACCATCTATTATCAATATAAACCAATTAAAGTAATTGACCTGTGGCCTAGTGGTGCTGGTGCCCAGAAACCAATATCTTTGCTTTACATTTGTTAGATTTCCGTTAAAATATACAGTTTCAATGCTAGGATTAATTTAAGATTTGATGCAGCCACTGTAACTTTAAAACTATAATACATTTTAACGATAATCTGACTTTATACAAACATAGATATTAGTTTCTAGATAGTTTCTGAAAAATTTCATTGACTTTAATTGGTTAGTATTGAAAATACCACACTTCCTTTGTATGGAGCGCGCTCCGAATTACATTCCCTTGTCAACCCGGCGTAAATGATTCCGTGCTTTGGTTGGCACGTTAAGCCGTTGGTCCCGGCTACTATCTCTGGTGGTAGTAGTCGTTACATGAAAACCACGTCAGAGGCCGTAAGGCGGTCTGAAAAAACTCTGACACCAAGGCTCTGCCCACACGATAAGAAGAAGAACCCGGCGCATTGAATAATTAGTTCCGGTTTAAGGCGGTTGCAGAGTGGTCAATTTTATACAAAACTTTGACGCACAATACGCGTAGACGGTATTAATATAAGTAACTGTGTTTTGTTTGAATAAGCCACCCACGGGCGTACCCTCCTGGCAGGGACCATATCAGATTTCCCTGGTGATATCCTAATCATTATGTAATGAGAGAGGGCGACCAACGGCGGCGGTGGTGTTCCTTTGGGAATATTGTTTACTCTTCTTCTTACCGTGTGGACAGAGCCCTGGTGTCAGAGTTTTGAGTTTAGTTTCATTCGGGGTTCAAAATTATCAGGATAATTATTTTCGTTGATAATTATCATGATAATCAAGCAGATTTTTAGTTTTGTCTAAAATTTCTAACTAAAAGTTCAAATATTGTTGTTTTTGCTTTAATACACTCGTATCCACCGCTCGTACCAAACAGCGGTTAGTTTTCGTTTCATATCACCTCACCATTAATAACAAATAGTTTAGAAGAACAGAAGAAAACTGTAAGAAAAATTATTTCGTGTTTGTGAGCATTCTTTTTCGCGAAATGCTGGCGTGACATTGCTTACACAAGCTTTTTATTTTTCCAGTGAATTTTATAGATATCAACGTATATTTATCAAGATGTATAGCCGTGGTGGTCCAGTGGCGAGTAACCTAGGAGGCGATGGTTCGATCCCCGTCCTGGCCGACTCGTACCAATGAGTTTTTCGGAATTTATGTACGATTTGTGACACTACTGGCTTTTTCGGTGATGGAAAACATCGTGAGGAAACCTGCATGCTTCAATTACGAGGCATGTATTGTACCTACTGTCCATTACAAGTGGCGACGGGCTCACTCCCCGTCACACTGACAGAGTTTCGGTACTAGTGAAACGTGGATGTTCTGAGGTTTCAGAATACCCCCTCGGGGAACATATGCTTATGCTATGTATTTATCCTTTCGAACCCTGGTTTCATTGTCTGCATATACAACCCTTAAAATTTTGAATACTAGTGGTGTATTTGGATGTAATTTTGTATTTAGATACCTAATATTTAAATTTCCAAGTTTATCTAGATAAAATTTGTTTGCACACAAAAAAGAAGTCGATCTAAGCTTTTGGTGGCCCACATATTTTTATGTAAGTACTAGGTTATCATAAGATTCAAAATGTTAATGTTTGTCACGATAATAGACATGTCGTGCTAATGCAGTTAGACTCGTCCGTCACATGCAAATTACGAGCTACAATGTAAGTAAATATAAGCATTTTGTGATTATTTGTAATTTCACACGAACACGCCCACTCAAGGACGTCTCCGACACGTGCCTTCAAATTTATTCTTATATTTATACTTCACTACAAATTTTGAATAATTTTTTTTTGGTTGTATTCATATTATGGGTCAAAAACAATGACATTCTATACAAGGAAGACTTCGCATCAGTGCGCTATTAACGGGACCACTAAGTTATGCCCAGTTGTTTTACATTACTGCTTTGTGACCGAATACATTTGAAAGATTTGAAAGGACTGGAATATCAGCGGCAATGTATGACAGTTGGGCATAACTGATGCATACAAAGGTGACATTAGAGACATGTGCCATGTTTAGGCTTTGTTATTGTATGACATGATGACTCTATGGTTATAAAAACTCATTGGTCAAAAACGATAAAAATTGTTGGACTTCTCATGCTAAAATGCGGATTAGCCGATCGATTTTGTATGAGAGGTAAAACAAAATTCCCTTTTTTCGACCCATTGTTCGATAAGGAAAGTTGTTCAGTTTGATCATCTGAATACACCCTAAAACTTTTGTTAGAATGGGCCACACCACGCGGGTCTAGTGCTGATTGGTGGAGGCAATTAGTGGTCAAACTTCTGCCAGACAATTTTCAAGCCGCCAATTGGGCCTCTGACCTAGGTTAGGCTAAGCAGCGATTACATTACCCAACATGTCGGGCCCTATTCGGCATACATTGCCTGCTTTGATCACTACACTCTAAAAATGAAAGGGAACAAAACAGGTAATGTGTTCTGAAATGGGGCCCGACGAACTGCAAGTGTAATCGCTGCTTTAGGTACCCCCCTAGAACGGTTTCTCTCTCTTGGTACATGTCGCGGCAAGCGCTATGTAGCAATGGTTTTCTCTGTAGAGTGTGACGGGTAGTAAATAGACGAACCATTGTCGGCTCAATGTTCATAACATCAAACTGTAATTCGGAGAAAGGTGTCAGAATCTAGCCTGTATGTATGCGTTGCTAAACTGAACTCTGTAGAACACTCACCACAACTCTGAGGGTCTTGGTGCCGTCGTCGATGACGCAGATGAGGGGCTTCTTGTCGCCATCCTTCACCGGCATCTCGCCGCCTGCAAATATATATAAATAAATAGTATAATATATGTTTGGTTAATCAAGGTTGTTCCGGTCTACATAAGAAGACCCTTACAGAGCTCTTATGTGCACGGCCGAAAGTTGAAAATTGCTTAATTTATGAGACTGCTTGAGCAGGCACACTACAACTGTAGTTGAAAGTTTACTAAAATAACAGTGAGCCAACATTTTTTTCTACAATTTGGCACATTGTCGCAATCCGTAAGATTATCTTTGTTATGACCAGCACGGCTAGCATGCCACCCACGACAAAGCGTTTAAACGAGAAAAGCGTCACGCGCGCTCTTTCGGGCCTACGTACAATAATAAAGATGGAGGCACATCTCGATTTTTATCGTTTTCTCGGGGGTGGCATGCTAGCCGTGCTGAAGTCGCATTTTGCCGGTCATTCCAGGGCCGCATTGTTGTTGTGTGACATGGACCATATTTTATTTTAAAATGTAAATGCGAAAAATTATGAAAAAATTACAATGCTAGTAAATCTTACACACAGTATAGCCCAGTCATTTTACCGTTTGAGCCGGGACTAATTAACAATTGATACATTTTTTTATATAATATTGAAGAGCCAATTTGAGCATAGAAATGTACCAGTTTAAAAAAAATCCACGTCAGCAACAGCTCGTTCTAAAAAACCTTTTTTTTTGCACATATTCAAGGCTTATATACTTGATACATGGTGTTAATATTTTTGTCTACTTAGAAGGTTTTGAAGATTACATTCGTATTTTCTAATAAATACCTCATTTTTATAAATTTCAATGCCTATTTTATTGCTAAAAAATAATTTATATTGTTAAAATTAAGTCAAATGAGTGCATTGGTATTAATATTACTAATTTAAAAGCCTTCTGGGACACACAATTTTGATTTCTATGTTGCGTAGCGAATTTTTTTAAAATATATTTTAAGATAGTCTTTTTGTTACTAAATGGTGCCGGTTACAGTTTAAAAGTCCAATTATTAATTACTCCCTACTCCGCCTAACAAAACTCCGTAAAATTACTGGGCTAGTAGTGGATGTTTGATTGAAAAACGTCGTCATTTTTGTGCTCTGAAAGGTCCTAAAGTCATTATTTTATTTTTGCCAGACTAACCGAAGGGGCTTGCCTAATAATAAATAACGCTCACAGACACATACATTGTAATGATCCCAAGCAAGCACTAATAGGCTGTTTATTATGGAAACCATACAACAACGGCACAAACATATAAACATCCATGACCGAACCGGGATTCGAACCCAGGACCCTGGTTTGGCAGTCCGGCGTGGTAACGGTTACACCAACCGGGTCGTCAAACATAATTAAAGCAGTGTTTGAAATGAATTGCCGTAAATTGTGATGTCAATCGGACATAATATGTTTTTACCACAAGTCATAAATTGATTGCGAATGAGGTAGAAGGTTTATTTTGTCGAAGAATACGCTTATTTGCATGTTTTTATAGATATTTTTTTTGCCAAGGAGACCAGTTTTCTGTCTTTCATTCTTTGTCACGTTATAATTTCTAAAAGAAATTGTTGAAATGTTAATAATGGACCCATATTAGCATTTCAATGCGGCCCTGGAATCACCGGCAGAATCCGACTTCTGGTTATGACTCCATTTCAAATGCTATTATACCTATAGACTAAGAGATAAGTGTACTTTTATATAATTTTTTACTGATCTTTAAACATCAGTAAGTCCTAAACCGACTGGAGTTATGCAGGCAGACCTGGTCCATCCCCATCACAGAGATGCTCTACACTCCATAAACACTGAATCAGCTTTGCTGCTGATGGTTGCAAAAAGTACACCTATCTCTTAGTCTACTACTAGTATTAGTCAGGCGTAGAATGTAGGTAGCATTTAATGTGACCTATTTAATTTTAACAAATATTTTGTATGTTTAATTTAAATACTAACTACTACATCCTCTGTTGAATATTGAATCCTAAAATATTATGTTTCTATCTTCAGTGGCTTGGGCTGTGCGTTGTTTGCCTGTCAGTCAGTCAGTCAGTCAGTCGGTCACGAAATTACTTTATTTTACACCAAAACATACACAAAATGAAATGAAATGTTTCTTACAAGTCAATTTTTTAATATCGATTATAAAGGTCTTGAAAACGCATGTGCCTCCTCCTTTGACTATTTATTATAAGGACTAGCCTTGCGGTAGCATTTCCTCTCTGCCACGGTATAAGAACAATTGATCATGTGCATTTACATTTAATTTTGTACATTATCACTAACCGAGATAGCCTGTAATTGCGAAACAATAATTTCGAACTTAGGAAGTTTGGGGTTCACACGAGACTACTTTTCATGATTTTTAACAATCAAAATTAGAATCTAAAGTTACGGGGAATAAAATCCAAAGTTGCGGATTTCATGTTACCTCGCCCCACGCAAAAAGTGTCAGAAATGTTTGTTAGTAGAACAACACGCGTAACTAGTCCTCATACAAGTAGTAGGCTTCCTCGGAGATGGATATCCAAAACCGGGAGATCTTAGATTTGTTCCCCTCAATGGTATCGCCTCCTTCATCGACCATGTATTTGAAGGGGGGGAAAAGTATTGGGGCTAACACAAAAGATCCCACTAGGTCGTAGTTTTGCTGGCTTGCCAGCCCCCTCAACAAGATAAGATAAGGTCTTGATATGTTGCGGACGCTGGACGCAAGGCAGCGCTGAATCTTACGCTAGTATGTTAAGAGGCTATGTGAAAAAAATAGGATTCTTCAAAGCGTCATACATCATGAAGTACTAACAGTAGGAGTATGATTAGCGGATATGTGTAAATTGAACATATAATTGAAGTTTTGATTAGAGCCAAAACACGATTAAGACACATTTTCTCGATAGAAAAACAAGCCAAAGTAGCCTCCGTCTTTATCGATAAACGCTTGGAACTGCTAAACGGTGAATAATAGAAACATGAGACTTGATTTAGAAAAAAGAGATTGATATTTTACAAATTATGATTAGAGCAGAATTGAACTTACATAAATAGTACAATCACAATTAAATAAAGTTTGTTTTACGCTTGCGTCGTTTCAGTCGCGCGCGCCGCCCCATCTCTTTCTTTCGCATCAGGCAGTAATAGGCCCTTAAGTTTATGAGCTAAATAGATCTATCTATCTATCTATAACGTCACGCCACTTTCCCAGTGGGGTGGCAGAGACCAGGGCGCGCCACTTACTACGATCTTTACATACTTCTTTTGCCTCATGCACATCCATACATCTTTTCATACATGCCCGTCGGTTTCGAGTACTCCGCACCTCCCCTTTTTGTAGAACGCAACTGATTTGATCAGCATACGTCCTACGAGGGCGCCCTCTGCCGACGCTTCCACTCACATTAGCAACATATATCTCTTTCGTACATCTGCTGTCACTTATCCTCTCCACATGACCAAACCAACGAAGCATACCTTTCTCTATGTCTTGTCACAACATCTTGTTTTAATTTAAATCTGTCTCTTATTACACAATTTCTCACTCTATCTTTCAGCGTCACACGACACATACTTCGCAAGGAACGCATTTCAACAGCATTAATTTTACTTGCATGCTTCTTCTGACATATATAAGTGTAGGCACCAACACACCATTGTGTATAGCAAGTCGCGCCTTTTTGGACACTAAAAAAATTTCCTCGATACAATTAACGTCAGTCTGTGATCAATCAGCTCAGTAGGGCTTCTTTTCCCATCGTATAACTTGATAATATGATAATTTGATGGTCTGAACTGAAGCATCCTGTTCAATATGTAACGCATTAAAATTTACACCCTGTATAATATAGTGTAAGTATAATTATTGTCTGCCTCCGTGGTCTAATGGTTAAGAGCATTGGCTCTCGACATGGAGGTCGTGGGTTCGATTCCCACGGGGGACACCCAGTGATATCGTCACTTTGTGCGTTTTTCCCCAGTTGGTTAGGACATTGCAGGTTGAAACACCTGATTGTCTGAAAATAAAGATGATTCCGTGCTTCGGATGGCACGTTAAGCCATTGGCCCGGCTACTATCTCTGGTGGTGGTAGTCGTTACATAAAAACCACGTCAGAGGCCGTAAAAAACTCTGACACCAAGGCTCTGCCCACACGATAAGAAGAAGAATTGCATCCAAGTTTGAACATAGAATTGAATGTGTAGCCCTAGCAGTAGCTGTGTAACAAACTGCCTGAGGTGGAGGAAGCCAGAATTAAAACTCAGAATTAGAAGTATTTTATTTGCTGAAATATGTTATATTTTAAAGGAAATCTCTGACAAATGAAAATCACAGATATTGGTTTCTAGATCGTGTCTAAAAATTTTCATTAACTTTAATTGGTTAGTATTGAAAATATAAGCAGACTTCGTTTGTATGGAGCGCGCTTCGAATTATATCCCCTTAAATACTGTATCGATTTACATGAAACTTGGCACAGAGTTGGTTCATGCCTCCAACAAACGGAACTGAAATTATTAAACTAATTCAAGACCACTAGGTCATGCAGAAAAAACGTGTAACCGAATTCTAAATAATTATACTTTCTTTCTTTCTTTCTTATCGTGTGGGCAGAGCCCTGGTGTCAGAGTTTTTTCAGACGGCCTTACGGCCTCTGACGTGGTTTTTATGTAACGACTACTACCACCAGAGATAGTAGCCGGGACCAACGGTTAACGTGCCATCCGAAGCACGGAATCATCTTTATTTTCAGACAATCAGGTGTTTCAACCTGCAATGTCCTAACCAACTGGGGAAAAAAGCACAGTGACATATCACTAGGTGTCCCCCGTGGGAATCGAACCCTCGACCTCCATGTCGAGAGCCAATGCTCTTAACCACGTAGGCAGTGCAATTTTGATGCAATAAAATATTTTTATTATTTTCCTGTTCGTACTGTACAGAATACAGCTGTGGTTTAAAATATTTGCATAATAATTACGATAAGCAATTTAAAATGAAGAACACTCAAGATTATGAATCAAATAAAACATTAACAATTAATTCAAGCCATTGTGAACTCTAATCTAAGAGCTATTAACGTTATTTTATAGCAGTAAACTGTGTGTAATTATAATTTGAAAAACCGGCCAAGAGAGTGTCGCCCAAAATAGGGTTCCGTAGTCATTGCATAAAAAGCTCATCCTGACATAGCTATAATAACTTAAGAAATCTTCAAGAAGCAAACAATAGTGCCATAACTAACATAAATTTGTTTTTATTATTGTACTAGCGTTAACCCGCGAATTTGTCCGCACAAATTGTATACCAGATTTTAAATCAGATCATAAGCTATCAAACAAAAAAAGTTTCATCAAAATCAGTTCAGTAGTTTTTGCGTGATGCTCGTTCAAACAAACAAACACACAAACAAACAAACAAACAGACAGACAAAAAATCCAAAAATTGGTGATATGGAATCAGGGATACCTAAAAACCTAGTACCTAAAAACCATGTACGCCCTATTTTTTACTTTGAGCGCAGATACCTCGAAACAGAAGAATTATAACGATTTAGTTTCTTTTCTATGGGAGTTTTGTTCCATTAGACAAGACGACTCGATTTATTAAAAAAAAACTATTCCTTTATTTATTTATTTCAGAATCTTACATCTAAGTTTACAATTTCCAACCCATCTTTCGTTGTACGGTAAAAAAAATAGGTTTCATCATAACTACAACATTTATGTTTTTGTGTTACAGTTATCAATCAATCAATCAATCACATATTCTTTATTTTACACCAAAACATCAACAGTTAACTGTCTTAATACAAAATTTCGATTCAATAGGTGCAAAAATGAGCGAGTTAATTAGGCATACAGACAGACAGACAGAATGGACGAAAGTATAATAATAATAATAATAATATATCTTTATTTCAGAACCAGGTTCCATATTACATTACATTTATATTTATATTTACATTTACATTTTAGCATTCCACCCTTTACATTTTTACAATTTTGATTTTAAATTCAACATTATCAGGTACAGAATAATATACAATTTATTACATATGTGCAACGCAAGCCTGTACATATCACAAAAAGTAAATCGCAAATAGCCATTAGATTTAAATTTACAAAAATTTAAAAGAAAAAAAAATGGAGACACATAATGAAATGTGATTGAATGTCATCT
Organism: Agonopterix arenella; assembly: GCA_927399405.1. Classification (NCBI taxonomy): domain Eukaryota; kingdom Metazoa; phylum Arthropoda; class Insecta; order Lepidoptera; family Depressariidae; genus Agonopterix; species Agonopterix arenella. The sequence goes on from OV656690.1 coordinate 28,305,261, forward strand.
ACCAACAGTCAAGCAGCCAGTTCTTGTTTGACTACGGAACCCTAAAAAGACATGATAAGTTATGTTATCGCATATCCGTGTGAGTTGAAGTGACTCCTTAACATAATCTATATGACAGAGTCCATACATACACACGCCAATTAGTAGGTACTCATACATACTGGGTTCTTCTTTATATCATCATCAGCCTACAGGGTGCAAAATAGCGGAAAAAATCTGCTGTTTCATTCATTTTGGTAGCTAGTAGCTATTGACTTTTTCTATGGAATAGCAGTTTTATTTTTTGCGATTTCTATGTAGGCTCCATAGTGAAAGTTGTTCAGTTTGATGGTCGATTTAGGTTTACACCCTGTATACGTACCACTGCAGTGCACCGGCCTACCCGGTGTACGGGCGTTAATCCACCACGCGTGCCCAATGCGGATTGGTAGACTTCACAGGGATGTATGGAAATGTAAATGAGCCAAGAGGTAAAGGTTTTAACTTACTAGAGTTTACCCGCGACTTCGTCCGCACAAATTATACAGGGTGTAAGAAAAAGTATCATTAACCTTTAAACCACATACTCTACCCATCAAACTGAACTACTTTTAATATGGGAGCAAACCGAACAGAACAAAAAAAGTCAGCTGTTCCATACGTTTCAGTTGATTTTTTTTGTTCTGATCGGTTTGCTCCCGTAGGAAAAGTTGATCAGTTTGATGGGTAGAGGATGTGGTTTAAAGGTTAATGATACTTTTTCTTACACCCTGTATACCGGATTTTAAGTCAGAGCATAAGCTATGAAACAAAAATAGTTTCATCAAAATCGGTTCAGTAGTTTTTGCATGATTCTGTTACAAACATACCAACAAACAGACAAAAAAAATTCTAAAAAAAGGTTGATTTGGAGTCAGATATACCTAAAAACCATATCGTAATCTTTCTTATGTAAATATCTTCAATGTACAGACTCACTTCTGTTACAGTTTTGTAATACTTAAGATACGTCTTACCGATGTACACACGGCGACACGTCAAGCTATACAAAACCAACATAAGCTGGCCGCGCGACGGTATACATTACTCGACCTCCGCTCGCCCAGCTTATGTTGGTTTTGTATAGCTTGATGTGTCGCCGTGCGTACCTGCGCAGTTAAAAAATTTAAATAGCGCGCGAAATTATATTGACCAATTAGGATGTACACCTTCTATCCCTTGCCGCTATTGGCTAATTGTTTTGGCGCCCTTTGCGCTGCTATCCGAGTCTGCACCCTTCTGGTTTTGTCGGGGACTCTGGTCTGCGCTGGCTCTGTGCAAACGAAGATTGACGAGCGGAATTATTTTCCTGGTCGTACTGGTACGCAAGGATCGTAGCAAATAGCGCGGGGAAAGAGGCGTGACATTGTAGATAGATAGATAAGCCTGTAATCTGTCTGTAGTACAAGTAACTAAATGGTAAGATAATGAATGTTAAGGGCTGGGCCACACAGAGTGCGGCTGCGGGCCGGCAGTAGATGTATACTATGGAATTATATAAGAGGTGTCAGTTTAGATGCAGTCAATGTTGCCAACTTAGCTTTTTGAGTTCGTCAGCGCTTAAAAAGGTTATTTGACGCTTGACGCCCATTCTAGCGCTTTTTGAACAATTTGTGACAACCTTTGCTCTTTTTCTATTTGCGCGCGAACGAACGAGATAAAAGACGTGATACAGTCTGCTGAGGACCTTCGTTTAGAGTACGCAATGCCCGGTCCACGGTACGCACGACTCGCCCAGTGAGTAAGGTTTCAGATTCGCACTCCGCAGATGAAGATTTAGCGCTTTTTTTCCAAAAAATTACAAATTTAGCTTTTACAATTTATTTTGTGCCCTACTTAGCGCGCTGTCATTATAGAGTGTTGGCAACGCTGGATGCAGTCCGGCGCTGCTGCGGAACGGTAGCCGCAGTGTGACACCTCACAACTACTGCCGCCCGCAGCCGTTCCGCAGCCGCACTCTGTATGTCCCAGCCTTAAGACGGAACTAGATATAATCCCTCTGATAAAATAAAATATTTTACTTTTATTTGATAACGTGTGGTTATCTCGGGACTAATTATTTTATTCCACATCTTATATCGTGGTGGCGCGTTGCGAATAGGTATTGTCACTCAATCATGAGTTCATGAGGGTTCGGGTTCGAATCCGCACCAACGACATGCAATGCGTTTTTCTATCTTATCTTCTATGTGTGTTGTATTATAGAGTTTCTGGCCGCATCTTCTCTCAACGGGACACCTTCCGACGCGGTGGTAGACTCAAAAAATGACGTCAAAAAGCTTTCTATGTGATAAAATTTTTGATTTTGTATTACTGACTGGTCTCCAACGGTGAAGGAAAATATCGTGAGGAAACCTGTATACGCTGAAGAAGAAATTCTGAAGTCTACCAACCCGCACGCATCTGTACACGCGTGGTGGACTAACGCCCATACGAGTCCTTGAGTCCTTGAGTCTCCATCTCCTTCAATATCCATAATACTCAAAAGCTCAGTCATTTTACGGAGTTTTGTTAGACGGGGTAGGCAGTAATTATTAATTGGATTTTAAACTGACAAAAAGATTATCTTAAAACATATTATGTAAAAAAATACGCTACGCAACATAAAAATATAAATTGTGTGTCCCAGAAGGCTTTTAAATTAATAATAATAATACCAATGCACTCATTTGACTTATATTTAACAATATAAATTATTTTTGAGCAATAAAATAGGCATTGGAATTTTAAAAAAATAGGTATTTATTAGAAAATACGAATGTACCTATTTTTCAACACCTTCTAAATAGATAAAAATATTAATACCATGTTTGAAGTATGTATAATGGTAAAGCCTTAAATAAGTACAAAAAAAAATTTACCATCAGGTTTTTTAGAACGAGATAAAAACAAAATTTTTAAATTGGATCTGTTGCTGACGTGATTTTTTTTTATTTCGGTACATTTCTATGCTCAAATTGGTTCTTCAATATTATACCGAAAAAAAAATCTAAATTAATCCCGGCTCAAACCGTAAAATGACTGGGCTACAAGTCATACTGAGCATATTATTGTTTTGGTGAGATTAGGGGGTGCTTCAGATCATCAAACTGAACAACTTTCACTACGGTACCAGAATTGAAATCACGAAATAAAAATCTGCTGTTCCATATAAAACCTCAATGGCAGTAGCCAATAAAAAAAAAAAATACTTAAATAAATTTAAAAAAAAATCGAGGCTCGAGTACGAAACAATTACGGTAATGTTTTTATGCCATCTCTATGTTCGCTCCATAGTGAAAGTTGTTACCTAATTACCTACCCTAAAGATATACAACGTAACGAATTTTATTTTTTCACCCTGTATAATCAATCTCACGTTCGCGCAAGAAGGTGAACAGAAATTTGATTACAACAACCGATCTATTCCACGCGAATATCATGTTATACCTACACTACGTAACCATGAATGAACATGTAATAAGAGACCGGACCGCAAACGGTTTACTACATAAGGTATAATTATGAATACATAACTACATTATGCATGTAACTAGACGCCCCCACAGAGGCTCAAGTCTCGTCACCCGGCCTGCGTCACCGCGAGCAAACTTAGAAGCGAGGATTTTAATCTGGAGCGGCGCTGGAAGGACGAGTGGAAAAGCAAAACTGTTGGAACGCTTGAGGAAACATGGACCCCACTGTCAAGCCTAAGGTATTCCACCTGCCGCGCAAGGACTGGTGTCGCCTCAACAGGCTAAGGACCGGACACGGCAGGTGCATCCACCTCCGACACAAATGGGGCTGGATGGAGTCTGCTTTGTGTGACTGCGGGATCGAAGACCAGACGATTCCGCACATTATACAACGGTGCCCCTTTCGAGCTTACCCGGGTCGTCCTGAGGACTTGACACACCTGACACCTGAGGCCCATCGATGGCTTCAGACGCTGGATGTGGACTTGCAGCTCATGCCTACAAATAAAATTCGCCATACGCATAAATAAAAAAAACTAGACTTGAGGAAAAAAACAGTTTTATTTACGAGAGAGCTACAATTTATCCTCACGTGTTAGTTTCGGGGAATACCTTACGTAACTTATGCAATGTTGTTGTTGAAAAGGGAAAGGAAAATAACAAGAAAAATATTTTTTTCCGGGATCCTTGGCTCTCCATAACTCACACTTTGCCGTTTTTATTATTTGCCACTTATCTTTAGAATTTGCTCTACAAGGTGAAATTGATATCATTAGCATCCTTTTAAACTAAGAGTCTACACAACGAACTGAACAACTTTTACTATGGGAGCAAACAGATCGGAGCAAAAAAAAATCTGCTGTTGAATACATTTGAGTCGCGAACTCGCGCGTAGACATTGCAGTTTAGTATGGAACAGCTGATTTTTTATTTGCTCCGATCGGTTTGCAGTTTGTAAAAGTTGTTCAGTTTGATGGGTAGACTCTTAGTTTAAAAGGATAATGATAGGCTAATGATATCAATTTCACCCTGTATAATCACGATAGAATGATGCATAATTTCCATAGCAATTTCGTCATTTTTCTACTGCTGATTTCAACGTGTGACGTGGTGTGAATTTCAAAAATCGCGCTTCGGTAGGATGTGTATATTTTGAAGTATTTTGTGTAGTATGACTTGATTGTGCTGGCATATGTTTATTTATACCTACTGTGTTGTAAAGAAAGGGGACAGTCGTGGGTTTGGTTTATGTATGAGCATATAATGTTTTAACACTTGGTAAGGTATGTTTTATGAACGCTACTCGATTGCCGTGAGTAGTGTAATATTGGGCACTCTAGGCCACTTCGTTTCCTTCAGGCTCACCCTGTTCGCCTTCAGTCACTCGTTGACCTAGAGTGCCCAATATTACAAAGATATTTTTCGTTCAATCATTTACTCAGACATTCTAATTTAAATTCAACCTGTGTCGTTATAACGCGATCAGATGAGAGCCATGGTAAGATCACTCCTTGAACGCACTGTCATCTAGGATGTTAAATCGTTTATTTAACAAGAACAGGAACTCGTTTTATCTGTCTATTTGTCGAACAGAAAACATTATTTTAATCAAAAGAAGCAAAAACCTCGTGCTTTGAGCTTTCAGGTACCTTGCTCGGTCTCGTCGGCTAGTGTCGGAAGTTGTGCAAGGTACCTTAATTGCTCATCGCACATTAGAGGAAACCCCTAAGGGTTTTTTTAGTATCCATTTGAGGTTCGACATTACAGTGTCAGTTCTCAGGTAGGATTTCAGGGTTTTTGGTATCCATTTGAGGTTCGACATTACAGTGTCAGTTCTCAGGTAGGATTTCAGTTCATAGAGATATTACTTTATCAAGTTTCAGATTGGCCAGATCGATACTAATTGATATTTCATATCACAGGCATGTTTGAAGTTATGGAGTGTAGTCAAGTCGGCCAAGCTTAACTAACACCACATGGTCTCAACCAGCCCAGAGGAAACTGTTTCACTCTGGTATATATACTAACATCGTTGAAAACTTTAATAGCGCGATTAAGAAATCGTTATTTTAATGCGCGAGTTTTCGCTAGGCCGCTGTACACTAACGTCTTTAGTAAACAGAACCAGTAACAATACCTTTATAAAAGAGTCGATGTACCTCATACAGCTGGATTAAAGACGCGGCATTAAATAAAAACTGAATTCCCCGGTTAGTATTTGATTACCGTAATATGATACTAAGGATGTCGTCATTGCGATTATACAAGGTGTTAATTTTAATATTTTGTTAGGTATCCACTGAAATATACGATAATATAAGAAGGATATTATTATTAAGTTGATTACATCACAATACTAAAGGGATTAACTCAAGTCTGTAATAAGATAATGTAACCAAAAATTCTTCTTGTTATTTTATCAACTAAGTTGTGTACTAGTTCGTATTTAGTAGTGAACTTACGTAAGTTTAGGTGTGTTTATATACCTACTTAGTTTTATTCAGTATGGTTTTATTTAACGAATTTCGTTATCATTTTATTATTAAATAATAAATAAGTAAGTATAATAAGTAGGTAGGTAGGTAGGTATAATAGGTAGGCAGTTATTGTCTGAAATATATGCGTGATAAAATTAAATATGTTTATATCTTAATTAATAATATTATATACCTAGATATAATTTATAGTGATGACAAAGATATTTAATTAGCTACATAACACGTTAAGCTTCTTACCTACCTACAAAATAGATATTATCTTTCTTCAATATTTATCAAAATGACACACTGTATTTTTTTCGAATGTTGATTCATACTGTGAAACCGAAGAAAACCTAAGTAAGCATTTTTATCGTAATAAATCAGAATGTATTATGTGATAAAAGTGACTCGTAGAATGTTACATAGTATTTACTTGAATTTAAGGTTCAAATTACATTGATTAGAACCTTTACATTACGTTTTTAGATGGAGACTTAAGAGTAAAAAAGCTTACCTAATTATTGCAATCCATAATTTGTAACATACTTATTTTGATTTTGCTCAACAGTAGTCGCAGTATAAATTATCGTGAGTGATTTTTAATAAATTCAGTTTCTTCAAGAAAAAATGTAAGTAGGTATGAGAACAATTATTTAATCATGCAATCATTAACATTATGGTTATGATTTAATACCTACAACATGGGTTCGAATCCTAGTTGAAACTTATTTTGATATGCCTAGTTGCAATTATAGTACTTATATTTTAAACACATTAGGTACAGTTTAACGTTCGAGATCTGAAGGTAGATAATTTATTAATTTTTGCTTAATAGTTTTATTAACTTTCAGGTCTGACTCCGAGTATGAAATTGTAAGTGAAGAGGAGAGAGAAAAGGTTGATAAAACGAAAAAGAAGACCTCTAAGAAATCTACGTCGTTGAGTAGTAGCAGCGTGGGGAAGCGAAAAACGTCATCGACTAATTTAGCTAGGTAATTTGATTTTTAACTCGCACCTACACCATAAATTTTTTTTGATTGATTTTTCTTAATAAACAAAATGTTATGTTATAGCTATTTGTTTGCTTTTACAGTGCGCGCAAGAAGACAGCCCCAGCAGCGCTCGACGTGTTTGGGTTGACCAAGGATCAACCGCAACCGTCATCTTCAAAGCCAACAAAGCGGAACGGGACTCTGGAGTCCTGCTTCGTAAACCGGGTAGCAACAGGCAACCAACGACGGGTGACCGAACAAAGTGGTGAATACTATATTGATCTTAAAGTATATAATACTACCGACGCCGAAGGTTCTAAGCCAGAGGAACGTTGGAAGAAGGCTCTCGTAAGGGTGAAGTTCTTTACGAATGACGACTGTCCGCAGTGGCAAAATGTCCAAAATCTTGTGAGATCGGCTCATGAGCTGTTTGAGGACATTCCACCTTCTTTTTATAATAATTTTAATAACTAGTCACATCATTTTTTGATTTGTTGAATTTTGATAAAAAATAGTAGGTAGGTACAGTTAAACCGTATCTATAAATACTTAGCGTTAATTATAGTTAATACGTACTGTTGATAAAAAACTACAAGAGTTAAATTATTCTAACATGCCTTTTTGTTCAAGCTGCGGTATTTTAGTTGTAAGAAACAAATGGACAGGTCATTTACGAAGTAACGTACACAAAAATAATGCCGCTGCATCTGTTTACGATAACGTACAGATAATAAAATCCGCTTTCCGGGGTCGTATCGCGAGCTATAGGATTTTAGCAGTGACTGAAGAGGAAGTAAATTCTATAAATACGTTTTTTGTCAGAACTAGTTTCAAAATCAAGTCACTTTTAGATCGATCACTTAAAAGTCATATATGTGTTAAAGTTAATATTGAACTTTTTTCTATGTTTTTGATGTTCAAAAATGATACCCAGGAAGTGAAGTCTTTTGGAACAAAAAATTTTACACTTCATTTAAATTATGACTTCGATTCATTATTTTTAGATGTCAAAAGTAATTTGATAAAAAAGATTGAAGAATTTCAAGAGAGGGACAGTGGGTGGACATTTTTGAACAATGTACACTTAGAACTGAACATAAATAAATGTCAACCATTACGAGGATCAAATTATATAGACTTACCTAAATTTATCAAAAACAAAAAGGCATGCCTGAATATTCAGAATAATGACGAATACTGTTTCTTATATTGCGTGATGGCGGCCCTATATCCTACCACAAAACACTCCGTAAGACCTTTATCATATGCAAATTTCCGGGATATGTTGCAAATTAAAGATATGTCGTTTCCAGTCAGCTTTAGGGACATTTCAATTTTCGAGAAAAATAATCCTGCTTTAAGCATTTATGTTTATGGTCTGAAAGACAAAAAGATTATAACTGGACCATTGTACAAATCGGAGTCAAGTAGCTATAAAAAACGTATTCATTTGTTGCTTCTTGAAAATGGTGAATCATCGCATTATTGTTTAATCAAAGATCTGCCGCGTCTTGTTAGACGACAAATAACAAAACATCACGGCAAGTTATACTATTGTGATACTTGTTTACAATTTTTTACATCAGCTGCTAAACTTGATGAACACATTTGTGGAGGCGTCGTTACTGTGCTGCCTGACAAAGGGTCAGTTATACAGTTTAAAAATTATGAACGAAAACAAAATGTTCCTTTCGTTATTTACGCTGACTTTGAAACTATGCTACAACCTTTTCAGGGCTGTGAACCTGATCCAAATAATGCAAGTACAACAGACTTACAGCGTCATGTGCCCGTTGCGTTTGCTTATCAAGTCGTTTGTTCAGTTGATGAACGTTATAATCGGTTTGTTAGTTATCGCGGTAAAGATTGTGTGCCAAAGTTTGTTAGCTCACTGCATAGAGATGTCGCGGAAATTCATGAAGTTCTAGGTACTATTATCCCTATTATATTCAGTAAACAGGATGCTAAAGATTTCGAGTCATCTACTCGTTGTCATATTTGTCATAATTTTTTATGGAATGATAGAGTAAAAGATCATTGTCATATCACAGGACGATATCGCGGTGCTGTCCATCAGTACTGTAATTTACAGTATCGGCTTCCTAAATTTATTCCAATTTTTTTTCACAATCTTGCAGGATATGACTGTCACCTGTTTATCAAAGAATTGGGAGTAACTCCCGGCATGATCAAAATCATACCAAAGTCTAAAGAAAACTATATTTCATTCACTAAATTTATTCAAGTTACAAACGAAGAGTATATTCAGTTAAGATTCGTAGATTCATTTAAATTTTTAGGAACAAGTTTAGGAAAGTTAGTGAAAACAATGAAGAAAGATGAATTTACTAGTCTCCACTATTTCTTTCCAAATAAAGACGAGTTTAGTTTACTAACAAGAAAAGGTATATATCCCTATGATTATATGACTGACTGGAAATGTTATGAAGAAAACTCTTTACCGCCGCAAAGTAAATTTTACAACTCACTGACGGGTGAAAACATATCATGCGAAGATTATAAGCATGCGCAATCGGTATGGTACCAATTTAAAATAAAAAGTTTAGGGGAATACACGGACTTATATCTGAAAACTGACGTTCTTCTGTTAACGGATATATTTGAAAATTTTCGGCAAACGTGTAAACGTCATTACCAGCTCGATCCTGCATTTTATATCACTGCACCAAGCTTATCTTTCGATGCGATGTTGCTCAAAACCGGTGTACAACTAGAACTTATTGATGATTTGTCTATCATTCGAATGCTACAAAATGGAATCAGAGGCGGTGTATGTATGTGCTCTCATCGATACGCAAAAGCAAATCATAAATATCTAGATGACTATGACTCTTCCCAACCAAATTCATTCATAGTTTATTTAGATTGTAATAATTTGTATGGGTATAGTATGTGTCAAACATTACCCCTCTCTAATTTTAGATTTTTAGAGCAGAACGAAATTGATGGTTTATGCGTTTCGGATATACGAGATGACGCTGATTACGGTTTCATACTCGAGGTTGATCTGCTATATCCTGAAAACGTACATTGTGATCATAACGATTTCCCGTTTTGTCCAGAGAAATGTATACCACCTGGTGGGAAGAATGTAAAGCTTGTACCAAACTTGTACAATAAATACAACTACGTGATCCATTACGTTCATTTGAAAAAATGTCTAGAGCATGGGTTAGTATTGCGTAAAATTCACAGGGCTATCACATTCAAACAAAGTGCTTATTTGAGACAATACATAGAGTTTAACACAGAGCTACGGCAAAAAGCACAGTCTGAGTTCGAACAAGATTTTTTTAAACTGTTGAATAACAGCGTTTTTGGTAAAACTCTGGAAAACAATGAGCGAAGGGTTAACGTACAATTGATAAACCAATGGAATGATACAAAAAATATAACCAAAAAGGAAACTAGTGCCGATAAACTCATAGCTAGTCCTTACTTCCATAGTGTATCAATTTTTAATGATAGTTTGGTTGCAATACAAATGAAACCAGATAGAGTCATCTTAGATAAGCCAATTTACATAGGCTTTTCGGTATTGGAATTATCCAAGGCTCACATGTACGATTTTCACTATAATGTAGTGAAACCCTTCTATGGAGATCGAGTTCAGCTATGTTATACTGACACAGATAGTTTCATCTATAATATTACCACAGATGATTTTTATCGAGACATGAAAAACAAATTCTTACCTTACTTTGATACAAGCAATTATAGCGAAAATAATAAATTTAATTTACCACTTAAAAACAAAAAGATACCTGGTTTGTTTAAGGATGAGATGGGAGGGAAAATTATAACGGACTTTGTTGGTTTAAGGTCAAAGTTATATTGCATTAAAACCAAAGAAAAAACAATAAAAAAGGCAAAGGGTGTTAAAGCAAACATTGTGCGAGAATTGAGTTTATCAGATTACGAGAAAGTTCTTATTAATAAAGATGTCATTCGCAAAAAAAATATTTTATTTAAATCAATCAAACATGAAATATTTACTAGAAGTGTTAACAAAGTTGCACTCTCAGCGAATGATGACAAACGTTCAATTTCTCAAGATAAAATATCTACCAAGGCGTGGGGTAGCGAATGTATCTTAAAATCTTAAATTTTTGTAGTTTATTATCAACAGTAACAGTACGAGTGTAGACATTATCCTAAATTGATAGTTTCTAATACCTTGCGCACAAAACCTAATCTCCGCCTGAGGCAAGGGAGGTGGGACGTAGAATAAACGCATGCAAGCGATCGTCGCGTCATCAATTCGGAGCTTCACGCCATCCCATGTCTCAGGCGGTGACTAGTCAGTTGCGAGCGGGCTATAATATTAAGTATAATAATGAAGAAATAGATAGGTTGATTACTCATCGACTGTTAGGTGGTATTGTAAAAAGATTGTGTGAATTATATTTCAATGAATAAAACTGATTATAATACTAAATTTATATGTATAGCAGACAACATTATTTTATGTTTAACTTCAAAATGATATAATATTAATTTCTTACTTACCTATTGTATAAGTTACGCTAGCCTAAATGTCTCAGCTAGCACTTTTATAGCGTGCTAATAATAAAATTTTTTCTACTTCATATCATTTTTTATTTATAGTACCCTACTTCCCTACATAGACATAATGTCTATCACACAAAAATATGGTGAGGTAAAACCAGTAGGCGTCGCATGCCAGCCCCGAGAAAACGATAAAAATCGAGATGTGCCTCCATCCTTATTATTTTACGTATGCCGGAAAGAGCGCGCATGACATTTTTCTCGTTTAAGCGCTTTGGCATGCTAGCTGTGCTGACAGATAATAAAATATTATGATAAAGATATATATGTATACTTAACTTTATTAGCTTATTAGTAATTCGACTCATACTCAGACTTCAATTAACTATAATTGTTTCACTTTAGAATTTGGAGGAAGAAGGAATTTGTAAATAATTTGAAAGTTCATTTTCATTTTACTGTTTATTAAACTTAACAGAAACAATTTTACAGTGTCCATAAATCTGATCATTTAAATATTAATTATTTTACAAAGTGTAATTTGTCAACTTTTTAGAAATCTTATTAATAACACTCTCTGTCTGATCCATAATCTCGTCCATTCTTTCGGTGACAACATATTGCGCATTAAGTATTGCACTATCTTCTCTAACACAATCAATTTCGCTCACATCATAGACTAATATTTTTATTAACCGCAGAGGTCTGTCCGGTTTCTTGCAAATTACAAAGGATGTAGGTGAAATAATTGACATCTTTTTGTTAACACGCTTATTTGATTTCTTTTGTTCCTTAAATTTTGTTTTTCCATGATCGCGTTTGTTTCTTAGCTCAGGGTAATCTACATCAAATCTATTCAAGAGATCTTGATTATAAAAGTAAGGAACGGTAGTTTCCTCCATGATCTGAAAACAAAAAAATGTAAAAGTAAAATCATTAGATAACTGTAATTAAGCAGGATTAATGAGGTACTTACCTATACAGGATGCAAGTGACAGCCTAGCAAATACTGAAACGATGAACTCAGACCATCAAACTGAACAACTTTCACAATGAAGTCTACCTCAGGAAACGCGAAAAAAAATTTAGCTGTCCCATTTCCATTTTAGTCGTGAAGGTACAGCAGTTTTGTATGAGACAGCAGATTTTTTTTTTTGCGTTTCCTGAGGTAGACTCCATAGTGAAAGTTATTCAGTTTGATGGTCTGCGTTCACAGTTTCAGTATTTGCTAGGCTGTCACTTACACCCAGTATAGTTTAAATATTTTATAAAGAGATGAATTAAACTTACCGAAATGCCTGATTACCTATAATATTTTAATTCAATAACAAATTAAGTGACCTCTCCAAATGCTTATGTGCAAGTGACTAAAGAGTTGTTTACCTAAAAAGATCACGTCTAAGCCTCAGGTTCTATGAAAAAAATATTCAATTCATCTCAAGAATGAAACAAGATCAAACTTGATTTAAATTTCTTAGATAGATACTTACATTATTATTTATATATTTCCTTAATTAAACAAAAATAGTTTTATCATTTTCACATAGGTAGGTATAGGTAGTGATTACACGTGTTAAACCATTCCCGTAATGAAAAATTGCATGGAAAGCAAATTCAAGTTCATACTTGTCGGTCATGTGAAGCTACCGATTATGATGACATAGATCGTTTTGCAGTTTTTAAGTTTCAAATTTCCATGCCTCAAGTTATTTATTTCATAATTAAATTATTCGTCATTCATTAAGTAACCTTAGTACGGAGCATCCGCATTTTTATTTCATACTTAAAGTTCAAAAACATAATCAGAATGTCTAGACCAGTGAATCCAGTCATCACTAGCTACCTTGCAACTGATACGTTTGGTGTTCCTAAATTTACCATCAAGATAGAAGTAAATCAAATAGTTGAACGAGATTCAATAATTGAGGGTCGACCAATGCTGAGATCCATTTATGCAGCGCAAGATGAAGAAGATCCTGTGATGAAATCAGTGTCACACACATTGTTTTTGATTTCGAGAGAATTGGGAGACCGCTCAGATACAAGTAAATAGGTTAGTACATAATTATACTCTTTTATTTTCTTTTCTTATTGTTTCATAGGTCTCAACCTACCCACGGTGCGACGTAGGTGTAGGCATTATGTATCTATGTATTTTTTCAACCTTACAGCTCGATACTGCGTTGTTATTAATAGTGTAAAAATCATTTTATATTTTCTTTTTCAGGTACTACCGTTTGGAGCGAATAAAATGCAAGAGGAATACTTACTTTAGTACTTATTAAATACATTTAATTTAATTTTAGTTTATGTAATTCATGTTCATTAATAAAAAAAAAAAAAAAAAAAGTAATTAAATAATTCTAATTTTGTATAATTTTAGTGCTTTTATAATCTGTAATTTAATATATTCAGTAATAATTTAGACCTAAGTATTATTATTTTATGAAATTACTCTCAGACTTGTAAGACAGAGCGATTAAAATAAAAAAATGTATCATGCTATTATCAATTAAAATTTGTTTAAATAATTTCACTAAGGTTTTAAAATAAGTGATAATATGTTAGGTATAAATAAAAAAAAATGTTTTTGTTCACAAAGAAATGATTTATTATTTACTATTTTTATATCATATATCTAATTCTAACATGCAATTTAACATTGTATATTTTTAACATTATTTGCTTAATTAAATTTTAATAAAGAGAATAAAAAAAAATATTACAATCAATCAAACAAAGAGAACTTGTACATATAATTGTCTTCGTACCATTTTTTAATACATATTACATTATTTAAAGCACATTCTTTTGTATGATTTATACAATTAAAATTAATATTGTTTTTACAATAATCATTACGTAATTTTAGAATATTAGGACATCCTTTTTCTCCTATATCTACTATTTGACATGTTGAACACAGTTCTTTAATCCATTTAATTTTTTCCAAGCCTTTTGTCAATATTTTTTTATTTTCTAAATATGGTATGATCACACGTTTAAATTCACGATAGTCAATAAAACCTTCACTCCATCGAATTCCTCGGTTTTTCTCTAACCATATGATTTGTTTCTTTTCAAAATTCGATAAATTATGAAATGAATATGGAGATTTTATAAGAAACGTTTGTGTAAATTCGATAGTAGCTATAGATAGTTCTTTAACAATAAAATCATTTTTAAAATTTTTAAAGCCTTGAATATCTACGAAAATAATATCCTTATTCATGATATCTTTTTGACTGTATTGCTCAACGGTTTATATTCCACAATGCAATCGTTTAGGATAAGGCAGTATGCAGAAGTTTGATCAGGTATTTCTGTGTTGCTCTCGAGTTCAACTCGCACGTTAACGACAGGTCCCGACTTGAGATTATCAGTTTGCCTCGAGCAATCGATGACAAACAGAGGTGCTTTTTCTTTAAATTCTTCTAAATTCAACAACGGTTCTGTTCTACGACCGAAATAAGACTGCTGAAATCTTGCGTATTGTTCATATAATAAAGCAATTTTGCCATCGGTAAAATTAACATTTAAACTTTCGTATGGGAAGTAAGTTGAATTGAGATAGACTTTTACATCTCGCATAGTACAATGGTCGAATTGGGTCATATCTGCTGCGGCATTATTTTTTCTGTTCGTTTGAAATCCTATAATAACGTATCTGGGTTTTTCTATTTGAGATGAGGTTTTTATAGACCATGTATGTTTAGTAGTTTTTGGTAATAATGGATATTCATATAAATCCCAGTTTCGAAATACTAACTGAAGTGATCGATCTTTTTCTAATAATTTAAGGAAGTTTAGCCTTTCTCTATCGGACACTTTTACATGCGGAACACGCCAAACTATTTTATGTATTTCAACATCATCCACAACTTCTCCCGAACCTAATTTCAATGCGTTAAGGTTAGTATTGCTCCGTAAGAGTATCAGTTCATGCTTACAGTTTATTATTACTTTTTTGTAGTCTTCTGCAAAACCAAGAATATTACAAAGGGGTATAGATGCAGAGAAACCACCACTCTGTTTGTTCTTTGTTCCGTTAATATCCCAACCCCAAGCTTTAGACATCTTTGCTTCACTTTCGTTCATCGATATTAATGACTTCATCGTTGTTGTTATTCCAGCATTTTTTATTTTATCTATTTCTACACCATTTAATTCATAGCGAATGTCTTGGAATAAGTAAAGTAAGGGATTATTGGTAAATTGCACGCTCTGTGACCTTACTTTCGTTTCTCTGTGGTGAACTTTTACAACCCCCTCCAAATATAAAGTACTTGCTGATGGTAGTACGTACAAATCTTGCTGATTTATAGGAATACGAATTTCATCATTTCTATTAAAAGTGATAACGTAAGGTTTATATGAATGTATTTCAACACTGTCGATAGTGTTATCGTACGAAGGAATACTAGATATGTCTAGAATGCTCATTTTAACAATCCAATTAGTTTAAGGAATTTCTTATTTTCTTTTGTCAGTTTTATTTTCTTTCTTGGTGTTTCTTTACCGATAGATCGAATGGTACTGATGTTTTTGGTTAGCGGCGATATATATTTATTGTATTCAATCATTTTTTGTTTAGGTGTAGATATAACTGAATTTCTTCTCCACGTAAATTAATCAAATTATTATTTATATCTAACAATCGAATGTTAATACAATTTACGTTGTTTTGATTTACTGGGAAGTAAATAATGTTTTTAGGTATTTCTATAATTCTATAGCCTGGTGGTACATTCGGCGCAAATTCATGGATAATATGGCTTGATATTCCATTAATATAAGATCCTGTCACTATGTCACATTCAACCCTCACAACTGTCGTTGATAGAATGTTGACTGTATGCTGTGACTCGTGTAATATATTTGCTTTGAGTGTTTCATTTCCAAATCCCAAAACTTGACCGAAAGAAGTTTCTCTTTCAAAATGGATTTCTTTTGTACAAAAAATTGATGTTTTTAATGTATTATTGTTACAGTTTAATTTGAAAACTGCATCTTTTATATTGGCCTTCAAATAATCGCAGATGTCCTGGAGTTCGTAGGCTCCCTCGGGTATTTCGATAACTTCATTATTGCCGTAATGAAATTTGTTATTTCTAACATCAATATTAGGAATAGAATTAAAGGTTGATAGATACAATAAAGCGCATTCATATTGACCTTCTAATTGTAAAGTTGGATAATAATTATTAGATAAAATCGATTTATTACCAGTTATTGATACAGTGAAAGACATTATATTAATGTTGAATATTAAACCAGCTTTCTCATTTTATATGTTTATTCCAAAAATTTATAAGATATGAAATACATAAATGACCACAATTTACTGTATTAAACTCTTGATAACTTTTGTAGTTGTAAAAAATGTCGAAGAGATTAAAATAATTAACAATCTCTAAAGGAGGTTTCAAATCACCATAACTGTTATAATATTCACAATAATTATTTAATTTCGCATAGGCTACCCAATGAGTTCCATCACCATCAGAATTATCTAAATTAACAATACCACATTCGATAGGTTTAGGCGTTTTAGGTAATCGATCTTTCATAAAAACACCTCTAAAGTACGGTATATCTCTAGCAAATTTTATAATATCTAAGTTGGTAAGGGCTCGTTTAGGTAACCTTTCGTTTAGTTTTTTGAACTCGCAATAAACAGTCCAGCGCCTTTCTTGTGTGATTTAATGTATAAACCTTTTCCCAATGAAATAGATTCCATCACTTTGTTGTGACGTTTAGATTCACTTAGATTTTGTTGAGCAGATTTATAATCGTTCACAGTTTTTGCAATGCCAGCTGCTCCTCCTGCCAGTGTACCTAAGGCTGAAAGGCCTGCAAAGATTGGTAGTAAAGGTAGAATTCCGCCTGTCTTTGGGAGTGGTATTACGCGTGGTAAACGAACTCTCTTGTTATTAGCGAGAAATTTTTTAGCTGCAAAATAAGCACATTTGATTGCAGCCTTCGTGTTCTTAGGTTTTGACCTTTTGAGGTGAGACTTGATTTTTGAAACAGCTTTATTAAAACCCTTTACTCCTGCTCCTGATTTCAATTTAGCTTTCATGGCTTTAGTTACTATCCAAGAAGCAAGTTTTTCTCCCCGCGAACCATCCTTTGATCTAAGTCTTTGCTTAGCCATGTTTAACAACACTGTATCTGCTTTATGTCGATTTTCCAAATCTTGATGGTTAGAATAAGCTATATCTTGATGCATACAAGCGTTGTCTAGCTCATTAACACCTTTATCACCTCGCAATAATCGCTTTTGTAGTTTAGTACCAGGTCCACAAAAATTATATCCAGGTAAGTGTAACTCGAATGGAAGATTATTTATTAATTTATTAATAAGACCTCCTCCTTGCATATCTCATTAGGTAATGAATACTAAGTTCATACCATTTCCTTTTTATCAATCCAACTATTTTCATCATCACTGAGACCTAACCACTTAACCAATATCTTATTTCCCTTTTTCCGAATAATTTTCTCAATTAAATATACATCAGGATATTTGGTTTTTTGAAGTTCTTGTTTATAAAATGTTCCTAGAATAGGTTGTTTACGTAAATCTTCAATAATGTATGTTATAGGAATAGTATTATTAACTTTTTTAATTGTAAAAATTTCTGTCGACCAATTTGGAGTGTACCCTTTTTGAAAAATACTTTTATATTTACTTATTCTAACGTAATCACCTGCAAAGAGCTTCTGTCTATCAGGTTTTGATATAAAAATTTGTGATTTTTTAATGTTACCCATTACTATATTTTCACTAGCCTGAGTAACTTCAATTGGTTTATATTTTGTAATACGATGTTTTGTATTATTATACAGCCTTACTACATCATCTAGCGGTCCTTGGATCCATTTATAACTACCATTCAAGCAAAAGGTTTGATACAAATTGTTTTTTAAAGTTCTGATTAATCTCTCAACAATTGAAGCTTTTTTTATAGAAAATGTAGAATAATGGTTGATGGTAAATAATTTCATTAATTGTTCAAACTCATCGTTATAAAACTCAGTACCCATATCAGTTTGTAAATTTTTTGGACGGCGATGACTCGTACACAATACATGATGAAACGCCTTTGTTATTTCAGATTTTGTCTTGGTTTTGACTGGAACTGCCCATGAATATTTAGAAACACAGTCTATTACAACTAAGATAAACTTGAAACCCTTGTTATGGGTTTTTAATGAACAAAAGTCTATTAGATCAGCTTGCCATAGATCATCAATTCCTTTTAGAATCACAGATCTTCGTATAAAATTTTTTCGAGCTGCTTTATGAAGTTCTTTCACTCTTTGCTGCTTTATCATTTTGTTTTTACAATTTTATCGACTTCAGTTTTAGTATAGTACTCCTTTTTGAAGTGATTTAAAACCTTGTTTACGTCTGCTTTTATACTTTTAAGGAGTGCCGAAGCATCATCCTTGCTACAACATAATTTAATAACAGTATCAACATATTCTTTATTAGCTGCATCATCAGCTGACGAAGGTATTTTAACACCTCTTAGTCTTGTTTTTTTCAAATCGAATTCTCCTCCTTCTGTTTTCATCAAAGTTTTATCGGTTAAATCAAATATTTCAGATAACCGCATTCGTTTATGAACATGATGACCAAATTTATCAATATTCATGATGAGAACCTATCAATTGAAAAGTTAATATACAAATGAAACAAAACAAATATGATGACTTTATTTATTATACAATAATTCCACTTTCACGCAACTTTTCTAGAACCGATATTATTTCATTATCCAGTCCAGTGTTACCTGCATCTCGAGATGCAATTAATATCTTTAGTCTTTCCACTAATTCGTTAGGATCATCCCAGTAAACGTAATCCACATCTTTGTTCCACTTTTTCATAGACGGTAAGCCAGATCCTTGAGCAACACTACCGTCAGTACTTACAGAAACTTTACGAAGTTTGAATAATGGTTTGATAATATTCAAGTATTTTCGTCCTTTATTGCTCTTTATTGGTTTAGTTGAATCAAAATCGCGTCTATGCGCATTTGTATCCATCAACATGGTTTTATAATTTTGTATGTCTTCGGAAGTTATCAAGTTCGTATCAGGTACTTTCTTGAATATCAGTTCACGTATTCCTACAGTGTTATCATACGTATGCCCACCTATTGTTATATATTCTCCATTTGTAGTTACACGAGCTGAACCCATCATAAGTTTTCCACGTTCATTCCTAACACCATACGGAACATCTTCATAAAACTCTGAAGATAAAGACCATGATGATGCATTACGTGCAGGACTATTCTGAGCTGAATCAACAGTTTTAAAGGACATATTGCTAATATCATGGTCATTAAAACTGTTATTATTGTCATTATCATCTTCATCTGTGTTTACATCTGATAAATCTTTTTCATTATTTATAATGTCAGATTTCCTTTTCATGATTGTTTTATCCAGATACGGTTCACTAGATGACGATGCATCGGAATAGCTATCTCTCAAAGACTTAATCTTTTTAACTTTATTTTTTTTGACTGTGTGCTTTGTTTCTTTGTTGCCAACATTTGATTAAGGGGATTTATTATTGGTTTAAAAACGTTTTCAAGTGTTTTATCTCTATCAGTTTCAATATTACGCATTTTTCGTACCTTTCTTTTTACAGCTTCAGCTGCATTAACAACTTGTCTTTTTATAGATTTTTCCATTTTAATTCAGTGTAACGTGTCTAAGCTTTGAATAATTTCCACGTAATGATAAACGTAAGAAAGCAATACACTTATATACTATTAATGTATTATCAACTAGTCGAATACCACGAATGTGTCAAATTTCTTTCTATAGCACCCTTTATTTTTATCACAATCTTTATTAATCACTAAGTAGCTGTACGACTTATTCCATATTTTTGAACACATTTTTCGAAAATCGAACCACGTCATATCTGTATTAACATGCTCATCATAAATGTGTTTTAAATTCACATCGTCTTGCTTGAAGATAACCAAAAGGTTCGCATTATCTCTTACAAGCTGTTTGGGAATTTTGGTATATGTCTGGTTAAGGTAAAAACAATCTATGTTTTTATGACGACCCATTGCAAAATAATCTCTTATATTATTTTGATTTTCACATGCAACATCATCAAATATTATAACAGAGTTAGGTTTAGCATTTTGAGGACTTAAGACTGTCTCATTTTCGTGGTATTTTGCGAAAGATATACCTGGAACCATATTTAAAACTTTCTCCAAGAATCTGTACTTAGGCTGATGAAGAGTCTTGGAATAAACATACACATTTCGATAATTTAACCCATTTTCATGTAGAAGAAGTCCAATGACTAAATTAGTTTTTCCGCAGTTTGATGGTCCACAAATTAAGCACCTTATTGTATTCGGTAGGAGATTTCCATGACGAGAAGTAATATTCTTAGAATTTATACATAGGTTTTCAACTTTTAAAGATTGTGCTTGTTTCACAAATTTCATTTTGGTGCAAATAAGGATGCTGTCTTTATAAGAATGAAAGTAATGTAAGAAAACAACGTTTATTTATATTCCTGTCGTTGTAGGTAATAACTAATACCTTATTTGCTCGTTCACGGTTTGGGTACTTCCTCGAAATCTATAAATTTATTGTTCATTCTAATCACACGAGCAGGTACCCTGAGTCCTTCATAATAAATTCCACTCCATGTACCATATTGGTTTTTGTGTAGAATTGGTATTAAAATACCTTCGTAATAGTCTGAACCGATTATTTGAACATTATGAATTCCATATTCATTGCGTTTAACAATAACTACTTCCACAACATCATCTATTTTTAAAGACATTATTACTTATTTATTTATAACGTCTGTCGTGTTCGATGTCAACGTGGTATCTGCTACTATAATCTTGTATCTGCACAGACTACATGCGAGTCTTTCAGATTGCTCTCACAGCTGACTGATACATTAGGAAAGCGTTTGATCGGAAAGGTTTTGAATTAGAATTAAGCATCGTGGATGCAAGAGTAAACGATTTCACGAAAGATATCTTTGTAATATTGGGACACTCTAGGTCACCTCGTTTCCTTCAAGCTCGTAGTATAATATTGGGCACTCTAGGTCAACGAGTGACTGAAGGCGAACAGGGTGAGCCTGAAGGAAACGAGGTGGCCTAGAGTGCCCAATATTATACTACTGCCGTGACACTGTTTCAACCTTTGATTAAATTAAATTTGCGGAAGATAGTTGTCGTTCTTGCATTACGCACTCAAAAATTGGGCCTGCTTTTCATGTACTTACGAGTGAAAAGTAATGCTGTGTGATTTTCTTTTTTTCTTTTTGAATGATTTGTAAAACGATTTTTAAGCATGCGAAGGCATTGTTTTAGGTACCTTTTATTTCGCTCCCAAGCACATACATTGTAATGATCCCACGTAAGCTCTAACAGGCTTTTTGTTGTGGAAACCATACAACAACGGAACAAACATAATATAACATTCATGACCGAACCGGGATTCGAACCCAGGACTCTGGTTTGGCAGTCCGGCGTGGTAACTATTAGGTCTAATGGTTACCACGCCAGACTGCCAAACTGGGTCGTCAACCTCTATCCCGCATAAAATCAAAAAAAGTATTTCTGTCACGCAATGCCGTTCTAAGTAAATTAGGCGACGGGGCCTAATTTATACGGTCTATGCGCTATAGGGTAGTCACCTATCTTGCTATTTTAATTTAATCAAAGGTTTCAACGCTTGCATTTCGCACTCCACGTGTCTGTGTGTTTGTGTGCGACAGAATGCACCTGTATGTATAGGAGGGCAACGACCTTGAAAAAACAAGTGGAAACAATATCTTATTGACGCCTTTCATGATGCATTCCGACGTGTATTTTATAAGAAACTAGTATAGCTATTGCTACCTGACCAGTTACCAATGAACTTATTTGAATTCGATTTAACAATATAAATTATTTTTGAGCAATAAAAATAGACATTGAAATTTAAAAAGTTAGGTTTTTATTAGAAAATACGAATGTATTTTTCAAAACCTTCTAAGTAAACAAAAATATTTACACCATGTTTGAAGTATGTATAATGGTAAATGCCTTAAATATGTGCAAAACAAAAATTAGCATTAGGTTTTTTATAATGAGATAATAGCTAAATTTTAAATTTGGAACTGTTGCTGACAGGATTTTTTTTTTATTTTATTACATTTCTAAGCTCAAATTGGCTCTTAAATACTATACCGAAAAAAAATATCAATTATTAATTAGTCCCGGCTCAAACCGTAAAATGACTGGGCTATCTAAATGTAGGGTAATGTAATCGCTGCTTTACTTGATATTGAAAATATTCACAGTTGACAGTTGATAGAATACACGCGTCAATAACGAAGCATTGTGTTAAATTCGTCTAAACTATTATAAAACTGTAACAGAAAGTTTGTCTGTACATTGTACCAACAAAAAAGTTACGATACGATTTTTAGGTGTCCCTGATTCCATATCAGCATTTTTTTGATTTTTTGTCTGTCTGTCTGTTTGTTTGTTTAATCGAGCATCACGCAAAAACTACTGAACCGATTTTGATTTGAAACTTTTTTGTTTGATAGCTTATGATCTGACTTAAAATCTGGTATATAATTTGTGCGGACAAAGTCGCGGGTTAACGCTCGTAATTTATAATATTGTAATTTCCGTACCTATCGTTTGTCGACCGACACTAATCGGACCGGTTCCGGTTGATATATAATTATAAACAAACATTTCACTCTTATTTTTATATCAGAGTCCAACGACTTGTGTTAATTAATTGTAACCAAATTATCATATCTACATACCTATAAGTATACATAACTATAGGTAAGGTACTGTAGGTACCTAAATTAAATATTTTTTATCTACATTAAAATAATGCTGGAGTCACGTTGCAGCTTCTGACCCGAGCACTTGTCTCGCGTGGTTTTCGTGCGTCGCGTTTTTGCCTGCCACGAAGCTCCGCAATCCTCAATCTCTTCTTGTTCTTAACAAAAAACAATCCCTAAGATTCCCCATAAATTAACTTCTCCCATAAACTACTTGACTCTGGGGGAAATGCAGTGCTAACGCACATGCAAGAGTCCATTAATTATAAGTAAAAAAAATAATTATAATAATGCGGGCATTTATATAATCAAGGCGGAAACAGCAACTTTTGACTGTCTGTGTTTATGTATTTTTTCTGTTTGTTTGTCCACACGTCACTCGGAAGCTATTATGTAGATGATTACACATTCTGTCCAGTTGTTAATCTGTTCAGTTGAGTGTCTGTCCAGTTGAGTATCTCTGTATGTAATCCATCGAGTTGAGAATCTGTCCAGTCGAGAATCTGTCCAGTTTAGAATCCATCAAGTAGAGAATCTGTCCAGTTTAGAATCAATCTAGTTGAATATCTGTCCAGTTTGGAATCAATCGAGTTGAGTATCTGTCCAGTTGGGATTCTGCCCAGTTTAGAATCCATTGAGCTAAGAATCTGTTCAGTTTAGAATCCATCGAGTTGAGAATCTATCTAGTTGAGAATCTGTCCAGTATAGAGTCTATTGAGTTGAGAATCTATCAAGTTTAGAACGTGTCCAGTTTGGAATCCATCGATCTGAGAATCTGTCCAGTTTAGAATCAATCGATTAGTGAATCGGTCTAATTGAAAATATATCCAGTAGAGAATCTGTCCAGTTTAGAATCCATCGAGTTGAGAATCTGTCCAGTTTAGTATCCATCAAGTTGAGAATCTGTCCAGTTGCCAAGGAGCGGAAGGTACATGGAGAGTTTAAATAACCTAGGTTTCCCGCTTATTTGTCATAGACTGATAAAGAAATTCTCCAAGTGTAGTTACTGTGAATGTCGTACGTAAGCCATAAACTCGGCTTATCTACAATATAATAAAGAAGTATTTAACCGAGATAATGCAGAGATTAAGACATCACATTTTATTACAAATTACGATCCATCAAGTAACATTAAAAATTTCCACACGTAGGTATCTAATTAGGTAGTAGTTGAGTAGGATTATTGAAGTTCAAGCTTCGGAAACATTCGAAATTTCTTGTTTTTCAACAAATTCGGCAAAAAAAAAAACTGAAGAGAAACTTTTAAAATTTTATTATTTTAAGCACTTTTGATTCTGCCATTCTCTTTTTTTGGAGCATAATTTAAGTTTATTATTATAGCTAATTAAATGCTAAGCTGAAAACCTAAGAAATTAATAACAGCGCTATGCTATGGTTCTTGAACAGTTTCTTCCCGTGGGTGTCGTACGAGGCGACTAAGGGATAAGGTTTTTATGTTATGTTATTCCTTTAAAGTACGAGTGAATAGGCTTCTTCTGGGTGAGCTCGCTACATCTTCGACCCCATCTTCGTCCTGAGGACTAGATTGAGGTCAAGAGCAAACCCATACGTCATAAAAAAAAAAAAAATGTTGTGTTTCTGTGGGCGAAGGGCTAGCCATCGCCATTGACAAGTCATTTCATCATGAATCTTTCAGTATTCTAAAAGTGGCCCTTGCTGTCTTAGTCTTAGCACTTACAAATAGCTGTTAGTTGTAGTTGTAGCAAAGCTTCAGACCACCCCGGAAAGTATGTTAAAAAAACAATTAGTGACGCGTAAAATGGTAACCCAATTATTTCTAAGCGGTATAATATCAGTTGAATGCATATTAAATTAATTAACCATTTACTTAATAGCTTCACATTACTCCAATCAGATTATGACCACTTTCAAATAACCTTTAAATAATACTAACCATTTTCCATTTTAAAAACAATAACAATTCAACCTCTTTGTCCACAAACTTCACTGTCCGAACTAACAAAAAAAAACTAAATTAAAAATAAATAAAAAGAGCGCGTAATTTGAATACGGAACACGCGCGCTCCCTCGTAGATAAACAGCCAACTGAAGGAGGCGCGGCCCGTATCGTGTCATATCGTAAGCTCGACGAATTAATGAGATGACGTATTTCTGAACCAGTCATATGAAAATGACGCGCCAAATTGTTTACTGAATAATGTACCGACGACACGCGACGATCAGCAATGTTTTTTGTTGTAAGTACTGCGTTTTAATTTTCATTTGAACTTGTGCATGTACCGTGTAGGTTAGGTTACCTAGGTAGGTATGTTGTATTTTTTATTCGCAACAGTGCGTCATTCTATTTTGGCTAAAATTCCAAAAATAGTTTTTGTCACATTTCAAAGTGTAAAGAGTTTCTGTTTTAATTCGAAATAAAAGGATAAACTTGATTTAATTTAGTACATATTAAGGGACATTAAAAATTTACTGAACCCCATGTCAAACCACCGCACGGGCACACTCACCCTACTTACTACCAAAACACGTTAGCGCTTTATATATATAACAAATCATTTTTGCCCCAAAACTTAAAATGCGAATAACTTTTAATTTTAACTATCAAAAAAATCGCAAAAAAAAAATCTGCTGTTGCATACATTAGAGTCGAGTAGGCAGCGGCGGCGCACAGTGGTCCCGTTTTAAAAAAAATATGGACATCGGTGCTAGAGTCACAACATATTTTTTTTATGGTGAACAATGTGATGACTAATGAGACGAAAAAAATTATTATCCTACCACGTCTATAACTTAGTGAAAAAAAATATTCTTTTTTTTTGTATAGGAGAAATCACATTATTGCTTATTTCTCGAAAACCTTTAAAAATGTCAAGATGGCATCACATATGTTACAAAAGAAGTGATCCTGAGTGTTTCACTAATAGATACTTTTAACTTATCTCTGCGTACTTTGGAGAAAAATGCATCTAAAAATTTTAGATTTTTTTATTCAAAACTATTGCTCAATATGAGTAGAACCTTGACAATATATATAAAAAATTGATTTCAGCTAAAAATATATATTAGAAGCACGCGCAGCATATTACATTTAAAAAAATATGCAGTTTGTAGAGAAACTTCGTATACGTATCGTAACTCCGCTGACCAGCAAAAATCAGCTTCGACGCGAGTTTGCCAGTAAAAGATATAGATATTTGCTCTTTTGTCTCATTAGTCATCACATTGTTCACCATAAAAAAAATATGTTGTGACTCTAGCACCGATGTCCATATTTTTTTAAAACTGGACCACTGTGCGGCGGAAGCAGTTTAGTAAGGAACAGCAGATTTTTTTTTTGCTCCCATTGTATAAAAGTTGTTCAGTTTGAAGGGTAGACTCTTGCTAATGATATCAATCTCACCCTGTATATACATATAACTATAACTCTAATAAAGTTATAATATTGAAGCCGCATTGTATCTTTATCGACATTGGAAACGTGTACTTTATCGGTCAGTATTACGACCTCATAAAACATTCATTATCTTAATCATTTAGCTGTGGAATTGATGCTATTTGGGAGCCGTAAAATATATAATAAAACCCCGAAAGATTCCTGCAACCATAATCTACTGGGGTTTTTTGAGAGCACAGAAAAAAGAAATAACATGAAGAATATTTAGGTCGAGAAGAAAACTAAAACATAACATAATGTATCTGTGTAATGTACACACGGCGACACCTCAAGCTATACAAAACCAACATAAGCTGGCCGCGCGATGTTATACGTTACTCGGCCTACGCGCGGCCAGCTTATGTTTGTTTTGTATAGCTTGATGTGTCGCCGTGTGTACTTAGTTTTGTGAGAAAAATTATGTGCTGCACGCATCCTGGTGTAATCTTTCCGCGCGATTGAAGTAAAACTTCTTTGACGTTTGACGTTTTGTATTTTTGAATAGCGGAAACTGAGCGTTACTGCCGTCTCAGAAAAAAAAAAACTGAGTTACTCCCTAGTCGCGCCTAAAGAAGTTTTATTACAATAAATAAATAAACAATAGTACATTATGGTACAAGTGTGTAATGTTGGTGATTACCGCTGAGGCGCCATCTTAAGAGAGCCGAGGACGGTAATCATCAATACACACGTGTATCATACGACTTTTTTCAACACACTTGTGAAGAAAATAATAATAAAAAATCATTTTATTTAGTAAATAAAAAGTTTATTTAGATAATTTATTTGTACTATTGAATATAATCTTTTTTGTATCGAAACTTTTTTAACAACAAAGCAACTCAAGAACTCAACCAAGAAGTTTAGATACCTACTACAAAAAACCTATAACTCCCTTGTGAATAATAGTAATGAAAAAGTCACAGTTTGGTTATATGTGTCATTGCCTAATTGCGGTGAAATAAGGGCCATTTTATGCGCAAGTGTGTTGAAAATATTCTTTATTTGCCCACCAAGAATAGACAAATGCAATTAAAGTCGAAAGACGAATCAAAATAAATTCAACCTTATCTTCATAAGTCTTTATGATTGTGGCTGAATCATAAAATAGTCATAGTGACCTATGAATTATTGTCAACAAAACGTATTAATAAATAGATATGGTATATCGATATGCATGTAACTTCCATTAAGGCGAACCCGGTTCTCTGTACTGTGGTTGGGAGCCCTTATATTGGCCTCTAGTATAAGTATTCTCTATGTATTTTTACTGCTTATGTTTCTGGTGTAAAATAATATATATAATTATATATTTTTATATTAATTATTTAATTTGAAAGATGGACAAGTTCTTACACAAACAGTGTTGGGCAAAATGTAATTAACTACTAATTGCATTTTGTAATTGTTAATTGTAATTATTCAATTACTTTTTTAAAGATTTGCTTAAAAACATACATTTATAATTGTAACTAAAAAAGTAATATTTAAATTAATAATTACAAAATGTAATTAGTAATTAATTACATTACAAAATATAATTAGTAGGTAATGAATTAAATTTTTCCCAATACTGTTACACAAAGTGCCCTGCAGTGGGATCCTAATAAATGTTTATGATATAACGACCTTTATGGCTTTTCTGTGAAGGAAAATATTGTAAGAAAACTTGCATGCTTCAATTTCGTAGCATGTATTGTTTGTACCCATTACAAGTGGCGAACGGGCTCACTCCCCGTCACACTGGACATAGTTTCGGTACTAGTGAAACGTGGATATTCTGAGTTTTCAGAATATCTCTGACTACCTCCTCGGGGAATATAGTCGGGAGCATATGCATGCAATAACAAATCAATGGCACCCAAGATTGACAGATGAGCTTCCTAATTATGTAACTAAATAAATGATTCATGATTATCGAACGCCACGATAAAAATACATTTAACATTACCAAATATACTTTTCCTCTTCTCCCATATCCTTTTAACACTTTTCATAGTTCTATATAACTATAACTAACATTATAATAAAACAACACTATTGCAAATAAAAAGAATTAATAAACACTTTCAGCCTTATTAATTGACCAATTAGGCTGAGATGTACTTCTAAATAGACCAATGACAGTAATGCATCCCTAAATAGATTTGTTTCAAAATAGAACGTAATCATGAATGAGAGACAACATATAGTACCTATTATATGTACTGTAGTCATAAAATTGTATGTTACACGTTTGCATGTTTTAATATGCCGCGTAATACAGTTTTTAGAGACGCTGTTGCCGTGTAATATCCCGGATTAGGATGTACCATCGCAGTTCTTTGCGTGGGTGTCGTATAAATTGTATAAGAGATAAGGCATTATTTAAAGTGTTTCTGTGGGTGGAAGCCTAGCTACCTATCACTTCTACCCCTAACATGCTAAAAGTGAACCTACAATTATTGTCATCATCGTCCATCCATTACCTGTGGTAGGCACTTTGCGTTTCCTTCCATTCATCTTTCTTGGGCGTCATTTCAGCACTCCTTCCTTTCTTACACACAATCTACCTATGGAGGTGCTACTGGGAATGCTCCTCCATTGAAAAGGGAAGATCTTCCACCAGGCTATGTGTGAAGCCTGGGGACCGGCCGTGGACCAACAGTTCTTAGTTGGACCTTGTATATGTATCGAATCTCTGTGATTATTTCTCTTGCGCGATGTATGTCTTGCATTCGATTGTGAACGTTATTTGAAGTAGGTTACGAGTGACATATTCTCGGCGAACGTTTTCTATGTATGGAGCATATTTCCGATAGCTTGCTAAAAAACTGTCCTATCGAAGCGCAAACCGGGACACATGGAGAGAATGGAGGGAGGCATCTGCCCAACAATGGGACAGCGACGGCTGATATAATAATAAAGTTATTCTTCTTCTTCTTATCGTGTGGGCTAGCCCGAGGGGCAAGCCCTGGTGTCAGAGTTTTTTCAGACCGCCTTACGGCCTCTGACGTGGTTTTCATGTAACGACTACTACCACCAGAGATAGTAGCCGGGACCAACGGCTTAACGTGCCATCCGAAGCACCGAATCATCTTTCTTTTCAGACAATCAGGTTATTCAGCCTGCAATGTCCTAACCAACTGGGGAAAAACGCACAAAGTGACATATCACTAGGTGTCCCCCGTGGGAATCGAACCCACGACCTCCGTGTCGAGAGCCCAATACTCTTAACCATTACCTAAACATCCTAACTACAAGCGCGTAAATAAATAGTCGAACGATCAGTTATCTGCCCCTCGACGTGCGATTGCAAATTTTTCTGCAACGCACGCGCCCTCGAGCCCGAGCGGCCTCCCACGCAACTCTATTTTAGTAACGCAAGTGTTGTTACGCTCACGCTTTGTCAGTCATCACGTGACGTACATGTCTACACAAACACACGACAATATTTCATTACAGGGTGGCAGGGGTCAGAAACTCTTGCTTACTCATAACGTTTTTCCTTGGATAAGTTATATGTCAAGATTGACAGTCGAAGCTACAAAAGCGTAGAAAAAAATTGTAACCAGTATTGGCCTCTAAACCCTATCCATATACACGCTTACAGACATTATTAGTATGGCGCCTCACGCACACCAACCTAAGAAAGTTGGTCCCTTTTGTTTTATACGGTAGAAGCATGAGGCTCTTTCTAGACATTTACTTTTTCTAAGCGTTTTTCATGCGAGTCAATAGAACTAGACTTTCGTCCATAAAGACATTCCAAGTGTACCTAATCTCAGGTCCGCCACACACATATGGAATTCGGAATCAGGATTACGATTCCCTCCATAACTGCATTCGAAATTGCGCTGCATTCGAGATGTCAAATCCTATACAAAATCACAATCCTGATCCGGAATTCCGTAAGTATGAGGCGGAACTTAATCTCCGTTAAAAGTTTAGTATCCTGCGGGAAAAATTAAGAAGAGGGTGGGGGAAGGGGACTCCCCCAAATTTTGGGGGTGAGGAACAAAAGGGAGTTCAAAAAAAATTTTGACAAGTATGTGGCTTTCATACACAAAAGTATTGGATTTTAGTATGGAGCGACTCAATCTTAGGGGGAGGGGTTAGGACGGAGTAACAAAACAGTGGGGTTTTTAGAGAATTCATTAGCAAAACATTTTGGGGTACACCGAAAAAAAAAAATAACATTGAAGGCTATGGCGGGGACAAACGCAGCGATCCTTCGACTTCGGCTTCAGCCTTAAATTCGTGTCGCAGAATACTAAACCCGACCCTGATCTCATTGCAAGACACCTAGGTTAAGGTTATGACAGCCCACCCTGGACACTTCATATAAGCAAGCTCTGGTGGAAAGATCTGGTGTCTAAAAACGAGTTTTTCGATGTTATGGATTTTCATCATTATGTCAAATAGTAAATATTTTCATATTCAACATTTTGATTGTTATATGAATTAGTGTTATATTTATATCATCTTGTATGCACATCTATGGACACATCTAAGTGCCTGGACACTGCGCTATTGATGGAAATGAGGCTGCTGACGAGCTGGCACGAAGAGGGGCGGAAGAGGACGCCATAGGCCCCGAGCCTTACTGCGGCATCTCTCGCAACACCTCTAGACGTGTGCTAAAGGAATGGGCCGTGGACCAAAGCCGTAAGCTCTGGTCGGATACACCAGGACTGAGGCATGCGAAAGAACTTGTGACCGGCTTTTCAAACAGACATACCTCAGATGCCATCAATTCAAACCGCAACGACTTAAGGCTCTTAGTACGAGCCTTAACAGGACACTGCAAGTTAAACAAACACCTACACAGAATGGGGCTTGTAGATTCACCCACTTGCAGATTCTGCTGTGAAGCAGAGGAAACGCCCATACACCTCCTCTGCGAATGCGAAGTGCTCATTCACAGCAGGAGGTGCCATCTAGGTGGATACATAGTAACACCTACTGACATTAGAGACCTCCCCTTCAAAAGCATTCATGAAGTACGTGGGCCTAGGAAATGACCTTTAGGTCTAGGGTGACAGCTACAATAGATCTATCCAGGTCGCAGTAGCTATTTGGTCATTGACCAAGCCCTTATAACCAAATAATAATGTACATCTATGTTGTATTTTCAAAATATGATTATTAAAGTAATGGAACTTAAGGGACACCCAAGACAATAACAGTTTATAACCGGTTATCACTAGAACATAAGTTAACTTTATCAGCATTTTAATACAATGAGTCACTGTGGCTGTAAGTATTGACAAATAATAATAACTACTGACACTTGAAGCAAAGTGTTTATCAGTACAGTGGCAGTAGGTCAAACGCTAGGGGGCAATGTCTAAATGATGTCTCTATTTATATTAAATTTAAAGTTATGTAAGGTCTAACAAAATAAGCTGAAACTATTTTAAGGGGATGATCAGACCATCAAACTGAACAACTTTCTATATGGGACCAATATCGAAATCGCAAAACAAAAATCTGCTGTCCCATACATTTAGGTCGAGTAGGTTTGTATGGAACAGCTGATTTTTTTTTCGCGATTTCGATATTGGTCCCTTTAGTATACCTATAGTTAAATGAATAATTGAAATCTATACTATTATAAAACTGTAACAGGAAGTTTGTCTGTACATTGAAGATATTAACAAAAAAAAAGTTACGATATGGTTTTTAGGTGTCCCTGATTCCATTTCACAAATTTTTGGATTTTTTGTCTGTTTGTTTGTGTGTTTGTTTGTTTGTTTGTTTGTTTGTTTGTTTGAACGAGTATCACGCAAAAACTACTGAACCGATTTTGATGAAACTTTTTTTGTTTGATAGCTTATGATCTGACTTAAAATCTGGTATATAATTTGTGCGGACGAAGTCGCGGGTTAACGCTCGTTATAATATAAGATACTTTTTATCCCAGTAATGTGTTCCTGTGAGATAAATTACAATGTTTTATCATGATGAAACATCTACCACTTTTTTGTTTTATGCTCACTAGCGCCGATTTGACGTGAGAGATGCATTTGTGAAGATTGCAGTGGTAAAAATAGTATTTGCTTCAACACTTCTCACAACAGCTGTGTAGTGTATTTGGTATACGGTTAAATTTTCGTGCATGAGGTGGAGGTTCGATTCTTGGTCGAGAATGTTTTTTTTTAAATACATTCAACAACTTAGACTTAGTTGCAAAAACTCTCATTAAACTTAATCCTCCATTAAATCTCTTGCCGCCACTTTTTGTCTTGTTGACATAGCCAAAGCTAGCAAGAGATTTAATGGAGGATTAACTCTAATATGAGCGTTTCTGCAACTGAGTGTATATCTATTTATAACTGGATTTGACAGAAGCAGTTTGCTGACCTTAAATCGTAATATCCTGAGATCAGATCAGATCCTATATTAGGGGTGTACATTTTCTTTAGCTCTTTCTAATTTTAATACATACATTGTAATGATCCCGAGCAAGCAATATATTTTTTATTATAGAAACCATACAACAACTAATACCTGTGAGTCAAAAATATAGATTTTGATTGTTTGAGGGTAGGCCTGTGCCCTGCAGTTGAGCAGCCCTATACTATACTTCCATATAAAAATTAGCTGAATCTTTTTTAAAGGGGTTGATTAGACCTATAAACCAAACCACTTTCTCTATGGAAATGGGACCAAACTCAAAATCGCGAAAAGAAAGCAGCTATTCCAAACAAAACTGCAAACCTACTCGACCGGGATGTATGGGACAGCCGATTTATTTTTCGCGATTTCGACATTTGTCTCATAGTAAAAGTTGTTCAGTTTGATGGTCTGATCATCCCTTTAAATAAAAGTGGTGATTAATTTAATGACTTGATGATTATTTGATTTATTATGGATACATGAAAATAAGTGATTTTTGAAATAGGTTACAGATTAAATTGATTACCTAGGTAAACATTGAGGTTAAAGTACCTATACAGAAAAAATCATGTATGAACATAAACATAGATTTTGACAAAACTTGAGTGGAATATCAAGACCATAGCCAGGTACCTGCTAGAGGTCTACACGGTCTCTGGCTACCACTCTAAAAGACACTCTTGTACTGGTAATAAGTTCATACCAAAACTGGAAAATTTATGAATAATTCAATGAAAACTTCGTACAGAGGTGAGAATACTATTAATTGGACATTGATTTAATGTTTAGGACTCGTCTGATTGACAAATAGACTGGTTTTAATTGAATTTTTCATTGATTTTCCACGAAATGAAGTTCGTACATGAAAATGGACTTACCTTGTCCTTGGCTTATCTGCGAGGTGAAGAAAAGGGTGATCTTGTAAAGCTGAGCAACGCTATATAAAAATATTAATATTCACAGCACAATTTACATAATTCTTGGGGTTTTTTAATTATTTTTTCAACACAGTATTGCCAAAGAAAATTGACACTTCCTTTTCAAACTTTTTTATTTATTTTACTTTTACCGGCGCTGGGTTCTTGTAGCGATCCCAAAAGCTTCTGTTGGGCACTAAATTGTAATGTCTTTACTAATCCGGAAATGGAAAAGTCAGTCACAGATTTCAGCCCTGTCAATGCATCAATGTACTTCCTAGCTGTCAATTTACTCAGTGTTGCTAGTTAAGCTCTTTGGCTCTTTTGGGGCAACATATTGCTTTTTTTCTACTCGACCAACCTAGAGTCATTTCCACTCAGCATTTTGGGAGTACTTGACGAAAGTTGGCAGATAAATAAAAATCTCTGCCAAATTTAGAATACTAGCTGTTGCCCGCGACTCATACTCGTGGACGTCGACTTATTTATGGGTTTCTATTTAAATGTTGAACTTTTTAATTTTATGAAAACATAACCACTACTTACAAACCGATCGGGGCAAAAAAAAATCTGCTGTTCCATACTAAATTGCAATGCCTGCTCGACTCAAATGTATGCAACAGCAGATTTTTTTTTTGCCCCGATCGGTTTGGTCCCATAGTAAAAGTTGTTCAGTTTGATGGGTAGACTCTTAGTTTAAAAGGCTGCTAATGATATCAATTTCACCCTGTATATTTAAATAAAAAATAAGAAGATGAATATGAAGCCAACAATCACCATTTACTTAGGCTAATAATGTGGATTTGTAGGCTACTTTAGGCTATAATATCACACCGGAAAGAATGAGGGATTTTCCAAAAGCAAAAAAAAAATAAAAAAGTTTAATTTTAAGCCTAATTTCTCGATAGACAGCGGTGACCAGAGAGGGGTCCAATAGGTATGAGCAAAAAATACACTATAAGTACAAACCCTTTCTTATTGTTGTTGGTTTATTATTTAGCAATCTCGGTGTTATCGATGTTATCGGTGTCTGATGTGGTTGTATGGGCTACGTATCAGTTTTGAATATACGAACAATAAACGAGAAACAATAACAAACTACAAAAACCTAAGAGAAACTGAGAATTTCAATAAAAATAAACAGGAAATATTTAAACCGTACGTCAGATTCCGTGAATGAAAAGCAAAGCCATAGACGAAAAATTTCGCTCTTTATTAGCAAAGCAATTTCAATATTCTTTATACTGAAAAGTGAAGTGACCAATTTAAATATTGTTCGTATATTCAAAATGGATACGAAGCCCATAGAGCCAAGTCTGGTACTTTATTCGTTTTTGACAGAAAGAAATAAATAATAAATAATGCTCACAGGCACATACTTTGTAATGATCCCAAGTAAGCCTTAGGCTTTTTGCTATGGGACAAACATATATAACATCCATGACCGAACCGGGACTCGAACCCAGGACCCTGGTTCGACAGTCCGGCGTGGCAATCATTACACCAACCGGGTCGTCAATAACACCCAGATTGTTAATAACTTGTACTGTGTATTTTTATTATTAATATATTTGCTCATATCTATTGGACCCCTCTCTGGTCAAAGCCATCTATTGAGAAATTAGGAACTAACTTTTTTTTTCTTCTGGAAAATTCTCATTGGGCGACTATTTTATTATTTCCCGACTTTTAGCTATTTAGACTGGCTAAGATCTGGCAGCACTAAATTAAAAACCACACCACACACAACACACGTCGTATATTCTCTTTGCACGTCGTGTTTCGGTGTTTCGTTTTTCGTTTTTCTCGCTAGAAAGAATTCGAATACATTTGACTATTTTATTTCATTCCTAATACACTTTTCGGACTTGTTTCCAAACCAAAAACTGCTCGAGAACAAATCAAAACAAACAAAATGAATAACGCAAGTAGTGTCTTGCAGAAAGTACTAAACAACAAGTGTGATTTCTGTTGTTTGTGTCTCAATACGATTGAGGAGGAACCTATCAGTTTGTCAGACGACGTGATTATATCGGGAGCAACAGTTCGAGTCGCCGATGTATTGTGCTACGTTATGGGCGATGAGGTAGGTCCACAACTGTATCTGCTAGCCTGTTGAACAAAACTGCCTGTCTAGCCTGTTGTTGCCTGTAAAATGTGTGGATGAATAAAGTTATTTTTATTATCCGACTGCGCCAGAAGGAGGGTTATGTTTTTTTTTATTAAGTAATATCCTCTCCATCAGCCGTGTGGTGTCGGCTAAGAATAGCACCATCCCATTTCCTCCCGTGGGTGTCGTAAAAGGCGACTAAGGGATCTACCGGAGGATGGGCAATCCAACTGCGATCACCAACCCGCCTGCCAAGCGTGGCGATTATGGCAAATCCCCCCATTTTGGGGGAGGCTTATGTCCAGCAGTGGACGTCTGTCGGCTGATATGATGATCCTCTCCATCATCTCGTTTCAGTTTTACTAGGTAAAGTCGGGTCGAAAAGTTACTTAAGTATTCAAAGCAATTATATTAATATACCAGTAATACTGTACTGGATAAGTACTAGATAAGGCAATCAGTAGGAACTCTCATGTTATGGTTCCCGTACAGCATTGAAGTTATAGTTCACTAAATTCGTATGACAATGACAGACCGCAATCACAGTATAAGAAAGAAGAGTTTCTATTACTAGATACAGTACGAACACTCCCTTCCTCCCGCCAACTTTTTACCTCACCCCCTCTATCGCCCACTGGTTACTCGGCTGTTACCTAAGAAGAAGACTTTAGGTTCAATTTCTTTGGTTTCCCATGTGCTGATATCATCATCAGTCATCTTCATCAAGTCATCTTGTCAATTTAAATTTTTTTTATGCACTGTGCGGGCTGTGCCGCCATGTTTTATTTTGAGATGTTTTGTTGAACATATTGTTTCTATGAACGTGCTTGTCTATCGTTAGAGTGTAAGTCAATATGTATGTGCCTGTGAGCATTATTTATTTATTTATTTAGAATTAAATAAATAGATAAAATAAAATAGCCTTTATTCACCGACACAATACTTTTCCTTATTCTACACTTTACTTAACATATCTTAATCCTACATTTGGTCGGGTTGTCCTAAGATATAGGCCTCCTCCAACATTCTCCACACTGTTCTTTCCTTTGAACCAACCCTTCCAACCCTTTGGGAAATCATCCTCCCACCATCGTACCGGTCTGCCTCTAATTCGTACGCCATCTCTGGGATACCATTCCGTTACTTCCCTCATCCATTTTTCCTTCTTAGATCGCATCATGTGACCCGTCCATCTCCATTTGAGCATTCTCGTCTTACATCTGTCACTTTTGTTTTCCTTATACTAGTAAGTCGCCACCTATATCTCAATTTGATCCCTATCATGCTCCTTTCCATTCCTTGTTGACATACCTACTTTTAGTTTTTGTAGCATTTTTTTGGTCAATCCCTATGATCACTTACTGAAGCCTAAATGTCCAAGCTTAAGGTTTGCCAAAAGAGCTATTAAATACACTGGTTATTTACAAATGAATAATTCAATAATTTATTGTTATCTATTTCAGATATACAACATTCTGTCTGCATTCGAGATTATATGCGCAAACTGTATGACCTACGCTGCAACAAGCTACGATTTTATATACAAAACACGATCAAACAGTGAACGGCTACAGAGCATTGTGGAACAACTCGAAAACTGTTTCAACACTACACCCGACCAATTAGAACAATGCAAGACTTTATTTGTTACCCTAGATTCAGAACTATCTTCAAGTCTCTACTACTATGATGAGAAGATATTATCAAATAAAGAAGCAATCAAGAAATTTCAAAAGCTGACAGACTTGGTTAAGACAGAGAAAGAAGAAAAAGTTAAAACGTTCATACAGAGTAAATTACATAAACCGGAGAATTTTAAAAGACTTTCCGTTGTGAAAAAAGGCAAATTAATTAATGAGAATGAAAAGAAAACACTTAAAAAACGGTTGTCATCCTACATTCACACTATAGATATGATGTACGATAAGGATGACCGTAGCAGCATTCAATGTAGGGAGTGTTTAAAAGTTTTCATGAATCTAAGTAACCTGCGAAATCATTTTATACGAGTTCATGCCCCTAAAGTTTACAAATGCACGGATTGCTCCAGAGGTTTTGGCTCCAATGCGTTGTTAGAAGTACACAGAGAGGAAAGCCACGTGTCGTTAGTTTGCACCGAGTGTGGGAAGACATTCAGAAACAGACATACCCTACGAATGCACGAGAGAAGCCACTACATGAGATTCGTCTGCCAGGACTGCGGCAGAGTCTACAAGAACAACAACACGTTCAAACAGCACATCATCAATGACATCTGCCAAAGCGAGGCGAGAAAATCTCAGGCCGACGCCAAGTTCACCTGCGATCACTGCCAGAAACGATACAGCCAGAAGATGTCGCTACGGGTCCACATACAACACGAGCATCTCAATTATAACAACATCGAATGCAAATGGTGCAACAAAAAGTTCACGTGCCAGAGTAGACTGAAAGCTCATATCGTGAAACACACCGGCGAAAGAAACTTCGCGTGTACCATTTGCGACGGTAAATTCGTGACAAAGGAGTCACTGGTGTACCACACGCGCACGCACACGGGCGAGCGCCCCTTCCAGTGCCCCCACTGCCCCCTGCGGCTCCTCTCCGCCTCGCGCCGCGCCGCCCACGTGCGCTCCCGCCACACCCACACCCACACCCACACCCACAACCACACCCACACCCACCGCGGCGCCGCGCACCGGTGCGACCTCTGCGACACCAGCTTCCGCTCCAACACCTACCTCCAGAGGCACAGAAAGCTTCACCTAGACAGTAGACTCGATAAACAACCCAGAAATAAACTACAGATTCTCGCTAATAATGCTCATAAGAGGAACTCGAGAGCGATGGACTTCGTTCTGATGCCGTATGACGGTAAACCCATTTTGGTTTCTAATAATTTGAAGTCTACGATGGGTGATATCGCGTTTGATCCGACGCACAGTGTAGAGTTAGAGTGTGATGCGAGTGAGGTTGACGGTCAGATGGGGAACGAGAAAGTTTATTTGGAGGTATCCGATGGGGATGATTATGTTGTGAAGGTGACCGAAAATGTTGAGGTATAGATTGTTGTTAAACTTGTTCTAGATTCCAAAAATGCATGCATTTACGGAGTGAGTAGATCGGCATCAGTTTTACAGATGACTTTCCAAATACTGTACCGAATTGAATTAGTTGATGGAAATAAAATTATAATGTTAATCCAAATGTTAATTAGGTACTTTATTGTCTTTGTTGCAGAGATATTGCTTTCATAATTTATGATTAAAATATTTATTTTACACTAATATTTTGTTTTTGAATATATTTCCTTAAGTACCTAGGGTACAAGCACAAGATCCTAAAAATAACTGAAATAAACTTGTAGTGTACGGTTTAGTTAGTGTAAACATGAAGTTGTGACAAATCTTCTAACCACTTCAAAAATAATTGCAGTCGTTTGTTTAATATTTTATCAAACTAAATAAAATATGTAGAAAACAGCTGTAGGGGCTATGTCCCTCGCCTTTACGAAATGAAGAGTTGTTTAGTTCTTCAAAGTACTTTGTAATTCTTCCTTTCGGAAAGGCAATGTGATATAGCCCTTACAGTCGTTGTCTTCAGTAGTCACGAAGCTGGCATAGGTAGTAGTTTTTTGTTTTATCTTAACCCCTTACCGCATAGCATGCCATATCGGGTATCAAAGGTTTTTGATACATCATTTACCTTATTCATTGAAATGCAAGGGCTTTTCACACATTCCAATGTTCAAGAGAGTTTTACGCGGGGACATCAATACGAATCAAACGGTCGCGCCTTTTTATTTCTCAATTATTTCAGCACATTTATCACCACATAAACCGCGAAAAACTGATTTAGAAACAAAGATCCTTTTTATTCTCGTTTCCCGCGCAAAAACTCTGCGTTTACGAAGAAACTAACTTAGCCGCATGGACTATGCTCCCTTTGCCTTTTCGTAAGGAAAAATGTAACAACAACAACAGAATGTCAAAATCGTCATTTGACGACTGACAGCTCATGAAACGGCTTATTTTCGTGCAAAATAATTTTTTCTGCAATTACTCAATAAATAATATTAAACTGCAGATGAACACCTACAAAAATGACTTTCTTGGAAGATACGCTCATCATTCTGATCTCTCAGGTAATTATTTACAAGATTACAAAGGTTATATTTGCCAAACAAAATCATCTTTATTTACAGCTTGCAACCAAGTATTAAATTTACTCTTTATTTTTGTTCCA
Source organism: Agonopterix arenella (assembly GCA_927399405.1). NCBI lineage: Eukaryota > Metazoa > Arthropoda > Insecta > Lepidoptera > Depressariidae > Agonopterix > Agonopterix arenella. Next base: position 28,345,649 of record OV656690.1, read on the forward strand.
CTATATTTAAACACACTTTCGATCTTGCTAAGGAGGGTCAGAGTGTCTTCTTAAAGTGTTAATAAACCAACCGACAAAATAATAGCAAAGTTTTCAATGATTTTCTTATAGTAAATAACCGCGGCCCCGGGCTGTCGGCGCTGGGCCCACTAAATGATGTAGGGCGCTGCTGGGTTTCGCTTGAATCCAAGGTCGCATACAGTTTTAACTGTATCCCTCTATTACATACATTACTTAACACTTTCGCTGCTGACGACCTACTACATAGGTCGGCGACAACTGTGCCGCAGTGCTGAAGAACCCACGTAACGAGCCGGTTCAATTGCATTTCGCGTGTGCTCATGACCTACCGCACGAGTCACCGAAAACCTTACGCCTGCGCGGGTGACCTTATTGGTATTTTTATGTTATGACTGTGCGCACGACCAAACCACACCATTCATCTCTTTTCTGTGCCATCTCAGTCCAATTGGGCACCTCCAGCTTCTCGAGATCCTTGGATCCCTCTATTCCCCGTCCTTTATTTTAAAGGTCTCATCCTCTTTTTCATACCAAAAAATTTATCTCATCCACTAATTTGAAATCTTCAATTGAGGATAATACTTTGTCCTCTATTTTTTCTTGTGTATGAATATGTGGACCTAAAACAGAAATACCTTTGATAATTGACTCTGTAAAAGCAGAACTACAAATAAAATTGAACTTCAAACATGGAATGCAAATCATTTCATAATATTAAATATTTGTAACACCACTGGCTTTTCGTTGACGGAAAACATTGTGATGAAACCTGCATGCTTCAATTTCGATGTATGTATTGCTGGAAGAAGGAACTCTAGAGCATTTGTTTTTTAATTGTCCCCTACTATCCTCTTCCCTATATGACTTGTAACATTCCTCGTCCTTCTAATATTCCCTCTTTACTCACCCTAGTTTATTCCCCATTTGTAAATATTCTATATAAATTTATAAAACGAAACAATATTAAATTATAAACCTAAGTGTAATAACATGTTTGTGTAACATACTCAACTCAACTGGTTCTTCCAATTAGTTTGTGCTCAACTGAAATCCGCGGAAGAAGATTTTATCAACCGGTCAATCAACAAATAGAAACATGTGTCTCTCAACTTTAACATTGGCAGAATCATCGACGAACCGATGGAGCCATAATCTCCAAAATAGAATTAGATGTAGATGTTAATAATATGAAAAATAATAAATTTTAAAATTGTTGAGTCTCCGATGGGATTTGAACGCACAGCGGTTGCACAGCCTCCGTCAGAGTCAAAAACTACATGCGTTCGCCACTAGACCACGGAGTTCGCTACAAATATTAGCGAAATTTAGTATCGCACTGATGATCTATAGTAACGAATCATTTGTGGAGGGGTTGGGGTCAATGTCCTGATCCACAAGTCACTGACACGTTTGATTTTTAACGTTCACAATTTATGATTATTGTTTATTTTATCACAAACTAATGGGTTTAGCACTAAAAATTTTTGACCAGCGGAAAGATCAGTTTAACAGCAACACGTCAATATGATTTCTCACTGTAAATAACGATATTTTGACACCTTTTTTTATTTTTATTTAAAGAAGCAAAGTATGTACGTGTCGTCGCGTTAGTGTCCTCGGACGTCACTGGAGAGTTTCGGTATTACTAGTGAAATGTGGATGTTCTGAGGTTTCAGAATATCTCTGACTACCTTCTCGTGGATTATAGTCTCAAGTATATGCTAGTTTGGCTAATGACCGTGTATGTATGTTTTTCAGACGGTGTTCTTCGTAGGCGGGTGGATATTCTTTGTGAAGCAGTTGTTCCGTGACTATGAAGTGCATCACCTGTTGGTGCAGCTCATCTTCTCCGTGACCTTCGCTCTCAGCTGCACCATGTTTGAGCTGATCATCTTCGAGATTATCGGCTATCTGGACTCTAGGTAACTATGTTATACTTTTATATTTTGAGTTCCCACAAAATCAAATCGAAATCATACAAAAAATTAAATGTGTTACATACCTTAAGGGGTTGCTTTAGACCATCAAACTGAACAACTTTTTAACTTTTATTCAATTTATTTGTTTATTTGAATCAATGAGATGAACTTTGAAATCACGAAAAGTAGAATCTGCTGTTGTAAAGCAGTCTGTACTGATTTACTCACTCTGTAAATGCATGCGTTTTTGGAAATAAATGTTTATGTTTATAGTGAATGTCAATAGTTTCTCAACCAAAACGTATGAAATAGCTGATTTTTTTCGCGATTTCAGTGTCAGTCCCAAAGTATAAGTTGTTCAGTTTGATGGTCTGAAGCAGCCCCGCCCCTTAAGTATGCTTTGGATTGTTTTTGTAACATAACATAGTGGAGAAGAGATGGCAGAACAGAACCTCATGGCAACCTCAAACGCAAGCCGCGCTAACACCATGCGAATGACACAACAACTCGCGGCCAAACTTGTAATGTGACTCTAGTTTAATTTTGTTGGATATAATTTTAGAGCGTAAGAAATTGACTTCATAAAATTGAATTAGCTTTAAAATACATCTCTAAACGTTCGATATATACGTCCCAATTCCCCATTTCTACACTAAATTCATAGATTTTTCCCACTGACATTATGATTACCGTCAATTATTTAATATTTACCCTCGTCGCCACTTTTCAATTAAAGATGTATTGGGCCAAAGACATTTATTCGGTGACACATGTCAACACCAAAGAGACTACAATCACTATGGTCAACACAACAAAAATAAATCTCACTTAGAATTTTTTATACAGTGTGTTAGGGTAAACAGTTGCGCTACTCTAAGGGATGATTGTACTTATGATACTGAACAACTTTCCCTAAGAAAGCTTATAGAAAATGGGAAAAAAAAATTCAAATTTTCCACTTTCCATACTAAATGCAAATTGCGAATTTCCTATAGGTTTCTTAGGGAAAGTAGTTCAATATCATGGGTACAATCACCCCTTAAAGTAATGCAACTGTTTACTTTATTAAGATGGTCCCTGTATACTGTGTAATGCCCTCGGCAAGGGTGTGATTTGGAGATTCAGTGGAATGGAACCTCATTGACTCTGTACAATGGTATATTCAGGGTGGCAGATACAATGGCAGGCGAGAGGCCCCGCTCATAAACAACTGTAAGCTCGATGGGAGCCGGATGAATCCAACTCGTTCAATGCAAACAATTATATGTTATTGTTTATCACTTCACTAGTTTTATACATTACACTATTCAATCACTTCATAATTAATATTTAGGATCACTATGCACGAAACATGCTAATTAGTCGGGGAAATCTACGGATTTTTGTTTGGAGTAGATTGCATTAATTGCACTTTAGGTGATAGTTTGAAATATTAGTAGATACATACCTGAAAAACATAAATTCTCAATAATCCCCGATTTTTTATTGTGTATTATGGAATAATAAAGTCATATACGAAACATTAAATTTAGGTATGAACAAAAAATGGAAAACTGGTGATTTTGTACAGGACGGCTTTGTTCAATACGTTTTACTTATAACAATAATAATCCCTGGTTAATATCGTAAATTTGAGTAGATATTTAATATTTTGTAAGTATAAAAAAAATTATAACCTCAAAACTTAATTTTTTACTGTTTGTTTGTACATAATAAATTTGCCTTGTGTTGTCTCTTTTGCTGGTATGCTGGAAGAAATATTTTTAGAAACAAGCTTGCCTTTTGTACATTTATATCGATTTTAAGGTATTTCTCAGGGTTCTCAGCCTATATGACCACGAAAACAGACAAAAATTTTATGAACTAACAGTAATATTAGTTCAAACACAATTTACTAAAGTGTTTTTAATGCAATCTCAAACCGTATTTTTCCTAGACTAAACACGAAAATGCCTAGTTTTCGAATCATAACATAACCGTTGATAAAGTGAGCGAACGAACGAACGTTGAATGAATTGATTCAAAGAATTATCGATAATGAATGGAGTTCATGAGCTGTACCTCAATGTTGCCAGCATAGATATAAAGGAAATAGACGGCCCTATCGATATGCTCGTTACACAACTATGATGGGCTGATCAATCTGATCATCCCCTTAAAAACTGTCAGTATATGTCAGTTAAGAAGGTATATAAGAAGATGGAAGTCACTGTTTTGTACCCAAGAGAAGGGAAACGAGGAAGAGGAAGACCAAAGAAGAGATGGGATGACCTGACGATATAAAGAAAACAGCAGGGAACATATGGACTAGGAAAGCGAGAGACAGAGCATCATGGAGACTACTGGGATTCAGATACAAACAATATATAAACCTACTTTATTATACCTATAGTTAAATGAATAATTGAAATTATATTTATAAATGTAATTTAGGTAATCATTAGATTTATGAATTTAAAAGAATTATTATTGTCGTGTTAGGTACTACCTACTTATGAAATTATTGTTATGATAATTGATAAGAAATACTTGATAAAATTATTTTCGTTAATTACCTAATTATGTAACAAAGCATGTATGTATTTTTTTCATAAGTTTCAGAAATAAAAGGCTATTTTATTTATTTATTTTATTTATATTGAGAAGAACCTTTTGTAACGTCGGCAGCTCTCGCTACTTCCACTGGAACCTCGGCCTCTACTCTCTCCTCTTCATGGTGATCGCGCTCATCCCCTTCTACATCGCATACTTCTGCATCTCCAATATCAGCTTCGGTTAGTAACCCACTATTATTTATTTTTGTAATCAATCTATACTATTATAAAACTGTAACAAGAAGTTTGTCTGTACATTGAAGATATTAACAAAAAAAAAGTTACGATATGGTTTTTAGGTGTCCCTGATTCCATTATTGGATTTTTTGTCTGTCTGTTTGTTTGTGTGTTTGTTTGAACGAGCATCACGCAAAAACTACTGAACCGATTTTGATGAAACTTTTTTGTTTGATAGTTTATTATCTGACTTAAAATCTGGCATATAATTTGTGCGGACGAAGTCGCGGGTTAACGCTCGTAGTATATAAAAATACAAAAGTGTCCCATCTCCATTACATTTAAATTGTTTTGCTATTAGATTCCGCTCTCTGATAATAATTTTAGAAGGAATGATAGTTGTTGGTATGTTTGTCTTTTTGTTGGTTGCAGTGTCCAAGGGTGTGACGAGGCCGCTGACGATGTCGGTGTGGTTCATATACCTTTACTTCTTCTGGAAGCTCGGTGATCCCTTCCCCATACTCAGCCCCAAGCAGGTGGGTCACTTGTTACGTTATCTCTACCATCATGAAACTGTAACAGAAGTATTATACAGGGTTCTTCTTAATATGCTGACACTTTTTTAAGGGTATGATCAGACCATCAAACTGAACAACTTTCTCTTTGGGACCAACTTCGAAATCGCGAAAAAAGTCAGCTGTCCCATTCATTTGGTTCGAGTAGGTTTGCAGTTTTGTATGGAAGAGCTGATTTCGCGATTTCGATGTTGGTGTCATAGAGAAAGTTGTTCAGTTTGGCGGTCTGATCATCCCCTTAAAAAAGTTTCAGCATATTAAGGACTGTAAAGAAAACAGAAAAGAAAAAAATTATAGGTTTCCCTGATTCCAAATCGCGTTCTGTTTGTTTGTTCGCGCATCACGCGAAAACTTCTGAACCGATTTCGATGAAACTTTTTTTATTTGAAAGCTTATGTTTAGACTTAAAATCTGGTATATCTTTTATTTCGCTACGATGACGGGAACCCATGCGTACGAAGTCGCTCTTATACTTTAGTGTATTATAACTACTAACACGCTATGAGTCCCTTGTTGCTCGAAACAAATTATTTTTATTTATTTACGAGCTTTTACCCGTGACTTCGTCCGCATACATTATATACCAGATTTTAAGTCAGATCATAAGCTACAAAACAAAAAAAGTTTCATCAAAATCGATTCAGTGCTTTTTGCGTGATGCTCGATCAAACAAACAAACACACAAACAAACAAACAGACGGACAAAAAATGGAATCAGGGACAAAAACCATATCGTAACTTCTTTTTGTTAAGTAATATCTTCAATGTACAGACACACTTCTGTTACAGTTTTATAATAGTTTCAATAAAAAGGAGGCCTACGCCCAGCAGTGTGTGTGTGGACTGATTGATTGATTGATATGTCCCTCAGGGTATACTGTCCATAGAGCAGGGAGTATCTCGCGTGGGAGTGATAGGGGTGACTGTGATGGCGCTGCTCTCAGGGTTCGGTGCTGTCAACTACCCGTACACATCCATGGCGATATTCATCAGGTAGCTACTATATCAATAAGTACTCTATATCTTATACAGGATGTAAGGGACAGCCTAGCAAATACTGAAACAGCTATTTTCAGCGAAATAAACACGTTTTCATTATCCTTTCAACTGCCTCCGTGGTCTAATGGTTAAGAGCATTGGCTCTCGACACGGAGGTCGTGGGTTTGATTCCCACGGGGGAAACCTAGTGATATGTCACTTTGTGCGTTTTTCCCCAGTTGGTTAGGACATTGCAGGCTGAATCACCTGATTGTCTGAAAAGAAAGATGATTCCGTGCTTCGGATGGCACGTTAAGCCGTTGGTCCCGGCTACTATCTCTGGTGGTAGTAGTCGTTACATAAAAACCACGTCAGAGGCCGTAAGGCGGTCTGAGAAAACTCTGACACCAGGGCTTACTGCCCACACGATAAGAGAAGATAACAATTTGACCTGTTTTATTTATAACATTAGTTTTACAGCGATCGAGAGAGAGCACAGGGGTGCGATTTTTGAAACTCATACTTTGAACTCAGCAGTTGAAATTTGAAATCATATTTTGATATCAAATCAGCAAGTGAAAGTCAAATCAGCAGAAGAAAGATGCGTATCTTCATACATTTTCAACTGCTGAGTTCAACGTATGAGATTCAAAAATCGCACTCCAGATAATCAATCAGTCATAGTTTACACAGAATAGTACTAGAGGGCGCTACCTACAGGTTAAGTTGCATTCTAATACACAAGAATTCAAACCATCAAACTGAACAAAGAAACGCGAAAAAAATCAGCTGTGTCATACATTTCAGTCGGCAAGGTAAAGCAGTTATACAGGGTGAAATTGATATCATTAGCAAACTTTTAAACTAAGAGTCTACCCATCAAACTAAACAACTTTTACTATGGGAGCAAATAAAAAATCTGCTGTTCCATACTAAACTGCAATGTCGACGCGGGAGTTCGCGACTCAAATGTATGCAACAGCTGATTTTATGTTTGCTCCGATCGGTTTGCTCCCATAGTGAAAGTTGTTCAGTTTGATGGGTAGACTCTTAGTTTTCAAAGGATGCTGATATCAATTTCACCCTGTATGTGGAACAACCATTGATTATTTTAAAAGAATATATCAATGGGAACAACAGATTTTTTTTCGCATTTGGTTGTTTACATAGTGAAAGTCGTTCAGTTTGATGATACGAATTCAGCGTTTCAATATTTGCCAGGCTGTCACTTACACCCCCTTAGCATTTAGACCAGGCCAGGCCGGCCCAGGCTAGATTCTGATACTTTAAATGTGACTTGATGTGCTTGCCCGGAGGATTGAAATAGTAGACTACACACCGAGGGCAGGAAAGGGCACTTGGAAAAGCGACTAAGCTGAAATATTCGGAATCTTCATCACGAGTGTATCGTTCACATTTTAACACCGACTTAAAAAAAGAAGAAAGTTCTCAATTCGTTTGGGCGATATCGCGGTGATGTCGCGACGGAATCGCAGCGATATCTCGACTTTATCGTTCACAACACCTGCGGTAAAAAATCGCTTCCGTGTCGCTGCGACACTGATTGAGCTCAGAAATATCACGGTGATATCGGGGGAATACAGCAATGATAACGTCCTATTAACGCCTTTGCTCAAAAATTGTGTGATATCTCTCGTATACTATTATATTTATGTAATCAACAGACCTAAAACCAAACACCATTTGAAAATTGTGATTCAAAGTTTAAGGTGGTGGTAGTAATTTTTCATACAAAATTTTAAAAGCTTTAATCTTTTTATGCAAAAGTTATTTGTGACGCGGCATCTAGATTTTCTAAACTATTTTTCCATATATAAAATAAGACTTTTATTAATTCCGTCTACGCGTATTGAACGTCAAACTTTTCCTCTCCAATCACCCTAATATAAAACTATCAGATTTATCAATCCGTTGTTTCTCGAGCTAAAAAATACTTAAAAAGTAGAAAGTTAGGCTGCATGAGATGGATTCCTTTGCCAGCTGTCTTTTCTATTCACGTTTTTTTCTTAATTTCTACTGACCACGATATTAAACAGCCATGAGCCTTTTTCAGAAAGTTCATACATTACATACTTATAAATTTTATAAATATCCATCAAAAATATTAAATAAAAGAGAAAAATCTATATTTTTTTTAAACATGATATGTGTAACAACAGGCCGGTGACACCATCAGACGTCCTCTCCATAGAGAAGAAGCTACTACAGACCATGGACATGATCCTCGTCAAGAAGAAGAGGATAGCGCTAGCGGAGGCGAACAGCGTGGGAGGGAGACAGCAGTACGGCGCCGGCGTGCTGGAGCTGGAGCTGGAGCTGGAGCAGGGCGCGCGGGGGAGGGGGAGAGGGAGAGGGTTCTGGAACAATATCTGGTCGAGTTTCGGCAGTATTACCAACACGCTGGGGCACGGCACTGAGAGTTTGTGTTTCATTTTATCTATTTCATTTATTTATTAAGGCTTTCTATCTAAATAGCGGGTGGTGTAAGGGAAAGGATCATTGAACTTTAAAACACGTACCATCAAACTGAAAAACTATTAATATGGGAGCAAATCTGGCAGCGCAAAAAAGAAATTTCGTTTTAGCAGAAATAGCTCGTTTTCAGTTTCAATAGAAATATCTCTAGTTCTAAAAAAACAAATAGCATGTATTATACTATTTTGAAATCTGCATTAAATAGGCAATTTTTGAAAAAGTTGGCCACCCTGGTCTCCGTACTTTTTTTTAGACCACACATGCTCGAACTTGGGTGAAAATTCCAGGAAAAGTTTAATTTTGACTTTAAGATTCTATTTTAGATTTGATTATAGAACGACCCAAGCAACACTAACTTTTTCATACATGTCTGATAGCACCACTCTCAGAGAATTTTATTCAAAAATCAGACTGCAAAAATATCTTCTTTTGTAGCCATGACGGTCAAAAGAGTGACACAGGTCCTAAATTCAAGAAAAAATTAAAAATCAAATATCTCGAAAACCGTGGCACTTTTATTGGACATGAAAATCCATTTTCTGAACGGGTTTGAGGTGCTCTATCAGCAGGTACAGGGTTACCATTACTTACCGGACACCCTGTATACTGAGACTGTGATAATTCTTCTTGTGCGATTTGTGTCTTGCAGGCGATTGTGAACCTTAGTGTAGCAGCTTTACGGGTTTCCAATGTGCCATCTTTAACTGTCTTATGTGTAATAAATACATTTTTAATTTATTTTAATTTAATTTATGTCGTATTTTTGCTAGGGAGACTGTTAGCGCCATCTGTTGGCAAGCTGCTACAGGTGCATAATTTTACGGTCGGTAGTACCTATATAGGGTTATTTCAAATTAGTTGGCGAAACTAAACCGGGGCACTTGTTATTGATAATTATAATTGGTATTGATGATTAACAAAATTATGATTATCGTACCTACACTACAGACATATCGCAGCTGAGGCGGGAGACCTCTGCGCTTGAGGAGCTCTCGCGGCAACTGTTCCTGGAGGCGCTGGACAAGCGAAGTGCGCGGGAGCGGGCCGAGTGGGCGCTGTCGCTTCAGGGCAGGTACTTCAACCTGCTCGGATACTTCTTCAGCGGCTACTGCCTCTGGAAGATACTCATTGTGAGTTGCCTTTTATTTAACCAATGTTCTTATAGTCCAAAGGGAAGATCTTCCTCCAAGCTAAGTGTGAAGTCGATCTGATTGAGAATGTTTTGTTTTTATTTATTTATAATTCGGATACATTTTTTTGAGTCTGAGGGCAGTGCAGGACCGGTCGTTCTCGCTGTTTATTGCGTGGCGTGGTCCTTCCGAGCGTACTAAATTCCCGAGAATAAAACACTGAAATACAATACACTCTTTTATTGGTGCAAGTGGGAAAACTCACACAAATCATGGTCTTTCAACCTGTATCACTAATAGTGGGCAAATCTTAGCACCGCGTTATAAAATATTAAAGGATCTACCACGGCGCCATCTAGGGAGATCTACGCGAACTATATTAAATGAACATACCGATATCGTACAGATGGCGTTACAAGTAGCAAAATTAATTATAGATATGCAATTCTAACATTTCCACCCACCAAAAACATTATTGAAGATAATGTTCTTCCAGATATCGCACAATAATATTAAATTATAATACTATCTCATGCACAAAGTATACAATTTAAAATAGCTCATAAAGTCATAACTTATTTCAACTTAAAAATTTGATTTTCATCTCATGCAAGATTATATAAAATAAACTTCGATTTTATAACTTTAAACATGAAATACTTTAACAAGATGTATAATTTAACAAACTTTAACTCAATATTCAAAACAAATCTATGTATCAATAGGCAAAAGACAAATCTTTGTAATTGAACGCTTAACAACAGAATTTCTACATTTTAAAGTAACGACTCGTATAAGAACGTCGCTACCCGGATGTACATCGAGAATTCTAGCCAAAGACCATTTACCGGGTGGTAGATTATCATCCATTACCAATACCAATGTTCCGGCTTTTCTATTTTCATTATCACATTTCTTAACCCACTTCGGCCTCTGTTGGAGCCTGCTTAAATACTCCTGACTCCATCTGTCCCAAAAATGCTGGACCATTCTCTGTACCAGTTGCCAGCGATTTCATATACAAATATTAGTATCCAAATATGATCTTTCGGGTACAACTATAGGTGGTTCACCTCGGTCATCGACATCACTGATTTGCGAAATTGGGCGGGAGTTCAAGCAAGCTTCAACTTGGGACGTGACGGTACATATTTCTTCATAGATGGTACTTGATTGAGCGGACTCCAGCCTCCCAGAGGCCGCCGAAGTGTGGAGCGGATTCAGGAATATGATGCCACCTCGTCCCTTCTCTTGATATTTTGTCATGAAACTCATCTCGTACCGTCTGCAGATGTCCTTTTAAAAGGTCTTGTAGCAATTTATTTCCAGCAACGAAATTTGTAGCATTATCGCTCCAAACATCTGTGCATAGACCTCGTCTTGCTGTAAATCTCTTGAACGCGGCGACAAAACTTTCACTCTCTAGGCTGCTTACAATCTCGATATTTATGGCACGAGTGACCATGCAAATAAAAATGCAGATGCATCCCTTGTATGTTTTACATCCTCGACCCTTCGACATCCTTAAATCAATGGGTCCGGTAAAATCTAAACAGGTGTGTAAGAAGGTTCTTGTTGGTGTAACTCTCATAGACGGGAGATCTGCCATCATTTGTGTGCTTGTAGCAGCTCTGTGTCGAACACATACAACACATTTATGTACTTCTTTTCGGATTATACTCTTGTCACCAAAAATCCAAAATCTTGCTTGAGCAATGATCAATTTTGACAAAGGGCTATCTTTGGAAAAAATTATCTGGTGTTTGGCATCTAACGGTATGTTTGCGTTACGCAGACGACCCAGACTCTTAGAATCCCCTTTTCATCCAAAAAGGGATTAAGGGACCGGAGTTTACTGGCTTTCTTAAGGGGTTTATTATCCTTCAAGAAACAAATATCTTATGCGAACTCTTCTCCTTGAAAGAGAAGAATACACACAGATAATGCATTGTCAATTTCTTTATCTGTCAGGTAAGTAGGATAATTCTTTTTTTTAATATCTAAATCTTTTGCATGTTGCTATAACCCTCAGTAATTTTTTTAGTGTAGAATATCTTTCAAAAATATTTGTTAATTTCTCTTCCTCTTCTTTATTCGTAAAATGCACTGCTCGTTCTTCTATCTGACTCTCTTTAGGTAAATCTGTAGGCACTTCATGTTTTATCTCTTTTTCGTGTAACCATGCCGACCCCACCCACCATAACCTCCCATGTTTCAGCAAGGATGCATGTACACCTCTCGACGCCAAATCGGTGGGGTTTTCTTTTGACGCGACATGGCCCCAGTGGTTACTTGGCAAGGTAGAGATTATCTCGCTTGTAAGGTTTGCAATAAAAGTCTTCCACTTTCTCGGATGTCCTTGTAGCCTGGACAATACCACTTTGGAATCGGTATAGGCATAAATATCTTCTTTGGCCACATTCAACTGTTCTGCAACTTCATTTAGTATTCGAGGAAGTAGAACAGCGCCACATAATTCTAGATGAGGCACTGATACTGTTTTTATAGGAGCTACTCTAGTTTTGGCTGAGATCAGTTGTGCATGTATTTCATCTTCATCATCAATGACTCTGGAATATACCACTGCAGCATAAGCCATGATTGAGGCGTCTGCAAATCCGTACAGCTCCATTTTCGTTCCCTTACTAGTTGTATGTAACCATCTCTTAACAGTAACTTTCGAAAGGGCAGGCAGCTCTGAGCGGAAGATCAACCAATCTCTAATATCTTTGGGTACTTCTTGGTCCCAATTCACTCCGGAGAGCCATAATGTCTGAAGAAAGATCTTGCCAATGACGATTGTTGGAGCCAACCAACCCATCGGGTCAAAAAGCTTGGACACGTCGCTCGCTATTGTTCTCTTTGTTACAGGACCTTCCTTCTGTGGCAAATCGATGGAGTATTAAAATTGATCGCTCTTGTTGTCCCATAAAATTCGAAGCGTCTTGATTGTAGAGTCGAGGTTCAACTTTTTTTCATCAGAATTGGTTTTACTTTCGTACATGACTTGACGCAGATCAATATCGTTACTGTTCCATTTTTGCAGCTGAAACCCTCCAGACTTCATTAACTCTGTCCATTTGGAAGATCAAAACTCCATCCTCAAAACTATCCCCTCCAGTCAGAAGATCATCCATATAATAGTCTTTTAGAGTGATCTTCGAAGCTAGCGGGTACTTTTCTGACTCATCAATAGCCAGTTGTTGAAGGACCTTTGTCGCCAAGTATGGCGCACTTGCTGTCCCGAAGGTGACTCGGGTGATTCGATAGTCCTTTATCATATCCTTAGTATCCTCACGCCATAATATGCGTTGGAAATCAGGATCGCTGACCTTTATTTGATGAAACATCTTGACGATGTCTGCTACCACACAGACTTTGTGTTGACGCCATCTCATTATTATATATCTCAGGTCTTGCTGAAGGTGGGGACCAACCATCAAGTCATCATTAAGCGACACACCATTCTTATATTTATACGACGCATCATGGACGCCTCTGACCTTTGTTGTCGTTTTATCATCTCTTACTACTGCATGATGCGGTAAATATACAGCAGTAGGTTTATTTTTAACTTCTTCATCTTTAATTTCTTCCATGTGGTCTAATTTTAAATACTCTTCAATTACTTTATAGTATTCTTTCTTTAAATGTGCATCTTTGTCTAATTTTCTTTCTAATTGTTGCAGTATTGACCGTGCGACTTCTCTGGACGCACCGTATTGACTTGATGGATTTTCCTGCTTGAAAGACAAAGATACAATGTAGCGCCCATTTTTATCTCTACTATGAGTTTCTTCAAAATGTTTCTCACAGCGACTTTCCTCTTCCGTCATAATCTTCTTGCATGCAACTTCAGATTCTATCTCCCAGAATCTTTGAAGCAGATTATCTTCTTCAATGCAAATGTGCATGCTTAATGTTATGGCATTTGTGTAGCTGTGCGAAGTCTGAGTTGTGCTTAGCTTTCCCATCAATATCCAGCCGAGGTGTGTGTTCTGAGCCATCGGCGCTCCTCGGGGGCCCTTCTTCAGACCTTCTGTCACAATATCGCTGTATACATCGGCAACCAGTAACAGATCAATACTGTTTGGGTTTCTATAATCAGGATCAGCCAATTCAAGCTGATGTAAATGCGACCAATCTTCATTATGAAGTGTTTTCACAGAAGATAACATTCGAGTCAGATTCTTAAGAACATACTCGTATGCTTTCACAGGTGTAGCAAAGTTTTGTTTATATCTCGAATATGCGTTAAATATAACCATAGAATTGGAGCTGAGACTACTTCCGTTATCCCTCAGTACTTTATTGGTGCAGTTTATAGGGAACTTTTTTAACCCAAGGATTTGCGCAGCGGACTCCGTTATAAAAGATCCTTGGGAACCCATATCGATTAAAGCTCTCAGAATATGTGTAGCCCCATTTGTTGACTTAACCTTAACCAAAGCTGTGGCCAACAGCACATTTAAGTTAAGTGCCTTGTCCGCGGTATGGGTCGCTACATTGCTCTCGACTGTTACGTTAGCTACTTCAGGTTGTTCTGGAGTGTGTTTGTGCAAAGGTCCAGAATTTACCTCTGGACCCTGATCATTGTTTTTGCTCTCTGGGTGCAATAAAGAATGGTGCTTCTTACCACATCTTCGGCATTTCGATTTTTGCTTGCATCGTAGAACGTATAACGTTAAAATAGTATACTTATGGGAATTGTATATATATAAGAAGTGGGGCCAAATAAATAAATACACCGTAATAAAGTATTTTAAATATTATATTGACTTTTCACTAGGAAGAGAAAAAACAACCGAGTGCAACATGTCAGGCGAGAACCAAAAACAACTACAGAAGATTAATTTTGTGTACGAAAGAGGAATAACTCCAACAATACTAACCTCGGGCAGTAAGTAAGAAAGCCTCAGATCATAATATGTTTGTTGGCCGAGGCGAAGCCGAGGTATTACATGGGATCTGAGAATTTTCTTACTTTCCTGCCCTCAGTGTGTAATCTACTATTTTTCTTGCACCTAGCATTTTCCTCACTGTAGTGAGGTGTAAAATTGTGTATTTCGCTCGGCAGTAAAGTTATTCTGCGCCTCGTACCTTTGAAACCCTCGCTACGCTCAGGGAGTCCTCCGCTTGTTGGAGTTAGAATACGAATAACAACTCGTTTGTTGCAGTCGACGATCAACATAGTGTTCGACCGTGTAGGGCGCAAAGACCCCGTGACCCGCGGCCTGGAGCTAGCCGTCTCGCGCCTCGCCCTCAACATCGACGTCGCCTTCTGGAGCCAGCACGTCTCCTTCGCGCTCGTGGGCTGTATTGTACTCACCAGCATCAGAGGACTACTGCTCACTCTCACCAAGGTATATACTATACTGGAGCTAGCCGTCTCGCGCCTCGCCCTCAACATCGACGTCGCCTTCTGGAGCCAGCACCAACCGTGGTCTATCTTTGAATGCATTATGCAAAGGCACCAGAAGATATATATAAATAAAATTACTAGGGTTATGGGGGTGAACTGGGTGGGCCGGGAAATCTGGGTTATTGAGGAGAGATTCGGGTCGCCTGCCGTAACAAATGTCTCTAGTTTGTCAAAAATGGCAGACGGTGACTTGCCAACTCATTCGATGGCCCCCCAAAATGGCCGCTCGCAAGGAGCGACAAGGAGACAACATCTAGTGATGGGCCAAATCAATCCGGGCCCTCTCGGCCCTCTGGAGCATCGGCTCCGTGGTGTCGCCACTCACCAACAACAACACTCGCCACAAGGTGCCCGCAGGGCTATTATTATTATTATTATTATAATTTTTTGTGTAGTACAGAGTAGGAAAGTCCAAAATTTTATAAAAAATCTCCGCAAGAAATGATTATTTAATTTATTTACTGTCACTTATTCTTAGAACTGTTTTTGTAACGTCTATTTTGTCGGATAGTATATCTTTCTGGTAAAAAGATTATATTTGCTAATTAGAATTAGCCAGAGAGCGGAAATAGGAATTGGGAAAATCTGGTCGTCCTTATATGGAATGAAGTATAGACCAGCCATACGCTCAGTTGCAGAAACGTTCTGAAATCTCTTGCTGTCACTTCTTGTGTTGTTGACGTAGTATAAGCTGGCAAAAGATTTAATGGAGTATTCACTCTAATGAGCGTTTCTGCAACATAATCATTAAAAATGAGGACATTTTAATTCATTCATTTTTTTCTTTTTTCATTCCTTTTTATTCAGGAGTGTAGAATAAAAAATGCGGGTTGAAATATGATTTTAAGCACTTTATTTAACTTAGAGCAGTTTTTACATTTGATTTGGACAAAATGCGTAGATAGAAGCCAAAATTGGGTTGTCAGCACACAAAAATGCAATTTAGTGTGACAACTTTATTATATTTATAAATGTAAATTGTGCGCAGTTCTTCTACAAGATCTCGTCGTCGAAGTCATCGAACGTGATAGTGCTGATCCTGGCGCACATAATGGGCACCTACTTCTGCTCCTCCGTCCTGCTCATGCGCATGAACATGCCCCCAGAGTACCGCACCATCATCACTCAGGTACACGTACCTACAACTACATCTAATAAATACATTGATAACATACCCATACATCTATGGAGAGATAGATCGGGACGTGAAGCACCGAATCAACTCAGGGTGGATGAAGTGGCGGCAGGTCACGGGAACGATCTGCGACTCCCGAATCCCCCTCTAATTGAGGGGGAAATATATAAGACCGTAATACGACCTGTCGTTATGTACGGATCAGAGTGTTGGGCCACAGACGGGACGGATGAGAAACGATTGCATGCAACTGAGATGAGAATGTTTAGATGGAAGGGTGGTGTAACTAGAATGGACAAGATTAGGAATGAATATATTAGAGGAAGTTTGAAAGTAGCACCTATAATTATAATAGATTATAAAAAATTGCAGGTTAATAGATTATCGTGGTATGGGCATGTAATGCGGAGAGACGAGTGTCATGTTACGAGACGAGTGTTAAGTATGAATGTGGATGGCTGTAGTAGGAGAGGGAGGCCGAAGAAATGATGGATGGATTGTGTGAAGGATGATATGTGTGAAAAAGGAGTGAGTGTTGAAACGACTGCTAAGAGAGATGAATGGAAGAGGATGACATATTGCGCCGAGCCCTAATAGGCAAGAGGATGATGAGAAAGTTGTTCAGTTCGATGGTCTGATCATTCCTTTAAAAGAGAGTCAGCATGTTAAGAAGGACCCTATACAGGGTGAAATTGATATCATTAGCATCCTTTTAAACTAAGAGTCTACCCATCAAACTGAACAAGTTTTACTATGGGAGCAAACCGATCGGAGCAAAAAAAATCTGCTGGTCCATACTAAACTGCAATGCCTACTGGACTCAAATGTATGCAACAGCAGATTTCACGATCAATTTCACTCTGTATATATATCCTTCTTAATATGCTGACTCTCTTTTAAGGGATGATGAGACCATCGAACTGAACAACTTTCTCTATGGGACCAATATCGAAATTGCGAAAAAAAAATCTGCTGTCTCATACATTTCAGTCGAGTTGTTTACAGTTGGGGATAACGGATTTTTCTTCGCGATTTCAGTGTTGGTCCCATAGTAAAAGTTGTTCAGTTTGATGGCCTGATGCACCCCTTTAAGTAAGTTTCCCATTTAATTTTACACCCTGTATATGGCCGTGTTGTCAGAAACATGGTGCATAAATAAATACCAAACGTTACATAATACCGAATTCCTCTATGCTGTAGGTGCTGGGTGACCTGCAGTTCAACTTCTACCATCGCTGGTTCGACGTGATATTCCTCGTGAGCGCCTTAACAAGCATCTTCACTCTCTACCTCGCGCACAAACAGCCCTCCGTCAGCTAGCCCGTCCGTCTGTCTGTCTGTCTACGAGATAAGTGTTCTACGGTGGATTGGACCATCGAACTGTACTATTTTCACTATGGAATTGTACTAAGGCGAGTCGAAAATATATTTTGATTTATACATATTTCGAATTTAGGCTGTCATGTCATCATCTGGTGTTAGAGTAAACAGGTGCATTACATCATGCTATGTGATCTTAGTACAAACTAAGCGGAACGCTGATTTTCCATCTATCGGTGATGTATCGAAGCACTATGTGTTGCACTAGGGTTCATATCGGAGTAACAGCGCACTACACCTCACGCGCTGCACTGTACTAGTGAGAGATTTCGCCCATATCAATCGCTGTCTTGTTGGTCTAGCGGTCTAGGCAACCGGCTCACGATCCGGGTAGCTAAGGTTCGATCCTCGCGTCGGCCGATCGTCTTTTTCAATTTATTTCATAATGTGGCGCCCTCTAGTGCTAATAAGCGGCAACGCAATTAGGACGTCCTAAATTTCAAGGCGAGTTACCTATCTATATCCAATATACATATTAATCTATGCATTACTTTAAGGGGTGATTGTACCCATGATACTGAACAACTTTCCTAAAGACATAAGAGAAATTCGCAAAACAATATTTTGATTTTAGACTTTTCATACAAACGTTCGATCAGCTGATTGCATTTAGTATGGAGAATCCAATATTATTTTTGCTAATCTAAACTATTATAAAACTGTAACAGGAAGTTTGTCTGTACATTGAAGATATTAACAAAAAAAGTTTCCATATGGTTTTTAGGTATCCCTGATTCCATATCATCAATTTTTGGATTTTTTTGTCTGTCTGTTTGTTTGTTTGTTTGAACGAGCGTCACGCAAAAACTAATGAACCGATTTTGATAAAACTTTGTTTGATCACTTATGATCTGACTTAAAATCTGGTATATAATTTGTGCGAACAAAGTCGCGGGTTAACGCTCGTTTCCTATAGGTTTCTTAAAGAAGGTTGTTCAGTATCATGGGTACAATCACCCCTTAAAGTAAAGCAACTGTCTACCCTAACACTTTGTATTGACTGATTTTATGATATGACAAATTATGTG
This sequence comes from Agonopterix arenella, assembly GCA_927399405.1. NCBI lineage: Eukaryota > Metazoa > Arthropoda > Insecta > Lepidoptera > Depressariidae > Agonopterix > Agonopterix arenella. Next base: position 28,364,504 of record OV656690.1, read on the forward strand.
TATTTAAGAGTTATGTTTAAAATGAAGTTACGCTATTTTGAACCCAGGGCAACATTGACTTAATCCACCCTCTAACTTAATCACAGATTAGTTAATAATGTAACTAAATACTTGTTTCACAACTTCTCAATAAGTTCTTGATATCTTATCTGACAGATAGTTCGACATGTTTCGGTATGAAAAATATATATCAAACGATCTGAGATAAGATATCAAGAACTTATTGAGAAGTTGTGAAACAGGTATTTAGTTACATTATTAACTAATCTGTGATTAAGTTGAAGAAAGTTATTTATTTTAAGAACTTATCCATAAGTGTTGATAGCCCAGTCATTTTACGGAGTTTTGTTAGATGTGGAAAGTAATTATTAATTGGACTTTTTTTTGTTTACTATTTAGTGACAAAAGGACTGTCTGAAAACATATTAAAAATAAATTCGCTACGCCACATAGAAATATCGCCATATATCGTTAGCAAACCTTTAAATAAATTAAAATTTAAAATGTGGGTCCCAGAAGGCTTTTAAATTAATAATATTAATACCAACTCATTTGAATTAAATTTAACAATATACATTATTTTTGAACAATAATATAGGCATTTAAAATTTAGAAAATTAGATTTTTATTAGAAAATTCGAATGTATTTTTCAAAACCTTCTAGGTAGACAAAAATATTTAAACCATGTTTAAAGTATGTATAATGGTAATGCCTTAAATATGTGCAAAAAAAAATTACCATCAGGTTTTTATAACGAGATAATAGCAAAATTTTAAATTTGGAACTGTTGATGACGGGATTTTTTTAAATTTTGGAACATTTCTAAGCTCAAATTGGCTCTTAAAAAATATCAATTATTAATTAGTCCCGGCTCAAACCGTAAAATGACTGGGCTATGAAGCAGGCCCTAATGTTTGAGCACGCTTCGGATCAATATCTGGTAGCTTACCTGTTAAGAGTCCCTTTACCGTTTAGTGGCGCCCTTATCACAATATTTAAGATTTCTCAATTATGAAAACCCATTGACGTGTCAACTAAAAACCGCTGTACTTTTCTGTTTTAAGCTTTCTTGATTGAGAAATGTTAAATATTGTGATGAGGGATCCACTATTGATATATTGTAATTATATTTAAAGTAAAGTTTATATTTATTTAGGATTATAATTTTGATTGTTAAAAATAGACTAGTTTTTGGAGTTATTGATCCGCAAGTGTAAGCTGTCTCATTTAGTGATAAGGTACCTATACACTATACAGGGTGTTAGGGTAACCATTTTTATTACTTAAGGGGTGATTGTACCCATGATACTGAACAACTTCCCCTAAGAAACATACAGGGTGTAAGTGACAGCCTAGCAAATACTGTATGTAAATATGTTCAGTTTGATGGTCTGAGTTCACCGTTTCAGTATTTGCTAGGTTGTCACTTACACCCTGCCCTGTATAGAAAATTCGCAAAACAAAAATTAGTTGAATGAGGCTTAAAAAGACTGCAGGTTATAGTGTAAGGAGAACTGTTCACGATGTTGTAATAAAGGTATCTACAAACCGAAGTCGCCGATATGTTGCCAAATTGTATACAGTGTAGGTAAACAGTTAAGGGGTGATTGTACCTATGATACTGAACTACTTTCCCTAAGAAACCTATAGGAAAAACGTAAAAAAAATAGACGTTTCATACAAACGTTGGATCTGATGGCATGTAATTTAGTATGGGAAGCTAACAAAAAATTGCGAATTTCCTATAGGTTTCTTAAGGAAAGTCGTTCAGTATCATGGGTACAATCACCCCTTAAAGTAATATAACTGTTTACCCTAACACCCTGTAGATACGGCTCTTTCAGTGATTGTCGCCGACATGTCGGTGAGTTTGGTGTGTAGATATCACTAGGCAGTCATTTACTAATTAAGAAAATAAATTTAAAATCTGTTTTCTTGTTTTTGTTTAATGTTCTAAATCAATAACTGAGCGGCATTTCAATAACATACATATTCTATTCTATTTTTATTTAATGCCGTTTAATAAGTGTTGAATATATTATTATAATCTCAAGTTGACGTTTTATAGTTAAAACACAAAAGAGTTAACAAAATGGCGGAGCCACGTGCAAGCCTAACAGATGCCAATACGCACGCGTCCGCCTCCGCCAGACTTGCAGCGCGACTCCATAACATATCTACCACAGATCACAAAACCTAAAGGGAGATGTGAAAAGGGGGCGGGGCCAGTGTCGCAGCAATATGCGCAAAAACGGAACACATAGCTCGCGACAGTAAGGATTCAATACATTATGAGGCTAAAAGCCAGTTGAGATATTATGTGTAAATAGTTTACAATGCTTGCGTAGTACTAAAGATTATTCGAACGTTGAGTTCTGATACCGCAATGTATAATGAGCACATTCAAGCTAACAAAGTACTTTCTATCGCGTGGTACTGGTGGTGATGCGACACTAGGTTTCGTACTCGGCGCGTTGGTTGGCATCTCTCTAGATCTCTATGATATCTACCTACTTAGGTACAATAATGATATGGTTTTTAGGTGTCCCTGATTCCATATCACCAATTTTTGGATTTTTTGTCTGTCTGTTTGTTGGTGTGTTTGTTTGTTTGAACGAGCATCACGCAAAAACTTCTGAACCGATTTTGATGAAACCTTTTTTGTTTGATAGCTTATGATCTGATCTTAAAATCTGTTATATAATTTGTGCGGACAAAGTAGCGGGTTAATAATAAAGGTGAACATTGCAACATATCAGCTGAAACAAAACGCAAACGCGCGACCTTTGCCAACGCAACGCGCGGCCTCCCGATTAGATCCGCAACTAATTGTTAGCCCGAGTCAGGGGCGTACAAGGTGTACAGGGTGTTACAAAAATACAAATAAACATTCAAGCGGGTTCTAAAGACCATCAAACTGAACAACTTAAACTATGGGGCCAATATCGAAATCGCGAAAAAAAATCTGATGTTCCATCATCATCATTATTATAACAGCCGATGGACGTCCACTGCTGGACATAGGCCTCCCCCAAAATGAGATTTGCCATAATCGCCATGATGCGATGCGTTTGCGATGTTCCATACTAAACTACAGATCTAATCGAGTTAAATGTATGGGACAAAAACATTTTTTTTTGCGATTTCGATGTTGGTCCCATAGTGAAAGTTGTTCAATTTGTTGGTCTAATAATATAATCTAAACTATTATAAAACTGTAACAGGAAGTTTGTCTGTACATTGAAGATATTAACAAAAAAAAAGTTACGATATGGTTTTTAGGTGTCCCTGATTCCATATCACCAATTTTTGGATGTTATGTCTGTCTGTTTGTTTGTTTGTTTGTGTGTTTGTTTGTTTGAACGAGCATCACGCAAAAACTACTTAACCGATTTTGATGAATCTTTTTGTTTGATAGCTTATTATCTGACTTAAAATCTGGTATATAATTTTTGCGGAAAAAGTCGCGGGTTAACGCTCGTGTATAATAAAATCATTTATTTCAAATATAAATCTCAAATAAAAGTTTTCAATTGTTTATTTTTACTTCTGTAACACCCTGTATATCTACAGTCTATACAACACTACACAATACATACTAATCCTACGACAAACTGTGTCCATCTGTTTGCTTGTTATTGTTACCTTTTCACGGTTAAGCCACTGAACTGACCGTGATGAAATATTGGAATTATTTGAGGGGTGATTGTTCTCTGGATACTGAACAACTTTCCCAAAAGAATAAAGAAAAATTCTCAAAAAAAAAATTTCAACTTTTTTTACAAACTTTCTATCAGCTGATTGCAATGATTCTGACATGGCATTTAGTATGGAAAGTCAAACATTTGTTTTGCAAATTTCCTATAGGTTTCTTAGGAAAAGATGTTCAGCGTCATGAAGTATACAATCTCCACTTAAAACCCTATGGTAGGACGAAACACCTTGGAGGCATTTTATTTTAAATTTTTCGAATAGATTTATACAATTTATCGAAACCAAAGTCATACCTCAGCATTCTTGGACAGTTTATCTAGTAAATCATCAATTGAATACACGATTGGAATTACTTGACTCGATAGAAAATTGTCGCAAAGATGACGTTCTTGTATTTTTAAACATTTTGAACTTAAAATAGTTTCAGATTTTTGGTATTTATACTCACATATTCACCATTAGTTTATCTAGTGAAATGATAAAAAAAATCTAAAAAGTACTTTTTTAATCAAAAATACGGCACATGCACACACTTTTCGGAGGGCTGAGCAATAGCGTTCCTTATAGAAAATATTCGTTTGAACCTATGGTCCCTTAACTTAAAGTAATGCGATTGTTTACCCTAACATCCTGTACTGTACCTATGGAGGTGCTACTAGAAATGTTCCTCCATTGAAAAGGGAAGATCTTCCACCAGGCTATGTGTGAAGCCTGGGGACCGGCCGTGGTCCAACAGTTCTTAGTTGGACCTTGTATATTATCGAATCTCTGTGATTATTTCTCTTGCGCGATGTATCTCTTGCATTCGATTGTGAACCTTATTTGTAGTAGGTTATGAGTTACGTATTCACGGTGAACGTTGTCTATGTATGGAGCATATTTCCGAGAGCGACGGTATCGCCATCTGTTGGCATCTTTGCCATAACTTGTGGGTGCTGACATCTGTAGCGAGTCCCCACATATACCTAATACTAAAAGTGAATCAAGCTGCATCTGCACTCTGAGCGGAAGGTACCTAGTTGATAACTGTAACTAATTTTCAGAACACCCTGCCTATGTATGGCTATGTACGTAGAAGTGTGTTCTCAAGGTGCTAAAACAATACAATGTAGTGCAAGGCAAGGCGGTCGGCTCCATTGATATTGTAATGGTCGGGGTGTACTTGTACTGTGTAGTGTGTGGTGGTGTAGTATATAGCGCTATGGGCGGCGGTCGTGTTGTGTTGTGTCGTGTGTTGTGTCGGGCGCGCGACATGTCGTGCCGGGTCGTGCTCGTGCGAGGGCTTGTGATCGCCGCTATGGTCTTGCTGGTAAGTTATACATTTAAAATGGTTTCAGAAGTGCTATTTTTTGAATAGCGGATTCGAAATCATGACCAAATGAATACTTACACATACATATCAAGACATGTTAATTGCAAAATAGATAAGAATATGCAAGTAGGTAAATATAATAGGATACCTACCTAATTTTTATTATTGAGTGAATGGGGCCTTAAGGTGGTTGCAATGGGGTCAATTTTATACAAATCTTTGACGCACAATACGCGTAGACGGTATTAATATAAGTAACTTTATATATATGGAAAAATAGTTTAGAAAATCTAGATGCCCCGTCACAAATAACTTTTGCAATTTATAAAATAATTACGAAGATATAAAGCTTTGACATTTTTCATACAAAATTTTAAAAGCTTTATATCTTCGTAATTCAATTCAATTCAATTTCATTTATTTATCCAAAAGACATTACAAAAAGATTTCTTTACATTAAATCTGCCAAACTATAATTATAACTTAATTATATTATAAATTGCAAATATTATTTGTGACGGAGCATCTAGATTTTCTAAACTATTTTTCCATATATAAAATATTACTTTTATTACATAATTTCTTTTACGCGTATTGTGCGCCAAACTTTTGTATGGACTGAAACCACCTTAGAAGACTTACGCCTGTGCCACCTCGATCATCGCTGATTTTTGTGAAATATCGCAGTAGGTTTTTAAAGAGGAGGTTTTGTATCTCATCTGGAGTCAGTACATGACTGTCAAGATGAATAACTTCGTTTGTACATTAGTGGACCACAATTGCAGAGAATGTCCAGGGGAGTTTCCATGTCCTCCCCGCAGAATCTGCAGCAGATGGAGGCGCTTAGTTTCAAGGTGTGCATGTGTTTGTTTAGTTTGCAGTGACCTGTGAGTGATCTCACATAAAATGCGTATTGGACTAAAATTCCTAAGACTTATTCAAAGCTTCCCGGGTTAGACTTTTATTAGGAATCCCTAAAAAGGGTTCGGGGTCTATGACGCGGTTTTCTGTCCCCCTTCTGGCCAATTCGTCCGCAGTTTCGTTCCCTTTTATACGTTACCTACCTACTGGTATTTATTTTGTGATTGCAGTGTGTGGATGGCGGGGAGGGGCGGCCGTTCTTCACATCCCTTTTCAATGGATTTGACACTGATGAGTGAGTATACCTAGTGTACGCACGGCGACACATCAAGCTATACGAAAGCAACATTTTGTATAGCTTGATGCAAACAAAATTCTTCCTAAAGGCTGGGCCACACAGAGTGCGGCTGCGGGCCGGCTGCAGGACGGCTACAGACCGGCAGTAGTTGTAAACTATGGAATTATATGCGAGGTGTCACACTAGATGCAGTCCGGCGCGGCTGCGGAACGGTAGCCGCAGTGTGACACCTCGCATATAATTCCATAGTTTACAACTACTGCCGGCCTGTAGCCGTCCTGCAGCCGGCCCGCAGCCGCACTCTGTGTGGCCCAGCCTTTAACGTAAGGAAATACCGTAGTCCTCCAGTTGGAAGACTGGTGATAAAATGTTTCAAGATGGCAATGCGATTAGTGTATAAGTCAAGGGCAAACCCATCCGTAATGATAAAAAAAAAGTCTGTCTCTTTGCCTGTCTGCTTAGTTCTAAGGCGCGGTTTATATAGGAGAGACGTGGCGCGGGCGTGGTGCGGCAATATAAACCTTATAGTACGTAGCATAGCGTCGTTTGGAGAATTACTCCCGGCGACGTCGCCTGGTGGCGCGAGCGCGATTCTCCTTTACGACAAAAACGACGCTATGCTACGTAATATAAGGTTTATATTGGTGTTACTTTGACAATCCGCCACCGCCACACGACTCTTCTATATAAACAGCACCTAAGGTCGAAATTCAGAGACGTTTTTAAGTCTTAGTTCGAACTCCCGTATGTCAAAATCCATACAAGGATTTTGGACCCTACTTAGTTCGAACTACGGCCACGGAATAATTAAGAGTAAAAACGAGCAAGAACGGCCTGAATGCTGATGATTCAGTCTGAATGAATTTTTGGATGGAACTTCCATTTATATTGTTTTTTGCAATGACTTTGTCGTAAATTATGTGTAGGTACCCAAAGACATTCTACAAGGTCTTACAAAAATGCAAATAAACATTTAAGGGGGCGGTTAAGACCATCAAACTGAACAACTTTCACTATGGGACCAATATAGAAATCTAGAAAAAAAAATGGATGTTTCATCATCATTATATCAACCGATAGACGTCTACTGCTGGACATAGGCCTTCCCCAAAATGCAATGCAATGCAAGTTTGTGATGTTCCATACTAAATTACAGATCTACTCGAGCTAAATGTATGGGACAAAAGATTTTTTTTTTCGCGATTCCGATGTTGGTCCCATAGTGAAAGTTGTTCAATTTGATGGTCTCAACAACCCACTTAAAAGTTTTAAATGTTTATTTTTACTTTTGTAACACTACAGAGTGTTGACTGATGCATACAAAGGTGACATTAGAGACATGTGCCATTTTTTGGTTCTGTTATTGTATGAGGTGGTGAGTTCCATATAGAATGTCATTGATAGGTACCCATGATTCACAATAAAGAATATTTCTAACTATTAATCGTTCTCTTTCTACGGAACTGTACACAAGTTTTTCTTTTTTCATTAATAAACTTCTCTGTCTCCCTCAGTTCGCTGGCAAACAGCACGTCCCTGTTCGAGACTCTCCTGCTCGCACACTCGGACCAGGCTATTGCTCATCTGACTGATCTTTTTTCACGTTAGTACCTACCTACCTAGTACCTATCCACCTAGCGATTGTAGCCATTGTTTAATAATCTATTTTATTTAGACTATTTCATCATCATCGGCTTCCATCGCGGGGCACATGGGGGGGCCTTGCATCATGGTGCTTATTTCGATAAGTTATTTTTTTACCGTTCCGAAACTTTCAGGGTTTTGATAAACTGAACAACTTTTACTATGGAAGCAAACCCGAATTACTAATACTCTAAAACTACAAAAAAATCGGCTGTCTCATACATTTGAGTATAGAAGGCATTGCAGTTTAGTATTGAAAGACAGTTTAGTATAGAAAGTGTCAACTTTCGTCCCGCTGCGCTAAACGAAATTGCCGCTTTCCGCTTCCGTCGAGGAGAAAAATAGTATACTAACCTCGGGCAGTACATAAGAACGCCTCAGATCACAACAATTACATGAGATCTGAGACCTTTCTTACTTTCCTGCTCACGGTGTGTAATCGTCTATTTCTAACATGTTCAATTCACATGTTTTATTAGAATTTTTTCGCAGGAATCCGCTTTTTGTACTAAGTTCTTTAATGTAACTTTGCTGTTGTTTGTTTTATGTTGCAGTGTTTCAGGGGTAACGCTGGTGCTCGCTCGTCGGAGCGACCTCCCACCGACAGACTTTGCTTCTACGATCTACGGAACACACCGGAACTTATAATATATTCGAGGCTTTTATATTTATGTTCATATTTTACCTATGAGTTACGATCATTGTTATATTTTAATCATGTAAATCATGATTGCCATGATTTTTAATTTTACTTATTTGATTATTATCAATTTATATGCCATAAAAGTTTGTGTACGATTAGATAGGTGGCAGGGCTGGCAGTAGGTGATATTGGCTGGCGTCTGTGACGACCTTTATGAATAACATTTTACGGAGTTAATTTGTTAATAAATGACATTCTATACAAAAGGACTTCGTATCCACGTGCTGTTAATGGAACCGCAAAAGTGTGCTTAAGGAGATATAATTCGGAGCACGCTTCATTCAAACGAAGTCTGGTTATATTCTCAATAATGACCAATTAAAGTGAATGATTTTTTTTTCAGAACAATCTAGAAACTAACCTTTATGCTTGTAATGAGTCAGATTTTCGTTAAATTGTTCATGTGTTCTTAGTTTTAAAGTTACTCTAAGATTTCCATACAAATATAAATTAATCTTAGCATTGAAACTGTATATTTTAACGAAAATCTGACTTATTATGAGCTTATAGATTAGTTTCTAAATTGTTTCTGAAAAAATCATCGACTTTAATTGGTTAATATTGAAACTACGACTAAACTTCGTTTGTATGCAGCTCGTATTAGTGCTTTAGGAATAAACTTCTCCTAATTGTTTTAAATTACTGCTTAGCTTAGGTACCGAAGACATTTGAAAGGACGGAATCGTGTTAAATGACAGCCAAGTATAACTGAAGCATACTATGGTGACATTAGAGAGAGACATGAGTCATTTTTTTGAGTTTTGTTATTGTATGACGTAGTGAGTCCATGTGTATAGAATGTCATTGGTGTGAATTTAAAAAATAGGTAACATTCCTGAAAGCCTTATATTTTTTAGTCGTAGACATCTGAACCAATGAAAAAATCTTTACAAAGATAACATTGACGTTAATAATAATAAATGAATTTCCTTTATTTGTAGGAACAGTCACGGGCATCGGGCACAGGTCCCATAAATATGGGTACCAAAGTATCAGTACAGAACATTATTTTAAATTAAAATGTAAGTAATGTACCGAATTAGAAGTATAGATGAACGATGAATGAATAAATGTTATTAAACTACTTGAATATTTATTTTATTAAATTGTTTTAAGCATTGATCATCAGGCACGTATCCAGGGGTTTTATATATGTCGGTGTAACGGGACGGGGTACGAGATAGCAATAGTCATAAAATCCTATACAATTTATATGAAGTTACATGTCAGTCAGTACAAAAAAGTGGTTACGCCGATAAGGACAGCAATAAGGTGGCGATCTCCTTTTTTAACTAGAGCGTATTTGCTATGTGCATCTCTTATTGAGTGAATATAACAGAACACGTGCTTTCTACTTCGATCAACAATAAACTTTCTACTACCTTCTCTTTTTACGGTTTTTGTGTTTGGCAAAATGTCTAACATATGGAATGTTGACAAACAAATCGTCTTTTAGCAATCTTTCTAATTCTATTTTGGAGATTATGGCTCCATCGGTTTTTAGTGATAGTTTTTAAAGTCACACTTGATGTTCCTTGTGCGCCCACGTTATGGTTTCATCTAGCATAATAGACAACACCTATGCCAGCTTCCTAAAACCAAGAGTTCTTCTTGCTGAAACGCAAGTGATACTATATCAATGGTGAGAGAGTTTTGCTTGGCGCCGATGCTCTTGGTGTGTTTCGTGTTGTTTAAAATTCGTGAAAAATTGGTTTTAGTGATATTTGTGACATAATTTCGTGCGTATTGTGTACCAAACAGTTGCGTACCAACATTGAAAAACTTTACGAAAGAAATTGGCTGTATGGGCTAGATCCCTTTGCCGAGAATTCTACAAAAAAAACATATGTGGTGGTTCCGTTCTATTTGGGTAAGATTTGGGTACTAGTCTAGTGAGTCTAGCACACAGACATCTGGTCTAGTACTACTACTACGTTACCTACCAAATTTTAATCTTCTTGTGTGCTAAAAATATAGACGACGAATTTTTTCGCTTTCGCTGGGAGACGGAATATCAGTGTAAACCGGGTATAAATAAATATCTTGGACATTGTCACACAATATGAGATAGCGATAGTCATAAAATCCTGACATTTTTGAGTCAGGTGGCCGTAGTACAAAAAAGTGGTTACGCCGAGAAGGACAGCAATAAGGTAGCGATCTCCTCTTTTAACTAGAGCGAATTTGCTATGTGCATCTCTTATGAGTGAATATGACAAGACACGTGCTTCCTTCTAGTACCTTCTCTTTCTACGGCTAAGAAAGATCAAAGGCTGCATATTCCCCGTGAACGCTCGAAGACCTACAGAAAACATGTATGTTAGACATGGCTGTATAGACTTGTTTCCTTTGCCTTTTCGAATGAAAGAACCGTGTTGTTGGCATAGAGATAGTAAGTACTACGTACACCTGGAGAGAGCTCTTTTCGGAATTTGGGGCAAAGCGGGATAGAAGTTGTTGGCCGTCGTGTCCCTATCCTTAGTAGGGTGGCAATGCGATTATGCTTTTAGGACTTTTAAAAATTTTTACTATTTGTGCAGGCGTTTTGCCACTGAAAATGTGTACCTTGATGAGAAAAAAACTCGCGTACCAGGTAAATTTTTTCATGGGAATCTTAAAATAAATAAAATAATACTCATTTTGAGACCCACAATTTAACGTCAAGCCGAAAGCAGGAGATAATATGCCAGTTTATACATCATCATCATTAACCTATGTACACACGGCGACACATCAAGCTATACAACACCAACATAAGATGGCCGCGCGTAGGTCGCGTAATGTATAACGACGCGCGGCCAGCTTATGTTGGTTTTGTATAGCTTGATGTGTCGCCGTGTGTACGACGTACGTCCCACTTCCAGGCACAGGCCTACCCTCAGGGAAGTTTTATTGGCGTTAGTCCACCACACGTGCCCAATGCGGATTGATAGACTTCACATAAGCATGAGAATTTTTACTTCAGCGTATGCGGGTTTCCTCACGATGTTTTTCTTCACCGTTTGAGAGCAGTCGGTATTACGTATACACAAGTTAGAAAAAGTCATTGGTAGGAACATAATTATCATGTCATGTTGTCCGTGCGGATTAGAACCCGGACCCTCGCGATTGAATGTCCTAGTTTCCATGTTATATCTTCGTAATTTTCATCATAATTTAGGTATTACGCAGCAATTTTAATTCAAACTGAAATTTTATTTGCTTCCTAAGCTTACCTTCTATGTTTGTTGTTACCCTAATTTCTTTAATATTTTCAAAACTAAAACATATTAAAAATACAAACCTGTGATATGATAAGCCACAAACTGGATAATATTCGTCGATTAAGCAAATAGGAACCATTTTAACATAAAAATGTGGTTAAAAAATAATAAAAATTAATTTGACGGCTGGCGGCAATTTCAAATAAAATGGCAGATTGGGTTGTCAATTTTTTTCTTTTTTACTACCACGGCTTTTCAACACACAAATAATTTAAAAAGATTTGATACATTTTGCTTCATTTGATCTTACCAATTCGGCTGAAATCATAACATTAGCAAATGGCAACACCAGTACACTGTTAGAATGAGACACCGCGGACAACGATTGCCTTCTTTTTCTAGCGTGGTCAACTTTATGCGTGTCAAATAGTTTTTATGTGTTTGGACTATGGATTATTTTTGATTAAACCGAGAGAAAGATAATTTGGCACAGCTCAATCCTCTATTGGATATCTATGGTTGTTGGTTAATCTAGGTTGTTGGTGATGTGTTGCGAACTTGTGATTAGTGTTGCCAGATAGACCCCTGAAGGGCCGATTATAGGCCTTTCTGAATCTTTAACTGCCAACCACAAGATTTAAGTGCCCTTTTGACGGGCAACTGATCGCAAACTTCTTGCCAAGTCCAAATCACCTGTTAGCCAAATTACAGTTATAAAGGCCGATCACACGATCTCAAAGTTGTTCTCAGCCAATAAGAAGCGCGCGGTGCTCCCTTCCATCCATGTTTGCGATGGTCTTGACCGTAAGCCTGCGATAAGTTGCCCGTGAAAAGGGCACTTTATACTATAAAGATCAGGAGGGCGATTGCGCTAATTTTATTTATTATTTATTTAACATCCAAGTTCAATCCTAATCCAATTTCAGTTCTAATCACATTGCAATCTAATTACTATTCAACTGTGCTGCATTCCGTATTGCGCTAAACTTGACTTATCTACTATGTGTCTTACAGCTTTTAACGTCTGAGCGATCTGTCAAAAAAATCTGTCTCTAACGGCTGTCAAATGAATAGAGCAATACTGAATGTGTTAAAAGTTGTGGCTTGCACGCGGTTTAGTTGCGATTTAAGAACTTGTAATTGTTAGAACTTTGAATTTCTATTTCGAACGCTTTCATAGCAAATCCGAAAGTCCTAGTAATACTTTGTGAACGAGACACAAGTCTCTGATATGTTCACCACAGACTTATATAAACAGATCATACAACAGAAAAAAATTTACTAAAGACAACAGCTGTAAGGGCTAGATCCCATTGCCTTTGCATTGCCTTTACGAAATGACTGCCACCTTAGCGCTGTCGGCGCTAGATTTAGCGCTAGCTTTTTTGGTAGGTAGGTATGTTTAGCGCCTAGCGGACAATCTAACGCTTTTTCTAATTTGAATAAAGCATCCGAATAATGTTTGATTATGCAGTTTTTTTTGTTTTGTGATTTAAATATGCACCGACCTTACGCACTGTGGTCTTACAGCATATGAACTTACAGCATATTGTGGTCAAAACTCTCGGTCAAGAATCTAGCGCTTCTTCAACCCGTGAAAATAGAATCTAGTGTTTTTTTCACAATTTTAGCACTCAACCGATTTTTTGAGTCGGCGGCCCTAGTGCTTTACGAAAAAAAGAGAAACGAACAACACGACTATATAAAATCTACTATTGAAAAGGTTTAACAGGACTTTGAATTACATACTTGACTGAAATTAATATAAGGAAATATGACAGAATTTATTATTGAAGAATTAGCTAAGGCCTTGTTATCGGATTATTACTGACAATTATTCAGACATTATTAGGCAGCATGGGCTATGTCCCCTTCGCCTTTCCATTTACTCATGCAAGAATTTACAAAAAAAAAACGAACACCAAAAAAAAATCCGTTGCTGTTGAAGTTGAAGCAAAAGTTGTTTGATATCGCTCGTCATTATAATATTTAAAATAAATCGTGTTAAATCGAATAAATCATGCAACGGAAGAGCTGTTTCCGGAATTTCAATCGTGATTTACAGAATGGCTAAACAAATGGATGCCATATTGTGTGTTGCACATTTCCCATTCCGACATTGTGTGTTCGTCTGTGGTTGCTCGTGGTTTCGTTATAAAAGATAATTCTCTTTAAATTAAATTGTAATAACTTAGCCTATTATTCGTTATTTGTGCCGGTTGGTTTCCTTGGAATCGTTTTGAAGTTATCTTTTCGTCGTCAATGTGTCGTCAAATAGGAAAGTTCAAGTCGCCGTTGTTCCTTTTGGTGGTGTTTGAATTACTTTGGTACAACTGGCAAATAATGCGATGAACTAGTTGAAGCAAGGTATAAAGTAACACCTACCCTACCTACACCTATCTATGGAGTGTGTTTTCTTATTAGAATCTTGATAGAATGTCGAATTGATTTCAAATCAAGTCAAGCCTTCAAGAGTCGGTCAGAGTGTCATCTAAGGTTCTTTTCTAATTTGAAAAAGGTGGGTGGGTCAGAGTTTCGTAAAGGTGGCACTCATGTGTTGATATTTCATCATAATTCCCTTCTAGATATTGTGAATTTGGTCGATGTAAAAGCTCTATTCGGTCAGAGTGTCATCTTATCTATTCTTATTCTGAAGTGGTTTGTTTTGTCGGTCAGAGTGTCATCTTTTGTCACAACTAAGATGGCACTCTAACCCTGTCCTGATCTAATCCTGTCCAGAAATAATTTTTTTTCTTCTATTGAGCCATCATAAAATTTGAGCTTCTTTGTAGGCCAGTCAGTCCTGCTATCAACTCCACTCTGACCAAGGTCTCAGATCTCATGCGAAGCTGAGGTCAACAAATATGTGATCTGAGGCTTTCTTATTTACTGCCCGAGGTTAGTATACTATTTAAAGTGGACGCTTTCCGCCCGGAGGGTTTAAAAGTTTATTTACTGAATAATGTCTCCCGTCTCATAAGTATATAATTTATGTTGTCAATGTCTAATGTTGAACATAAACCTCCTCAAAAATGGAACAAAACTAAGTCTTGCCATTCACATCCGGTCGCTCCCATTGTTGTTTGTCATTTTCGTTTGCCCTTTGTCTTTTTTCATTGTCGCTTGTCATTTGTTTAATTGGAATTAAACAAACGACAAGCCACATTTAATATGATTAAAAATATACATAACCATACATACATGTACAAAACTGTCTTCTTGCCTCTTCCAACTGGAAACATCCAGTCGTTTCCGTTATCGTTTGTCAGTGTCGTTGGTTCAATTCCAATATAATATGAAAATAAAACAAGTAGATATAATTCTTTTATATGTTGTCATAAAGGGAGCTATAGTATATAGTATAGAAAAGGACAGCCTAAGATGTAACTATTCTAACGGCAACACCACGTGGGAATGAGACAAGCTTATGTCATGTTGTGTGCATTAGAGGACATCCTAAGGCAGTGTGACACTGTCCTATGTATTATAGCTTCTGTTTGTTATGTCCTTAACTTAACCCTTTCATGGACAGTAAACGGTTATGGCAGTGATAACAAAATAACTAAGTTATTATTTGTTCTACGGCTACTCGGTCACTGCCCATGAGTGTGTTAGTATTGGTTGATTGTTTTCATAATCAAGTCTCGTATGGGCCCTATTTAATAAACTTGACAATTGACAAATTAGAGTACATTGCTGAGAATGCTAGGACACATGAAGCACTGCAAGTTTAGCGTCATTAGTAACCAGCAATGTACTCTGAATTGTCAATTGTCGCGTTTATTAAACAGGTCCTTGGAGTGCGGTTTTTGAACATCACAAGTTCAAATCAGCAGTAGAAGGATGCATAATCTCCATAGTAATTTTAACATTTTCTACTGCTGATTACAACATGTGATGTTCAAAAATCGCACTCCTGGAGTGCTATATAGTACACATGTATAGAATACAATAAATTTAAGAAGTCTCATTTGTTTGTTTTTAAAGTGTGTGTAAAGGCAGTTGTTTTTAATAATGGTCTATTTTAGTGGATTTAACCTAAGGTTAAACCATCAAACTGTTTAATATTATTGGGTTAAAACAGTTTGGTGGTTTAATTCATTATGAATTGGAGACGACTGTCGCCACTTGTCTTTCCGTTCACGCTGCTACAACTACTCATGTCCTCTCGCTCGCACCACGCCGGGCGCCTTATGGTGTTATGCAAATCATTGCATAACTTGTAACGACGCGTTCCACGCTTACTTTGCACTTCTAACCCCTCTTATAATGTTCTGTGGTTTAATTCTCAGGATATTTCTACAACTTTAAAGCGATGGATAATACCATTACCATTTAAAGTTTCAAAAATATACTTAGGTAAAGGTGTTGCATCAGGAATAAAAGGGTGTCAGAGTTTTTTCAGACCGCCTTACGGCCTTTTGACGTGTTTTCTTGTAACGACTGCTACCACCAGAGATTGTAGCCGGGACCAAAGACTTAACGTGCCATCCGAAGAACGGAATCATCTTTCTGTTCAGACAATCGCAGGTGATTCAGCCTGCAATGTCCTAACCAACTGGGGAAAACCGCACAAAGTGACATATCACTAGGTGTCCCCCGTGGGAATCGAACCTACGACCTCCGTGTCAAGAGCCCTCAATCAATCAATCATTCATTTATTTATTTCAAGTAACATTGACTTTTAATTTTTATAGTGATTGACCATTAATAATAAATATAATGATATAAAATAAATAATACAATTAATATAATGGTGTCTGTTCAAAGTCAATAGTAAAATTTTGAAAATTAATTATCAATCGTCTGTCTGTACTAAGTCGTCATTGTTTTTCAGTATAATATTCATGCGAACAAACATATTTCACACAAGTTATACTAGTTTCCAATTTCTAACTTGAAGGTGCTCTTATATTTGAATCTTGCTTAACTAGAATTGTATACGAAATATGCATAAATTCTTACTTTATGTCTCTTTCGAATACGTAATTATTAGAATGTATGACATTCAAAAATAGCACATGACATTAATATTTTGTATAAACTTGGGAACTTGTTGTAAGCATCTGACCATCAATTTGTATATGTAGAAATCAAACTAATATTTAGCTGTAAGCATAGATCAATATGTATATTGGGCTGTAAGTTCTCCAGAAAATAAATAAACATAAATAAATAAAAATAAACGTATGGTTGTTCAATGTAAGTACTTCCTATCCACATTCAGCAACCAAAAGAAATAAGTTCGCTGTGTGGTTGAAACTAACTTTGAACTTGAGTATACTACTTATGTTAAAGTTAATCATTTTAACGGGTTCTTACCGCGTTAATGGTTCTAGTCTACTAGTACTCTTCCTGTTCAGAGCATTGTCTTTCAGTTGTTGTTTTGAACCGAGATTCTTTGAAGTGTCAAGTACTGACAGGTCGTAGGCCCAGGAGTGCGATTTTTGAATCTCATACGTTGAACTCAGCAGTTGAAAATGTATGAAGATATGCATCTTTTTACTGGTGATTTGTTTGGCTTTCAAAAATCGCACTCCTGGAGTATGATTTTTGAATGTCAAATCAGCAGTAGAAAGATGCGTATCTCTATAATAATATTGACATTTTCAACTGCTGAGTTCAAAGAATGAGTTTCAAAAATCGCACACAAGGCCCAGTAAGGCCCACGTCACACATCCGGAATAAACCTGATTCGGAATTAGATTCCGGATGGAGTGTTGCCGCATTCAGAGACATTTTCACTAGATCTAGTGATGCTTAGGTGTTTTTTTTAAAGATTTATAGTCATTTTAAACAAGTGATTTTTGAGCGTAGGGGATGGAACGATACCGTATCGTGACGATGCAGTTGCGACGTCGTCGTTGCGGTATAGTTGTGAAATCGCCTACGCTCAAAAATCACTTGTGTGATAATGGTTCATGCCAATTTGTATGCAGATCATGTCTAATGGTAAATATCGATAGCCTTTTGATGTAGTTGCATAATATTGAAATACAATTTACAAATCATCATCGTAAGTAACGTCATGACATCATCACATGATAGTAATTATCATGTATAGAAATTGTTTGTTTCGTTTTAATAAATACCTAAAAATACAATTCTCATTAATTTGGCATTTCATACATTTTAGGCATTTTTTAAACAGCACTCTAGTATTTTTTGTAACCATAGTTGACAACACTGAATCCTGAATCAGGAAACCGGATTGCAATTCCGTATGTGTGTGGCGAACCTAAGAAGGAGTATCTAGTACTACATCTTCTTCTTATCGTGTGGCCAGAGCCCTGGTGTCAAGAGATTTTTCTGGTGTCAAGAGTTTTTTCAGACCGCCTTACGGCCTCTGACGTGGTTTTTATGTAACGACTACTACCACCAGAGACAGTAGCCGGGACCAACGGCTTAACGTGCCATCCGAAGCACGGAATTATTTTTCTTTTCAGACAATCAGGTGATTCAGCCTGCAACCAAGTAGGGAAAAACGTATTAAGTTAATATTTTGTTTCTAGAGTTACTGCTAAGTATGCACAGTCTTACTTTATTTGCTTCCACGCTCTTTTCTTCACTCTGTTGGTATAGTTTTTGCTGTTTTGGTTCTATGTTTCTAGTCTCAGGTTGATCTGTGTTTTCTGTCACTACATTTCCTTTGTTTTGGTCTAATTCGATTACTTTTCTAACTTCAAGTTTTGACTTGTTGAGACTCTCTATTTCTTAATGGCGTATTTGCCGGGGACGATTTACAAAATATTTGTAGCTGTTCAATTTGTGCATCTTTTTTGCAAATTTTGGTTTTTGAGAGCGCAGTTTTCTGTTATCAAATTATCTATTTCATTTTCAATTTTTCAGATATTTGTAATTTTAATTTGAGATTTTCAATCAGTTTTTTCATTTGTTCTATTTCCGCGTAGTTTTTCATGTGTTGGGGTTCTGGGCAGCTTCGGTTCAACTCTGTATTGTTTCCAGGTAGCGAGTCCTCCCATTCATCTTCCTCTCTATCAGATTCTACTGACAATGACTGGAATGAGTTTTCGGTAGAAATGTTAATAGTTCTCTTTGTAAGTTGGGTGACATAGTCTCTAGAGGAGGTCGAACCATTTGTTTGAGGAGTTTGTGTCACTGGTGAATCAATTTGTTGATGATTGCATAATAGTACTAATTGTGTTATGCATGATTGACATCTCCAGTTATCTCTATGTTTTCCGGTCATAGTACCATAGAATCTTCTCTCTGAGACTAATGTACATCCTAAATGGTAATGCAGTCTACAATGTTTACATTTCAAAACTTGTTTGTCTGAAATTATTATAAAACATTTTCCGCATCTCTTTTCCATTTTGTATAGAATTCAAGCAATAAATTTATTCTTCACGTTTAAAGCTCAATCAATGAATAAAAAAATAAAAAATTGTGACCACTCTGTCGACAAGGTTTGAACGTACAACTATTCGTATCCGTACTATTGATCTTATACCACTACCACTGCACCAAACCGTGCGTAGCAGTGACGTAGAATATTGTGCTCAGTATCGTCGGATCAGTTTTTGTAGCGATAGATCGGTGTAGTTCGTAAGTATTCGGCGTAGCAACACGGTCACTGACCTGCACTCGATCCGGCGCACCTCTGGCTGCTGCTATGGTCGTAGGTCAGGTTTATCCGTTAATTGATTTAGATTTGAACTGTTTTGCTTGTATTTCTTAAACGACCGTACAGATCGAAAAACGGTTTTCGGCACTTTATTAACAATTTCATTGGCTTTATTTCAATACTAATTTTGACGTTAAAGCTTAAGGCGGTTGCAGAGGGGTCAATTTTATACAAAACTTTGACGCACAATACGCGTAGACGATATTCATATAAGTAACTTTGTATACATGGAAAAATAGTTTAGAAAATCTAGATGCCGCGTAACAAATAACATTTGCAATTTATAAAATAATTACGAAGATATAAAGCTTTGAAATTTTTCATACAAAATTTGTATAAAAAGTTGTACTAAATCATGAATGACGTCATTGTTTTTCGTCGTCGTTTCGATACATTTTATAGTTTATCCTTTTAAAAAAAATAGTATTCAAGCTACAAAATTACTGAAAATGTAAGTTTAGCATTATTTTCAAAAGTATTTTTTACTGAGAAGATAAAACTAAAATATATTTGATGCAGTTGAGAGCATAATTACTTCAGTTAGTCAATTTATTTGAAATATTTTGATGTAACTTATATTAAACGTTTCTGAACGAAAGTATCTATGATTGTATCACACTTTTTATTTTCCTGCTTGAACTTGTTAGCTTTGATATTTCTGAACGAATCTTTGTTGGTGCTGTGTAATTAAATGTAACTTATATTAAACGTTTCTGAACGAAAGTATCTATGATTGTATCACACTTTTTATTTTCCTGCTTGAACTTGTTAGCTTTGATATTTCTGAACGAATCTTTGTTGGTGCTGTGTAATTAACTCCTTTTTGATTATGTTTATATAGAATCGTTATATTTCTAATAATTACAATAATTAGGATACCTAGTTTTAAAAGGTTTATCATAAAACACTTTGATAATAAAGACCTTCTATCTTCTTTATCTTTAAGTTTATTGTTGAATGGCTCTGATTGGTCGAATACAGTGATGCGATTTGGTAACAGTTGGAGGGAAACGAAGTTAATTTTAAGTCCAATGAAAATGTGGGACTCATTTTTTGATTCCATTTCGTTCAGTGAACATCCAACTGAGACCACCACTGCTACGTAAGTTAAGTGATTTTATTTTCTATTTCGTTATGTTGTAATTTGGCCCATCTTATTTTAATATGCTATAACGTTTCAGTATATAAATTTGTCTTTAAAATAAGATGGAGTTTACTCGACGATACTGAAAATAATTATTGATCTTGAAAAAGTTTTAGTCATCTAATGTGTTATTACAGGAATAATCTTTTCCAATTCTAGTTAATTATGGCCCGTCAGTTTTTAAAATGTAAATTAGAGTCAGTGCTTAAATGAATACCCAATATACCAACGTGATTTAAATATATTTACTGGTTTTCTTTCATATCCTAAAAGTTTACTTATTAGGTAGGTACACGATGCCGATGTTTAGTGATAGTTTGATAGTAAATATCAGTTACCCAGCTTGGTCAATAATCCTACCGTTATTTAGTACTTTTCACACACATTTTACCATTAGAATCTACCCCTTTTCCTAACACAGTCAATTCCCCAGTTGATATTAAAGAAATTTAATACAACTTATCGATACCTAGGTACATAAACATAACACTTCAACTATGATTTAATGATATCGATTTGATGACCGCTGACCGGCTTAAATATCAATACGAGAAGACAATCAATAACAATTAGAAATATCTATAGTTCGTCAATACAATACTAAACTCATTAAACAAGGCAGAGATTCGAAAGATTACTGAAATATAACGAATTTGTGGTGTCGAGCTGGTCAATGCCTGGACCACAGCCTAGACGCTGTCAGCTGATAGCTGTCATTTCATACAAATGGGAAAAATTGATGAGTTAAGCATGTGCGATACTGAATGAGTGCGAGCGAGACAGGAATACGCATTTTGCTTACATTTTTACCACGATTCAGCCAGAGGAGAGGGGGTGAGGTGAAAAATATGTGGGAGGCAGGGAGTGTCCGTACTGTATGTAGTTATTGGGTTGGAGGGCTGTACTGAGTAGACGTATATTTCGATGCTCTCCAGTTTTGTGCCCATAAAAATTTATAAACCTTAAGGTGGTTTCAGTGCATACAAAAGTTTGACGCACAATACGCGTAGACGGAATTAATAAAAGTAATAATTTATATATGGAAAAATAGTTTGGGAATAGTTTAGTTTGTAGTCGGGCTGTGGAGGCAAAGGTTTTTGATGGGGACATGCGGGGGGCGGTCCGCCTATTGTTATCGGATTCAACTTTGGCCCCGGCGGGTGCGGAAACTTTGGCCTCTTTGAAGGAGAAGCATCCGGACCCGTCGAGACTACTCGTTCTTCCACCGGAGCCGGGCCTCTCTAGTCCGAGTGTGTCTGTCACAGCCGCTGATGTAGCACTAGCCATTGGATCATTCCATAATGGTTCAGCTTCTGGCCTGGATGGTCTTCGCCCTCAACATCTCAAGGAGATGATATCACCATCTGCGGGTAGCAATGGGCCGCGCCTTTTGGAGTCCTTGGCGGGCCTGTGCAATTTTCTTTTGAAGGGTATGCTGAACCCTTTGGTGTGCCCCTTTTTGTACGGTGGGTCATTGTGTGCACTTGCTAAAAAGGATGGTGGCGTGAGGCCTATTGCTGTCGGCAACACCCTTCGCCGTCTTGTGGCAAAGCTTGGTTGCCGGGCCGTGAAGGAAGATATGTCCGCTTACCTCCAGCCTCGTCAGCTGGGCTTTGGGACACCTTTAGGTTGTGAGGCGGCCATTCACGCCACTCGGTATTTCGCGATGGACCACAACGACGGCAGTGACTTTGCGATCTTAAAAATAGATATAAAAAACGCTTTCAATAGCATTGAAAGGGATGCTATGCTGTCGGAGATAAGAGATCAGGTCCCGGTTTTGTATCCTTTCCTTTACCAGTGCTATGCAGCGCCATCTAATCTTTTTTACGGTGAAGACCCCATTTTATCACAGGTGGGTGCGCAGCAAGGGGATCCGTTGGGTCCATTGTTATTTTGCCTAGGTATACAGAAGGCACTGATTACCTTGCACTCACCCCTTAACGTATGGTATTTAGATGACGGCGTTATTGGTGGTAGCCCGAGTGTTCTGTTAAGGGATCTGGAGGCTCTCATACCAGCTTTAAAAACCATTGGCTTGGAAGTAAACACCAGCAAGTGTGAGTATTATCCATGTGATTCCGGAGCTTTGGATTCAGCAGGCATGTTTGAGGAGGTCTTACCGGGCATGAGGATTTTAGATAAGGGTTCGTTTAGTTTGTTGGGGGCACCCATTTTTCCCGAAGCTTTGCCGTCGGCCCTTAATGATAAGGCTAACATGCTGTCTGGAATCCCACAACTGCTGCAGGATATATCGTCTCATGTTTCATTGGCGCTCTTGTGTGGTTGTCTCTCTTTGCCGAAACTGGCATACTTTTTGAGAACGACTCCATCTTGGATGTTTCCGCTAGAAGTAGTGCGAATGGATGAAGAGATAAAACTGTCGCTGGAATCGGTGCTTAACGTGAGTCTGGACGCTGATCAGTGGACGCAAGCGTCGTTGCCTGTCCGGTTCGGTGGTCTGGGGGTGCGTCGTGTTCGGGACATCGGCCTCGTTGCTTTCTTGGCTTCGTCTCATGGAGTAGCGGATCTCGTCACTCGAATTTTACCCTCTTATGGTGTCGGGATCCCTATTCCGTTTGTGACGGAGGCTATGGCGGCTTGGTCAGTTGGCTCGTCTAGTGGTGCATTCCCGGAAAATTTGACCGCGCAGAGGCAGTGGGATGAGATTGCTGCGAAGGAATCAGCGGCTCGGTTGCTTAAGGGCGCTACTGGTGCTGATCTGGCCCGTCTTAGAGCGGTCTCGGAGCCGGAATCGGGTGCTTGGTTGCATGCTCTCCCTTCTCCATTTGTGGGGACGCTGCTGGACAACGACACTTTAAGAGTAGCGGTAGCCCTGCGCCTCGGTTGCAAGGTGTGCGAGCCGCATAACTGCATCTGTGGTTGTGGAGTGGAAGCTAACGGCCATCATGGACTTAGTTGTCGGCGGTGTGCGGGTAGGTTTCCGCGGCACCAGACTTTGAATGACGTCATTCGTCGGGCCCTGGTGTCAGTGGATGTCCCATGCCTTTTGGAACCGCCTGGTTTGTCCCGCAGGGACGGTAAGCGCCCTGATGGTCTGACGTTGATCCCCTGGCGGAGAGGCCGTTGTCTCATTAGGGGTGCGACTTGCGTGAGCACTTTTGCTCCTTCCCATTTAGGTCGGACTATGCGAGCACCGGGTTCGGCGGCGGAGCATGCGGCAAGACACAAGAGGTCTTGGTACAGTAATTTGGCTTTGGCTTACGACTTCGTTCCGGTCGCGTTTGAGACTGCGGGTCTTTGGGGTAATGATGCCAAAATTTTTGTGCAGGAGATTGGGCGGCGGTTGAGAGCTAAGGGTGGTGACCCACGCTCTGGCGCGTTTTTGGTGCAGAGGTTGTCTTTGACCATCCAAAGGGGAAATGCCGCTAGTGTCATGGGGACCATGGAGCCAGGGTTGCGTGGGGCTGGGCCTTTGAGTGTGCGATAGTCTTCATGTTGACGAAGCTTGTTGCAGATTTGGAGTGTATAGGTTTAAGTTTTGACGAAGCATGTTGCTGATTGGTATCCTGTTTATTTAGTTATTATTTTTTTGGATAAATTTTGACGAAGCATGTTGCAGATACGGGCGTGTTGCCATTTTGGACGAAGCGTGTTGCAGATTTGGATTTTGTACTTTCCTATATCTAATAAGACTTGTTTAGAAAGTCTAGTTGCCGCGTAACAAATAACATTTGCAATTTTTACTATAATTACGGGGATACAAAGCTTTTAAAATTTTGTATGAAAAATTTCAAAGCTTTATATCTTCGTAATTATTTTATAAATTGCAAATGTTATTTGTTACGCGGCATCTAGATTTTCTAAACTATTTTTCCATGTATACAAAGTTACTTATATGTTTTGACGTATAAAGAGTTGCTGATTTGACTAGTTGGAAACTCGCGAATTCTCCAATCAGTAAAATAAATATGTTATATTATCGATAGTAATGTGTTGATTGTAGAAGTGGTACTATTCATATTATTCCCTGTCTACCCCAATAGTTATATACTCTAAGATCTACCGCATGGTGAAGGGAAAATCTACGCCCTCGGTGAATATTCGACCGAGAGGTTAATGTGTTTCGTCGCTATTTTCAACTATAAGCACAGTGACTGCCCCGTTTTTTTGCTTACCTACATCTCGTAAGTCGTATCGAAAAGTTTTGTAGGTACAAATTAAACCTGAAAAAATTTCCTACAAAACAAGTTGTATGTACTTTTATCATAGGACCTTTGAAAGCTACAGGGCCGAGACAGTAATAGACAGCATTATAAAAATTATTATGATATTTGTATGGCGCCATGAAAGCTGAAGATAAAAAGAAAATAATTTCATATTCTTAATCAGCGACCCCCGAAAACCCCCGGATACAAATTTTCGTTCGGTTCGGTGAACCTTTAAAAGCTGCTTTGGCGTTTGTTTCCTTGGCAGCCATCTTGTATTTCGCTATTTTGCATTTTTTTCACCGCCAACCAAATCCGGCCAGGGTCCTGTATGACATATTATTCGATGTCCATCACCCTATCTGTTGTAGTTTCCACGGGCCGTTGACATCATCCGTCTGGAGTATCTATGGAGGTGCTACTTTGGAATGTTCCTCCATTGAAAAGGGAAGATCTTCCACCAGGCTATGTGTGAAGCCTGGGGACCGGCCGTGGTCCAACAGTTCTTAGTTGGACCTTGTATATGTATCGAAACGCTGTGATAATTTTTCTTGCGCGATGTATGTCCTGCCATTTGTACTCTTACGTTCTTTTTATTCGTTTTTGTTACTGTATATTTTGGTGTGCAAATAAAGAATATTTATGTTATGTTATGTTATGTATGTCTTGCATTCGATTGTGAACCTTATTTGTAGTAGGTTACGAGTTACGTATTCATGGTGAACGTTGTCTATGTATGGAGCATATTTCCGAGAGCGACGGTATCGCCATCTGTTGGCATCTTTGCTATAACTTGTGGGTGCTGACATCAGTAGCAAGTCCCCACATATCTTTCGAGGAAGTCGAAAGTTTTCCCTGTATGACCAGAGCAATCCATAATCCAGCAAGCTCTGGTCAAAGTCATTGTCTGACTGTCTCCTTTATCGTTCACCATTTTATATTGTCCGTCGGTATAGTCACCACTTTGGCGAGGAAAGGAAAGTCGGTGTTTAAAGTATTTACAATTAAACGAATTATCTCATAAGGAAACAAATGTTTTCAGAACTCTTTAAGGAAATATATTATTACGTGACGTGACAGTCTACTATATTCTAATTAGAAAAAAAGACTTGAAGGTTGCTACAAATTATCAAACGTCTGTACTAACTTGTCATTGTTTTTCAAAATGTTTCAATGTAGTTAGTGAGATACGATAGCTGCAGCAGAAGGTCCCAAGAAAAACCAAAATGACTTTATAAAGTAGGTCAGTATAAAATTATAACTAAATACAAATGCCGGTGTGGAACATGTTCAGTAAGAGTCAGTTTTTTTGGCTAAGGTCAGTAAAGACAGTATTTTGAGGATCAGGAGCTACGTTCCCACAAAATTGGTCTGGTTCCAGTAGATTGAGGTGAAAAAAATACCGTTTTGGAGTGAGATTCCCTTAAAAATCTCTTAACATATCTTTAAATTAGGTAAACTTACCTTTAATTAAGAATTTGTATAATATTACAGTTAGTGATGCAACGATATCTCTATTACGATACCGATACGAATACAGATAATATCGTATAAGCTATCGTATCACGATATATCATTACGATACGAATACAGATACGATACGAATGTGTTACGATACTTTAAATAAAAACTAAAAATCAACTAGAAATCAACATCTATTATAGTTTTTAATATACTTTTTTATGTTTAACATCAGGTAACTTACCAATTAATCATTCTATCTAATAATACTAGTAGCGAACACATAAATGTCTTATTTCAGTCTGTTTCTGATATTGCCTACTTAAGTGCCTACATAAGGTACAATTAAGTATACTTAAACCTACATGAAATACTTTATGAATTTTAGTATTTAAAATTAATTTCTGACAAATTTTTGTTGGGAAAACATAACATGTTTAAATTTTCTGGTTTAAGTTGGTTTCTTAATCTGTATGAATCAACCCAGCTGTAGAAAACAATCTCTCTGAGTCCACAGTAGCTGGCTTAACAGATAAATACTTTTTTGCCAATTTCTTGAGGTTCGGAGACAAATTACTATAGCGCTAGTTTTGCCAATGCAAAATTTAGCACCGAGTTGCGTTTCGTTTCAAGCAAAACGTGTATGTTTTTTTTTCAAATATCGTATCGTAAAAATCTTATAATGTGCTTACGATGCCGATTATCGTAATAAAACACGATAATCGGTATCGTTGCATCACTAATTACAGTTCTTTTTTCGGTGATAAATTTAACAAATCATAACAAAACATTTAAAGCAGCGGAAGAAAAACATTGTCCAATTTTGTAGTTACAGGTAAAATTTGATAAGATTAGATAGAGATTTGGTCAGTAAATGGTCAGTATTTTAGTCAGTAAAATCAGTATTTTGGGCCATGGTTTTCAGTTTCTTTTTCCACCCCTGCATGTGCCCCAAACAATGTTAAGTATTGAAGTGCCAAAATGTGCGGTGCACAGAAGGCGCCACTGGGTTACACGCGCCGTCTTGCCCGTCGCGTTGGAAGCTGCCTCAGCAGTTTACCGTAGCCGCGTAGATTGGGGTCGCAGATGAGGCAAATAGTGCATTCGATAGAACAAAGTTGTCCTGCGGCGTGTAGTGTAGGGGATGATTACGTTATAACAACAGTACAAACTTAATTATAGCTGGCCCATATCATAAACACCCGTCCCATGCTAGAGCTCTGCCAATCAGAAAACTCCACGCCTGTCGCGTGTTTGATAAAATGAAAATTTTTTTATACTACCTTTTGAAAAATTGATTTTTCTAAAAGGTGGTAAATTTTTTTTCGAGGTTATTTTATGAAATTATGGTAATAAATTATATATCTACGTAAAGTTACATCTCTGGAGTCATGTGGCGGTGCTTGTCAACCAGAGATTTAGCTAACTCGTAGCGGAACTTGCGATGCGTCACTGAAAGCTTATCGCGCCGTTTCAACGAGCCAACATGCATTACGAGGGCATTCTGAATTCTTACGTTCAGCAATCTCTTGAACATTTTAATATACCATTTCTCACCTCTCTTTCCAGCAAATACATTGAGAGTTTTTGATCTTTGAGATCAACACCTCCCATTGTATTGTTGTACTCTTTCACGCTGACCGGTTTCACGAGCACTTTACCAGCCTTCCTTCCGACGTAGGTTTCGTCGTCGTGACAGGTGGAAATCATAGTCACCACTTTGGAGTCTTTCACGGAAACATCTCCAGAATGGCGAGCTATAATTGTACCCTTCGCCACATTCTTCGGAACCTTCGCGATGTCATTAGGCACGTTCTTACAATTAGGACGCAATGTTCCCAAACAATAGAATCCTAAACTCTTAAGGTACCGTGCCAACGCTGGAGAATTATAAAAATTATCCATCGTTACCAAGTGACCCAGACGCTCCTTAGTACTCTTGCCACCTAAATCAGCACTAGGTGGGAGGCTAGCAGTGCTGGCTGCTCCAGAATCCTTGCCTGTGTAGATCTCAAATTTGTAAAGATAGCTAGTCTTTGATTCGCAGAGCTCATACGACTTTATGCCAAAACGCGCGGCCTTTGTCCGTAATGCTTGGACCCAGGACAAGCGGCCATTGAATAAGGTCAAAGACTCGTCAATAGCGATCCTCTCTCTGTAAATTATACAGGGAGGAAAATTTGGAATTGAGATGCGTAATCACTGGTCCCAATTTACGTAATTTTGCTGGCAATCCTGGTGCATTTAGTTCACTATTGAGACCCGGGTCAAAATCGTCAACAAAATGCAAAAATTTGCGGAGCAAAATGTACCTATTGTACGACATCAGTTGCCGGAACTTGGATGTCCAAGTTCCGGCAACTGATGTATGACAAACAGTGTGCTGGAGATGTCTCCAGCACAATGTTGTCATCCAATATTCGTTTTGCGATGTCCGTACATCAATGCCCATATAAGGCCTCTGCCTCGAATTTTGCGGGCAGCGGGGCGGCGGCGGCGGCGGCGCGGTCGGTCACCGCTTGACTGGAGTGCACCGCTCGTTGCCCGCCCCCGCGCCGCTGCCACGCCGCTGTTTTCGAGAACCGGTCCATTTGATTTTACGCATAAGATCCTGCCGCTCCCGCGCCTCCGCCGCCCCGCTGCCCGCAAAATTCGAGGCAGAGGCCTAAATGTAAACACCGAAAAGCACCATAATCTCGTCGGCATCAGTGTCATACCACTGATGCAGACGAGATGATCGCTTCAATGTCCCATCAGCCTTCATTTTGTCGATCGTCTGCTTAGCGTATCAGTTAGTCTCCAGGGCGAAACGCTCCAAGATGTCCTTACTCCAGATATCATAGGGCGTATCATAGTCTTTGATTGGTCCCGGGGTAGGACCAGAAAATACTTCTGTTTCTCCCCGGCACGAATCAAAGCCAGAAACCCACGTGAAACTAGTCGACACGCCAAGGAGACGATGCGAAAAGGCTTTTTCCTCAACCTATTATATCGGATAAGGCCGTCGACTGTCATAACATTTTACAATGTATTGGGCGAGGAGTAAACAAATAAAAAAAAACATACATATAAATATAACAAAATACATAATCACAAAAAAACTAACTAGTTCAAATTCCTCAAAATTATAAAAATTCCAGAATACATAATCACAACAAAACACTAACTAGTTCGGAAATTAGTTAGGAAATTGTTAAAAGACTTCAGAATATGGAATTTTTTTTTGCCGACGTTACCTACTAAAATTTCCGCGCGTAAATTTGGTCGCGATATTTTTCTGAGATGCTATCTGCTCACGAATGCTATATAATACGTAACTATTTATCAAAATGGGCTCCTAGATAAATTATCTACCAGCGTTTATGCATTTAAAATTTACACTTAATTATCACACGATTAGCTGGCCAGTGGCCAACGGACAAGAAAATTTCCTCTATCCAAAAGTTTTTGGCTTCCTCACAAGTTGTCTATCCGTATATTAGAAAACTATCACTTTACACGTAATCTCCACTTCTTTTCCAGTAAATCCATGTATAAATTGACAGAAACACTCACCGTTTTCTCGCAGAATCCATCGCTATTTTCGTCGCTATTTTCAACTATAAGCACAAAGACGGCCCCGTTTTTTGCCTACATACATCTCGTAAGTCGTATCGAAAAGGTCCAAATGTCGTAGGTACAAATTAAACTTGACAAAATTTCCAACAAAACAAATGTACTTTTATCATAGGACTTAACCTTTGAGAGCTACAGGACCGAGAAAGTAACAGACAACTTGGCAGCCATCTTGTATTTCGCTATTTTGCATTTTTTTCACCGCCAACCAAATCCGGCCAGGGTCCGGTATGACATATTATTCGAGGTCCATCACCCTATCTGTTGTAGTTTCCACGGGCCGAAGTCGAAAGTTTTCCCTGTATGACCAGAGCAATCCATATGATGAGTATCCATCTATGATTTTAGAAAAAATTTTGGCGAGGAAAGGAAAGTCGCCGTCACTAAACTGCTCAGCAAGCTCTGGTCAAAGTCATTGTCTGACTGTCTCCTTTATCGTTCACCATTTTATTTTGTCCGTCGGTATAGTCACCACTTTGGTGAGGAAAGGAAAATCGGTGTTTAAAGTATTTACAATTAAACGAATTATCTCATAAGGAAACAAATGTTTTCAGAACTCTTTGAGGAAATATATTATTACGTGACGTGACAGTCTTCTATATTCTAATTAGAAAAAAGACTTGAAGGTTGCTACAAATTATCAAACGTCTGCACTAACTTGTCATTGTTTTTCAAAATGTTTCAATGTAGTTAGTGAGATATGATAGCTGCAGCAAAAGGTCCCAAGACAAACCAAAATGACTTAACTTATTTAATAAAAGAATCAAACTTTATATTTATAAAGTAGGTAGGTCAGTATAAAATTATAACTGAATACAAATGTGACCCGAACAATGTTAACTATTTCGATACTCGGGTTTCGATTTTCGACCTTCGGGTCGAATTAAATGCGCCGTCTTGCCAGTCGCGTTGGAAAACTATGAGGAGTATAGGGGGACAGTCTATGCCTTAATCGGGTGATATCTTCCAGTGTTTGCGTGTGTGATGTTGCATTTGATGTGGTGGTACTGATGTTAGGGTCCTGCGGGTCCCGGGCGTGCATTACTCATACTGTAGTTGTAGTTGAAAGCAGTAATCGGAGTACTTAGGGACTATAGCCGGAGTGAGAGGGGGGGGGGGGGGGGGGGGGGAAGGTCCAATTTATGAGTTTTCCGCTTATATCTCAGAAACGGCGCGTTCTACAAAAAAACTTTTACAGACTTAGCGAAAGACCATAAAATTCTCTACAAGTTATAGTCCAATCATCGAGGAGTTTCCTTCTATGGACACCCTAACAATAATTCATCGATCGCTGAAACTTTGCAGTGTGATAAAGTGAAGTATAAAGATCACTGTTGACAAAATATCTATGATTTTTTTTATTTGGAAATTAGGTATTTGTACCTAAACTTAAAAATCACTCGTAACTCGCGGTGGAAAAATGTTCGATCCGAAATTCCTTTGGTATATGTCAGTATATACTAATTAGCATAGATATGTAACGGTATCTAGGAATATTTTGATTCCAGGAAGGGAGAAATATAAAACTACCGTTTTTGTTCCATAACTACTTCAGGAATATTTGTCGATCAATTTTTGTCTTTCTATGCGTATTAATTACTTTAAATATATAGTCTTGCACAATTATCTAGATGATTTTCGTTTTCGATCGTATTTTTTTCATTTTTGGGCAATAACTTACTTCGGAAAATTAGTCGATCCATTTGAATGAATTTGTAAGTTACAGTACACCTAAATAAAACGGGTTTTTAAAGTATCTATTAAAATGTCGGCCCCATTTGAAAATCAACGTTTTGTAATCAATTTTCGTTTTGCGCGCGCATGGCCTCGATGAGCCGCAATGAGAGGGGGGGGGGGGTGCGGAAGGGTGGAGGGAGCGGGCTTCGCGCCGCACGAGTAATATTAAAAATACCCACGTGCCCACATGCTATACGCCGCACTTTTTAGGGTACCGTACCCAAAGGGTAAAACGGGACCCTGTTACTAAGACTAAGCTGTCCGCCCGTCGGTCACCAGGCTGTATCTCATGACAATTGAAATTTTCAGATTATGTATTTCTGTTGCGGCTATAACAACAAATAGGTAGTAAAAAACAGAATAAAATAAATATTTAAGGGTGCTCCTATACAACAAACGTGATTTTTTACGTACGGAACCCTTAGCGCGCGAGTCCGACTCGCACTTGGCCGGGTTTTTGTTTTTCAACCGATTGCTTCCAGAATCGATATCTGTTGGTTTCTACGGTCTCTTAACACGAATCTGACGTCAGAATTCAGAAAAGTGGCCGCCGACTTGAACTTTCTCGTTTCTCAACCGATTGCTTCCAAAATTAAAATCTGAACGTCCGCGCGGACTCTGGGTCTGGGCCTCTACCCGCACATTCGAACTTCACAATAAAATTGCGTGAACGTTTTCGTTCCAATGTCAACTCTATTGCAATGGAGTGCGGACCGAAATAGTGGCGATAAATCGAACATCGAATGGTCCACGCGGATTCCAAAAGCGAATCCGGTTTCAGATTTGAGAACAGTGGCCGCCATCTTGATTTTTTTGTTTCTTAACCGATTGCTTCCAAAATCTATATCTGAGGGTCCGCGCGGATTCCAAACTAGAATCCGGGGTCAGATTCGAGAAAAGTGGCCGCCATCTTGAACTTTTTTGTTTCTTAACCGATTGCTTCCAAAATCGATATCTGAGGGTCCGCGCGGATTCCAAACTAGAATCCAGTGTCAGATTTGAGAACAGTGGCCGCCATCTTGAACTTTTTTGTTTCTTAACTGATTGCTTCCAAAATCGATATCTGAGGGTCCGCGCGGATTCGAAACTAGAATCCGTGTTGAGATTTGAGAAAAGTGGCCGCCATCTTGAACTTTTTTGTTTCTTAGCTGATTGCTTCCAAAATCGATATCTGAGGGTCCGCGCGGATTCCAAAAGCGAATCCGGTGTCAGATTTGAGAAAAGTGGCCGCCATCTTGAACTTTTTTGTTTCTCAACCGATTGCTTCCAAAATCAATATCTGAGTGTCCACGCGGATTCCAAAAGCGAATCCGGTGTCAGATTTGAGAAAAGTGGCCGCCATCTTGAACTTTTATGTTTCTCAACCGATTGCTTCCAAAATCTATATCTGAGGGTCCGCGCGGATTCCAAACTAGAATCCGGGGTCAGATTCGAGAAAAGTGGCCGCCATCTTGAACTTTTTTGTTTCTTAACCGATTGCTTCCAAAATCGATATCTGAGGGTCCGCGCGGATTCCAAACTAGAATCCGTGTTGAGATTTGAGAAAAGTGGCCGCCATCTTGAACTTTTTTGTTTCTTAGCTGATTGCTTCCAAAATCGATATCTGAGGGTCCGCGCGGATTCCAAACTAGAATCCGGTGTCAGATTTGAGAAAAGTGGCCGCCATCTTAAACTGTTATGTTTCTCAACCGATTGCTTCCAAAATCGATATCGGAGGGTCCGCGAGGCTTCCAAACTAGAATCCGTGGTCAGATTTGAGAAAAGTGGACGTTATCTTGATTTTTTCTGTTTCTTAACCGATTGCTTCCAAAATCTATATCTGAGGGTCCGCGCGGATTCCAAACTAGAATCCGGGGTCAGATTCGAGAAAAGTGGCCGCCATCTTGAACTTTTTGTTTCTTAACCGATTGCTTCCAAAATCGATATCTGAGGGTCCGCGCGGATTCCAAACTAGAATCCGTGGTCAGATTTGAGAAAAGTGGCCGCCATCTTGAACTTTTTTGTTTCTCAACCGATTGCTTCCAAAATCAATATCGGAGGGTCCGCGCGGATTCCAAACTAGAATCAGTGGTCAGATTTGAGAAAAGTGGCCGCCATCTTGAGCTTTTTAGTTCATCCCAAAATCCTGCCCATATTTGTTTTTTTTTTCCCGCATAAATCGCGTAATCTTCGAACGCACCTACGAAAGTGCACGGCGGTCTAAAGTCAGAGTTATAATGTGACGTCACACGCAGTGAGCGCTGGCCGGCCACATCTCCTAGCGTGCAGCCATTTTCAAAATTCCATACCTCGGAAACTAATTGACGTATTTTAATAATTTTTTCACACAATTTTTTATTTTTAGCAGAGAATACGATGAGCTAAAAATTAAAGTTTATGAGCATTCTTCATTATACTACTCTGTGTAAAAAGTATCGGGAATATGTCAATAAAAAGACCCGCGTAAAAGAGGTCGTTCTAATTTTTTTAGTGCATGTTGGTAGCACTGTACTGATTTAGCGCGCAAAATTTGAGCGGGATCTGTCATTTAATTTGTTTTAAACTACACTTTTTGTTGGTCATAGTTTTGAGTCCTCAGCGATTTTTACAATGGAAAATATTGTTGAACAAAGAGTGTGCCTTAAATTTTGTGTTTCAAATGATATTTCATGTGGTGAATCACTAAAAATGGTGCGAAATACCTACGGCGAATCGCGTATATCGAAAACAAGGGCTTATGAATGGTATAAGGCTTTTAAAGAAGGCCGAGAAGTAGTAGTAGACTTGCCTCGTTCTGGTAGACCTTCAACCGCTACGACCAAAGAAAACTTCGACAGAATTAAGAAGCTAGTGCTCGAAAATCGACGTATGAGTCTGAGAGAGTTGGCTAGTGAGGTGAACATATCTTTTAAGTCCGTCCACAACATTCTCATTGACATTTTAGGCATGAAACGCGTCGCCGCTCGACTAGTTCCAAAAGAGCTCAATTTTGTTCAAAAAGCGCAGCGAAAGCATGTCGCTGAAGACATGGTTTCCCGAGCTTCTACGGATCCGACCTTTATGAAACGTATAATAACTGGCGACGAGACATGGGTTTATGAGTACGACATGCAAACAAGCCAACAGTCTTCAGAATGGCGTCTCGAAAACGAGCCGAAACCCAAAAAACCGCGGCAAAGTCGCTCCAAAATCAAGGTGATGTTGACAGTTTTTTTGACTACCATGGTGTGGTTCACTCCGAATTCCTTCCAGAGGGAGAAACAGTGAATAAAGAATATTATTTAGGCGTCATGAAGCGTTTGCGTGAGAGTATCCGCCAAAAACGTCCAGATTTGTGGCAACACAACTCATGGATGCTGCACCATGATAATGCACCATCACACACAGCCATTATAGTGAAAGAGTTTTTAGCGAAAAATTCAACAAAAGTTCTCGACCAAGCACCGTATTCACCTGATATGGCTCCGTCTGCTTTTTTTTATTTCCCAAGTTAAAATTACCACTTCGAGGAAAACGTTTTGAGTCGATAGAAGCCATAAAAGAAAATTCGCTGAATGAGCTAAAGGCCATACCGCAAATAGCCTATGAAAAATGTATGGAAGACTGGGTGAAGCGGTGGAGATGTTGTATTGCAAGCGATGGGGCCTACTTTGAAGGCGATAAAATAAATTTAAATGAATAATTTGTATTTTTTGTTTTATTGACAAATTCCCGATACTTAGTACACAGAATGTATAGTGGTGTTCACGGCAACGTCTATACGTCGTTCTTTTATGTCTTTTAGTCGTCTTTACGTAATTGTCGAATAAAGTTCGATTTTATGTCAATTTACTCGTGTAATTTACATTTATATTACTATTACCGGGACAGTGGTCGTGTATGCCTTGTAAAAGTAACCATTATGTAATAGTCGTGTAGCTGCTATGACTGTAACCTGTATACGTCTTTATATAGGGACCACAATACGACTGCTATATCACAAAAAATCATGTAAGTGGTATTGCAAACCTTCTTTATAATTATAACTAGTTCCACCATTTTGTGTTGTACCGTGTGTTTGAATGTTCTTTCATTATTCGTAAAATGGATCCAAACAAGTGGAAAACGATTTTAAAAAAGTGGTGCATAAAAGAAAACTAAGGAATACTTTTCATGCACTTCAAGCGCTATCTACCTTTCTTCCAAAAAGGGTGATGGCTAACCTAGTCACTGATTAAAATATTAATTTAAATAAGTTGAAACTTAAGAATTTCGGAAGCGCTTTGAAAACGAGTTGTAAACACCCCTCACAGTAATCAAGAGACTTAACTTCCCAATGGACTGCCGCTTACCTATATGTTTCTGTTCGAATAGTTTAATATTATTTGATAAAAATTACAAATTAAAATGGCTGTCAGTGTTGTAAATTTGTTTTTGTTTTTACTGCGGAGGAAATGGTTTCACATTTAAACGATGGCTCTCGTACGGTAAATTAGGTTATACGACGAACTAACATACATTATACAGGGTGACTGGTAATTCGACCTATTCCTTGAAAGGGGTTATACTAGAGTTCATTTGCAACAATTTTGCCCCAGTTAACTGGGGGTCGAAAATCGCTTGTTTTCGAGTTATCTCATTTTTAAGATTTTTTTGAAAAAATCCATTTTTCCACCTAAAACTGACAATTGTGAAAAAAATACTCCACTCTCTGCACTAAGTAAGCATTTTTCTAATAGCTGATGAATGAGCGACTACATTAAACTAAAATACATGTGTAAAATACCCGAAACCACTGATATAAAAGGTTATAAACCGCACGACAAAATTTTTTTATTTGGATTTCGTTTCAATCCAAAGAGGATTACTTAAAAAAAATGTATCACACTTGGCGTACAAATTACGGAAATAACTTCCTCAATTCCTAAACTTTCCAAAAAGGTGCAAATGTTGTCTACTTTGACAAGAGTTTGAAAAAAATTGTTAACAATGGCAGAGCAGGTAGCGGATTTCCTAGAAGCGAACCTTACAAGATGCCGATTTGCTTTTGTCTCTTTCATTTTATTGCTTACATTGTTTCTCTTTTGTAAGTATTCGGGAATGTTTGTACTAAGGTTCACAATCGAGGCCCACTCATTCGCTCAATTCATTAAGTAATCAGTTAGTTTCAACCATCTTGGAGTTCGGACGTGTCGTTGTTAACTAACTTAAATTCTGCGCTAAAACAGCTTCCTTTTCAAATGGCTGCTTACCAAAATGAAGAATACGCGGATATCATGTATTGTTACGGGTTTTGTGATGGTGACGCTGCTGCTGCTCGAAGAGACTATCAAAGACGTTTTCCTACCCGCCGTTTACCTGATGTCAGCGTGTTTGGTACGACATATCGGCGCATTCGAGAAACGGGATCGGTTCGACGTCGCCAAACCGACGCTGGTAGACCTAGCGTTAGTGATCCAATCGAAGAGGAGCAAATTTTGCAATGTTTTCAAGCAGACGGCACTACTTCAACAAGAATTGTGGCTAGGCAGCTTGGTATGTCTCAGTGGAAAGTCTGGTTCACTCAGCACACAGCACGGCAGTATCCATTCCATTACACGCCAGTACAAGCTATCGAGGAGGGAGATCCTGTCAGAAGGATGGATTTCTGCAGATTTCTAATAAATGCAGACATTGAAGACCCTGAGTATCTAAAAACAATCTTGTGGACAGATGAATCGAACTTCGACCGTGATGGTATTACAAACTATCATAATCTGCATTTTTGGGCCCCTAAAGGTCAGAATCCGAGAAAATCTAACGAAGGAGCTCACCAGCACAGATTCTCACTTAATGTGTGGATGGGAATCGTGCACAATAATTTAATCGGGCCATTCTTTCTGCCGGCACGCCTAACCGGCATCGCCTATGAAAACTTTTTAAGAGAAGAGTTACGTCCGCTGCTGGAGGATGTGCCGCTTACCACAAGAACAGCTTTGGTGTATCAACATGATGGCTGCCCAGCCCACTATTACCGGGGCGTGCGACAGTGGATGGATGAGAACTATCCACTGAGATGGATTGGTCGAGGCGGCCCGATCCCTTGGCCGGCTAGGAGTCCCGATCTAACCCCATGCGACTTCTACATTTGGGGTCATATGAAGACATTGGTGTATCGTACACCTATCTCTTCTCAAGAAGAATTAAGAGAGAGGATTTTGGCAGCTGCCCAACAAATTAAAGACACGCTTTCAACTCGAGTGACAGTAAGCGAAGTACGTCGCAGGCTTCGTGCTTGCATACGTAACGGAGGAAGACAATTTGAGCAAGACTTGTGATTTTTAAATGTAAAACTTTAAAACAAAATTTGTAATTTCATATGATTAGGTACTAAACATTATTATTTTACTCTTTTTTTTATTTTCACCAAACCAATAACTTTTTGAATAAAATTCACATCTGCGTGTTTAATAAGGTTTATTTTCCAAACTTGAACTAAAGTACACAACTTTTGCATCTTTTTGGAAAGCTTAGGAATTGAGGAAGTTATTTCCGCAATTTGTACGCCAAGTGTCATAAATTTTTTTTGAGTAATCCTCTTTGGATTGAAACAAAATCCAAATAAAAAATTGTTGTCTTGCGGTTTATAACCTTTTATTTCGGTGGTTTTGGGTATTTTTCACATGTATTTTAGTTTAAAGTAGTCGCTCATTCATCAGCTACTAGAAAAATGCTTACAGAGTGCAGAGAGTGGAGTATTTTTTTCACAATTGTCATTTTTAGGTCGAAAAACGGAAATATTCAAAAAATTCTTAAAAATGAGAGAACTCGAAAACAAGCGATTTTCGACCCCCAGTTAACTGGGGAAAAATTGTTGCAAATGAACTCTAGTATAACCCCTTTCAAGGAATAGGTCGAATTACCAGTCACCCTGTATATTCAGAAAAAAGTTTTACCGCACTAGTGCGATAATTATAATCACTTTCGCACGCGTGTCCTATAAGCTGCATTATGTACCTAAAAACGGTGCAATAAGAGCCACTTTACGAGCAAGTTTGTTGAAAATGTATTTTTCACCCCTCCGGGCGGAAAGCGTTACTTTCGTCTCACTGCGCTAAATGAAGTTGCCGCATTCCACCTCCGTCGAGGAAAGCTGCTTCGCCTCGGCCAACAATTACAGCCATGCGATCTGAGACTTTTCTTACTTTCCTGCCCTCGGTGTGTAATCTACTATTTTTCCGTCCGTGCGCCACTATGCGGCGCGGTGCCCGCTCCCTTCACCCTTCCGCACCCCCCCTATCATTGCGGCTCATCGAGGCCATGCGCGCGCGATACGAAAATTGATTTCAAAACGTTGATTTTCAAATGGGGCCGACATTTTAATAGATAATTTAAAAACCCGTTTTATTTAGGTGTACTGTAACTTACAAATTCATTCAAATGGATCGACTAATTTTCCGAAGTAAGTTATTGCCCAAAAATGAAAAAAATACGATCGAAAACGAAAATCATCTACAGGGTGGTGACTGGTAATTCGACCTATTCCTTGAAAGGGGTTATACTAGAGTTCATTTGCAACAATTTTTCCCATTTTTAACTGGGGGTCGAAAATCGCTTGTTTTCGAGTTCTCTCATTTTTAAGAATTTTTTGAATATTTCCGTTTTCGACCTAAAAATGACAATTGTGAAAAAAATACTCCACTCTCTGCACTCTGTAAGCATTTTTCTAGTAGCTGATGAATGAGCGACTACTTTAAACTAAAATACATGTGAAAAATACCCAAAACCACCGAAATAAAAGGTTATAAACCGCAAGACAACAATTTTTTATTTGGATTTCGTTTCAATCCAAAGAGGATTACTCAAAAAAAATTTATGACACTTGGCGTACAAATTGCGGAAATAACTTCCTCAATTCCTAAGCTTTCCAAAAAGATGCAAAAGTTGTGTACTTTAGTTCAAGTTTGGAAAATAAACCTTATTAAACACGCAGATGTGAATTTTATTCAAAAAGTTATTGGTTTGGTGAAAATAAAAAAAGAGTAAAATAATAATGTTTAGTACCTAATCATATGAAATTACAAATTTTGTTTTAAAGTTTTACATTTAAAAATCACAAGTCTTGCTCAAATTGTCTTCCTCCGTTACGTATGCAAGCACGAAGCCTGCGACGTACTTCGCTTACTGTCACTCGAGTTGAAAGCGTGTCTTTAATTTGTTGGGCAGCTGCCAAAATCCTCTCTCTTAATTCTTCTTGAGAAGAGATAGGTGTACGATACACCAATGTCTTCATATGACCCCAAATGTAGAAGTCGCATGGGGTTAGATCGGGACTCCTAGCCGGCCAAGGGATCGGGCCGCCTCGACCAATCCATCTCAGTGGATAGTTCTCATCCATCCACTGTCGCACGCCCCGGTAATAGTGGGCTGGGCAGCCATCATGTTGATACACCAAAGCTGTTCTTGTGGTAAGCGGCACATCCTCCAGCAGCGGACGTAACTCTTCTCTTAAAAAGTTTTCATAGGCGATGCCGGTTAGGCGTGCCGGCAGAAAGAATGGCCCGATTAAATTATTGTGCACGATTCCCATCCACACATTAAGTGAGAATCTGTGCTGGTGAGCTCCTTCGTTAGATTTTCTCGGATTCTGACCTTTAGGGGCCCAAAAATGCAGATTATGATAGTTTGTAATACCATCACGGTCGAAGTTCGATTCATCTGTCCACAAGATTGTTTTTAGATACTCAGGGTCTTCAATGTCTGCATTTATTAGAAATCTGCAGAAATCCATCCTTCTGACAGGATCTCCCTCCTCGATAGCTTGTACTGGCGTGTAATGGAATGGATACTGCCGTGCTGTGTGCTGAGTGAACCAGACTTTCCACTGAGACATACCAAGCTGCCTAGCCACAATTCTTGTTGAAGTAGTGCCGTCTGCTTGAAAACACTGCAAAATTTGCTCCTCTTCGATTGGATCACTAACGCTAGGTCTACCAGCGTCGGTTTGGCGACGTCGAACCGATCCCGTTTCTCGAATGCGCCGATATGTCGTACCAAACACGCTGACATCAGGTAAACGGCGGGTAGGAAAACGTCTTTGATAGTCTCTTCGAGCAGCAGCAGCGTCACCATCACAAAACCCGTAACAATACATGATATCCGCGTATTCTTCATTTTGGTAAGCAGCCATTTGAAAAGGAAGCTGTTTTAGCGCAGAATTTAAGTTAGTTAACAACGACACGTCCGAACTCCAAGATGGTTGAAACTAACTGATTACTTAATGAATTGAGCGAATGAGTGGGCCTCGATTGTGAACCTTAGTACAAACATTCCCGAATACTTACAAAAGAGAAACAATGTAAGCAATAAAATGAAAGAGACAAAAGCAAATCGGCATCTTGTAAGGTTCGCTTCTAGGAAATCCGCTACCTGCTCTGCCATTGTTAACAATTTTTTTCAAACTCTTGTCAAAGTAGACAACATTTGCACCTTTTTGGAAAGTTTAGGAATTGAGGAAGTTATTTCCGTAATTTGTACGCCAAGTGTGATACATTTTTTTTAAGTAATCCTCTTTGGATTGAAACGAAATCCAAATAAAAAAATTTTGTCGTGCGGTTTATAACCTTTTATATCAGTGGTTTCGGGTATTTTACACATGTATTTTAGTTTAATGTAGTCGCTCATTCATCAGCTATTAGAAAAATGCTTACTTAGTGCAGAGAGTGGAGTATTTTTTTCACAATTGTCAGTTTTAGGTGGAAAAATGGATTTTTTCAAAAAAATCTTAAAAATGAGATAACTCGAAAACAAGCGATTTTCGACCCCCAGTTAACTGGGGCAAAATTGTTGCAAATGAACTCTAGTATAACCCCTTTCAAGGAATAGGTCGAATTACCAGTCACCCTGTAGATAATGGTGCAAGACGATATATTTAAAGTAATTAATACGCATAGAAAGACACAAATTGATCGACTAATATTCCTGAAGTTGTTATGGAACAAAAACGGTAGTTTTATATTTCTCCCTTCCTGAAATCGAAATATTCCTAGATACCGTTACTTATCTATGCTAATTAGTATATACTGACATATACCAAAGGAATTTCGGATCGAACATTTTTCCACCGCGAGTTACGAGTGATTTATAAGTTTAGGTACAAATACCTAACTTCCGAATATAAAATTTCATCGATATTTTATCAACCGTATTCTTTATACTTCGCTTTAACATACTGCAAAGTTTCAGCGATCGTTGAATTACTGTCAGTGATTGGGCTATTATGCCTCAGACATGTTTTCAAATTTCTAACCGTTTTGGAGCTACATCTCTGAAAAGTTGAAAAAATGAAAAAGTTCAACTTTTTCCTGTTCAACCAACCAACAAAAATACAAGGGTAGGGTTTACACATTATTTACAATTTTATTTTTTCTTTTATTTTTATTTTATTTTTATTTTATTTCTTTTTTTTTTTATAATAAATTTTTTTGTGTATATAATTATATGCATTTATATATGAATTATATTTATATTTTTTTCCCTCTTATTACTTATCCTAATCTTAATTCTAAGTATTTTGTTCTTCACTCGGCGAAAAGTCTCAAGAGTCTTAAGTATCGATATTGGTTCAAATTAAATATAACTGATTATTTACACTTGTTCAGGCTGAATTTTACGTGATAACTGCTACAGACATAAAAGTTTGCACAAATAAAGTGATACTAGTTACAATAAGTAAGTAGGGTATTTACACATTATTTACAATTTTTTTTTCCCTCTTATTACTAATACTAATCTTAATGCTAAGTTCTTTCCCTCGGCGAAAAGTTTCAGTTAGAGTCTTCATCCCCCGAGGAAGAGCTCTGCCTTGTCTCGAGGCTTAGAAACGGTCGAGTCTGGCAACTCCGCGCAACATGTTGTTGGGAGGCCTATTATCTGGTGGGCATCTGCCTCTTGGTGCAATCGTTTTGAAATGGAAGAGCCTCGGATATTCCGGGTGGTCTCTTAGTCTTCCTTCAGCGTAGTCAAAATCAAATCAATCAAAAATTTTTTATTCAAAATAATATCACATAGATAGTTTTTTGACGTCATTTTTTGACTCTACCACCGCATCGGAAGGTGTTCCGTTGAGAGAAGATGCGGCCAGAAACTCTACAACACACATCTTTTAAACCAAAATATACAAAGTACATTTAAAATACAATATTGCATTACATAGAGTAACATTCATTGTCAAGACAAGACATTTTGGTCATTCAAATAGTCATCGAGTTTATAAGTAGCCTTTTTTACACAGGACTTGTTTAACATGGGACTTAAACTTTTTGTCAAGGCAAGCTTTTTGGCAAGTTTATAATATCCTCTGGTATCTTATTAATATTATAATAGCGTATACAGTGCCCCATGAAAAATGTGTTGACCTTACTGAGTGGAAAATGTGGTAATACTAATTTATTTCTATTTCTTGTATTGTAATTATGAACGTCACTGTTTTTGGGAAAGAGATACAAATTTTTCCGAACGTATAAAATATTTTCGTAAATATAATGACTGTAGAAAGTCATGATTCAGATATCTTTAAAATGATCTCGTAGTGAATCTCGACAACGCAGATTATAAATGGCTCGAATTGCCCTCTTTTGAAGGATAAAGATCGCCTCAACATCTGCAGCACGGCCCCACAGCAAAATACTATAAAACATGATACTATGGAAGTAGCTGAAGTATACAAGTCTTGCAGTAGCTATATCAGTTAGCTGTCTAATTTTTCGAACTGCATAAGCTGCCGAGCTCAACCTACCCGCTAGGGTTTCTATATGTGGACCCCATTGCAGCTTCGAGTCAATCTTTATCCCTAAAAATACAGTATTATTTGTGAAATGCAATATATCATTATCTAAAGTTATTTGATTTTCATTATTTATAACGTTTGGTAAAGTGAATTTAATACATTTAGTTTTCTTTGCATACGTTAGTTTTTATTAGTTAGTCTTTGCATAGTTTACATGTTTACGCGGTTTACAGCGGTTACGGCGTCCACAAGCGGCGCCTGGAACTTGGCCGCATCGGGAACGTATCTGCGGTAGAAATTTATCATTCCTAGCAATCGGCGCATGCCTTGCACAGTTTAAGGGTGGGGGAAAGTCTCGCAGCGCTTGGATGCGGTCTTCGGGTGGGCGTGTGCCTCGTGTGTTGATGCGATATCCAAGAAAGGATAGGATACCTCAGCCGCTCCAAAAACACATTTAGCTGGATTTACCACGACCCCACACTGGTGCAAACGCTTGAATAAGATTCTCAGGTGCTCAGACAAGAATATCGTCCACATAATGCGAAACAGAACTTGAGACCTCGCACCACTTCATCTATAAACCTTTGGAAGGTTTGGCCTGCGTTACGGAGTCCGAATGCCATATAGGGGAACTCAAAAAGCCTAAAAGGGGTAATAATAGCTGTTTTGCAGATGTCGTTGCTGCTGACTGGAATCTGCTGGTAAGCTTTCACCAGGTCTATGGTGCTAAAGATAGCAGATCCTGCCAGGTTGTGTGAGAAATATGACGAACCG
This sequence comes from Agonopterix arenella, assembly GCA_927399405.1. Classification (NCBI taxonomy): domain Eukaryota; kingdom Metazoa; phylum Arthropoda; class Insecta; order Lepidoptera; family Depressariidae; genus Agonopterix; species Agonopterix arenella. The sequence continues at coordinate 28,408,513 of OV656690.1, forward strand.
GGTATCTGTCTGGAATGGTGCGAGCGTTGAGAGCCCTGTAGTCGCCGCACGGTCGCCATGTCGTGTCCTTCTTCGGAACAAGTTGCAGGGGCGACGACCACGGGCAGCTGGATGGACTTGCAGTACCGGAGCGGACCATCGCGTCAAACTCTTTCTGTGCAATGCGGAGTTTGTCAGGTGCTAGACGACGAAGTCAAGTCGGCAGGTTACCAGTGGACCGTCCACCGCCCAGATCCTCATTATTGCTAGTAGTGGAAAGTAGAACTTCTGGGTGGAACGAGCTGAAGTCAAAAAAAGGATGTCCCTTAACTCCTTTAACACCCCAGCGCATTTACCGGGTGTTAACGCTTCCTTCAAACAAGTGGCCACTACCGAAGCCATACGTAACATCATGAGACTTTGCCTAATGGAAGGAGTTAATTTATAGTATTTGTCTTCCATGATAAGCATGAGGCTTTGTGCCAGGGGACCAAGACTTCTCACCACTCCCGTTCGTCTTTCTGTGGCCAATGTAGTAATGGTAATAATAATAATTAAAAAAAAAACCTTTTAGCCTTGCAGTGTACTTTTAGTATTTTTTGTGGCCCACGGGATCGTCTCTTTCCTTTCACTAGACGTACAGTCTAGTGAAAAGACACACACACACAATACAGTCATCAAAATGCCTGACAAATCATCCGAAAGATCAATATCTATTATCCCAGACACAAGTTCAGCAGCAACAAGCATATATTCAGCTTCAGGCAACATTTTCAAACTGATGTTGGAAATCTTAATGATCTTTGCTATTTCATCATCTCTCTGTTTTCAATGGTTGGAAGGCAAAGCCATTTTTTCCGAAAAATTATTTTCTTAGAGCTCTTGTTTTCTTTAATTTAATTTACTTTGTGTTATTGGCGCCTCATCAGAGCTAAAATGACAATTAAACTACCATTGGCTACAAGCGGTTGTTTCTCTCATCCACATACATCTCAATGGGTCTTTGAGAGTCATCGCGCAGGAGCTCAATGTGCGTCTCAGCGAGGCGCAATGATCCCAGACGCGACTTTTGAAAGTATTTAAGGCCAGCACGCATCCAGCGTTATAGCCCAGTCATTTTACGGAGTTTTGTTAGGAGGATTGGGGACTAATTATGAATTGGACTTTAAAACTGTAACCGGCATCTTTTAGTGACAAAAACGCTATCTGAAAACATATTTAAAAAAAAATCCCCACGCAACATAGAAATCAAAATTGTATCTCCAAGAAGGCTTTTAAATTAATAATATTAATACCAATGCACTCATTTAGACAGGCCTAGAATTGGCAAACATACTGTCACGGATACTGTGGAATGACGCAGCTCAAGAAAGGCATTCAAAAATTCGGCCGGTTTGTCAACAAGCTTCTTAGCTCGGCGGTCGATGCATGGACTTCCGTGCCGGGGGTCGATGGTTCGAGACTCGTCGAAAATAATTCTAGATTTTATTGTTGTTGGAAATGTTCTAGAAAAGTAAGAGGGAGTAAGAATATTTGGAAAGAGATAGAAAATGGGCGTGTTTAGGAATGTTCTAGAAAACAGAGAGAGAAGGAATATTCGAAAAGAACCAAAAACAATAGGAATGTTCTAGAACGAAGAGAGAGAAGAAATATTTGTAAAGAAACAATAAAATGGGGCGTGGTTAGGAAGATTCGAGAAAGAAGGCGGGATTAGGAATATCCGGAAGGGAACAAAGGAATAAAGAAAAGACTAACGAAATTCGGGCATCTAGAAAATTCTAAGGGGTATATAAGGCCGCGAGTTTGCGGACGCGAGTCAGTATTGATTTAACAGTGAAAAGTGCGAAGCAAAAAGGAAGAAAAGTAAAAGTAGAAAAGTACTAGTGAAAAGTAAAGTGCAAAGTAAAGTGGAATAGTGAGTAGACAAGTGTCAGTGTAGTGCAGTGTAGTGTGTGTCGCGTGTCGTGACGTCATAGTGCCGTGCGTCGTGACGTCATAGCGTGTCGCGCGTCGTGACGTAGTGAACAGTGAAAGTGGTGAGAGGGGAAACCCCTGCGAGGAGGACTGGTTAAAAGGGGAACCTCTGCGAGGTGGTCCGTTCGTAAGTGTGTAACCCAATAAACTCTGTAAATAAATTGGACTTAGCGATTCACTCCAATCCCGAAACCCGTCGCTCGTAACATTTGGTGTCAGAAGTGGGATTGGAGTAAGATGCCGCTGGTGCCAAAGGAGTTAAAGGGAGTCACCACACGGGCCATGTCGGAAGCGCGGCAGGAAGGTGCAGCCCTTGCAACTGATGTGCAGCGAACTCCGGAGAGCAGACCTGAGGGAGGTGAAGTGCAGCGCACTCCGGAGCAGAACCCAGGAAACTTTCTTTTTCAAATCCAGTGCATGATGGAAGAACAAGCTCGCCGTCAGGAGGAACAGGCAGCTCGCCGGCAAGAGGAACAGACTCGCCGGCAGGAGGAACAGACTCGCCGGCAGGAGGAACAGGCACGCATGATGAAAGAACAGGTCCTACGCCAGGAGGAACAAGCACGCCGGCAGGAAGAACAAATGCGCACTATGCAGGAGGCTCTTCATAAAGATATCACGAAAGGCTTGCAGCAGGCAGTAGAGAGAGTCGAAGCCGTAGAAGGGAAGTTGGATGGTGTGAAGGGCGAGTTTGAAGGGAGGTTTGAACGTGTGGAGGGTGAGTTTGCCAAAATTCGGCGAGAGGTTGAGCAGAGCAAATCTCATAGTCGTGTCGCCGCTGTTTATGACTCACCCATACAACCAAAAGGTGTCAAGACTCCGGTTTACGATGGACTGACGTCATGGGCCGCCTTTAAGCTACAATTTGAGACGGCAATGAAGGTTAATGGCTGGGGCAAGGAGGAGGCGGAGCCTGCGTTGATATTGGCACTCCAGGGACAGGCTCTCACCGTACTGGAAGCCGTAGGAGCTAGCGGAAACCTGACGTTCGACAATCTTTTCGGAGCTCTGGAGGTTAGATTCGGCGATGGACATCTTGAACACGTATATAGAGCGCGGTTGAAGGAACGTAATCAACATGTTAACGAGAGTCTGCAACAATGGTCTGTGGAAGTGGAAAAGCTCGTGCGAAAGGCTTTCCAGTCGTCACCGGCAGCCATCGATAACATGCTCCTGCAGACCTTTACGGATGGGATACGGGACCCGGAGGTGCGAGCTGCAGTGCGACTTGGGCACCATGTTACACTCAGGGACGCTGTTGCTCATGCATTGGAAGTGGAAGCCGTACGTCAGGATCCTCATTCCGCTCGCCTTAGGGAGATTGTGGCGACTGGAGCATCAGCGCCGAGAAATCGAAGTGTCAACTATGTGTGCTACGGGTGTGGTGAACGAGGACATATTCGCAGCTCCTGCCCGAAGCGCACATGCCGTCGTTATGTGTGCTACGAGTGTGGTGAACTGGGGCATATTCGCAGCTCTTGTCCGAAGCGTGCAGGCCGTCGGGATATAGGAGTCTCGACTGATGAGCAGCAGGAAAACTGGAGAGCGCTGGGCGGTTATGTTGCAAATCCAACTATTGGAGTCAAACAAACATCGGACGGAAATAGTCTGTTAGTTGAAGGAGAGGTCAATGGTAGAAGCTGTCAATTAACTTTGGATACCGGAGCTTCGAGGATGGTAATCAATGCTCGACTGATAAGCGATATGGAAAGTTATCAGAAACGAGTTGTGCAGCAAACCAACCTACAGTTAACAACAGCTACTGGCCAGCGCATACCTGTTAGGGGAGAGTTGGGAGTTTCGATTAAGATCGGGAAAACTTCTTTCAAATATGAGGTGATTGTAGCTGAAATAGTGGACGATTGCATCATTGGCTTAGATTTCTTACAAAGTCACCAGTGCAATATAGACATGAAGAACGGAGTGCTACGGTGTAACACAGAGGAGGTTCCGATGAAAGATGGATCATCGGGAAAGGTCTACTGTGTGAGAAGAACAGTTTGCAAGCCTAGATCACAGACCTTGGTACCTGTTGTTTTGCCCAAGAGTAACGATGGGAGATTACCACGGAGAGGTGCTGTGATGGAAAAGGTTAAAACTGAAATTTGTTGGATTCCGGCGAGGAAAATTGTTGAATCAGATTCATCTACTTCGAACCCGATACTTAACGTCGGAGATGTGAACCTGACGATTGAGAAGGAGGAGGTTGTTGATCACTATGAGGATAATCCTCCTAGGAATCGTAAGGCTGAGGGGGATTTAGTATCGGAAGTTATGGAAGACCCCAGCAAGGACTTGACTAAGTCACCGATTGAGATAGCGAAGAACTGGCTCCCTAAGAACGGCGCAGATATTGGTAGAACAGACCTGGTGAAGCTCACGATTAATACAGGAGATGTGGCACCAATCAAGCAACGACCTGGGCACATTCCGTTTGTTCGTGAGAAGGAGAAAGGAACACCGGTTTGGCTGTATAACCCTGTTCGTAAGAAAGGGAAGAGCCCAAAGTTACAGGCAAGTTGGGAAGGGCCGTTTGAGGAAGTGGCCAAAATAAATGACGTCACATATCGAATCCAACGATCGCCGAGGAGCCCGTTGAAGATAGTGTACGTTGATCGGTTAGCTCGTTATTTCGGAAGTAATGATGCTCGGGACGAGCAGAACTAAGGGAGGGGCAGTGTCACGGATACTGTGGAATGACGCAGCTATAGAAAGGCATTCAAAAATTCGGCCGGTTTGTCAACAAGCTTCTTAGCTCGGCGGTCGACGCATGGACTTCCGTGCCGGGGGTCGATGGTTCGAGACTCGTCGAAAATAATTCTAGATTTTATTGTTGTTGGAAATGTTCTAGAAAAGTAAGAGGGAGTAAGAATATTTGGAAAGAGATAGAAAATGGGCGTGTTTAGGAATGTTCTAGAAAACAGAGAGAGAAGGAATATTCGAAAAGAACCAAAAACAATAGGAATGTTCTAGAACGAAGAGAGAGAAGAAATATTTGTAAAGAAACAATAAAATGGGGCGTGGTTAGGAAGATTCGAGAAAGAAGGCGGGATTAGGAATATCCGGAAGGGAACAAAGGAATAAAGAAAAGACTAACGAAATTCGGGCATCTAGAAAATTCTAAGGGGTATATAAGGCCGCGAGTTTGCGGACGCGAGTCAGTATTGATTTAACAGTGAAAAGTGCGAAGCAAAAAGGAAGAAAAGTAAAAGTAGAAAAGTACTAGTGAAAAGTAAAGTGCAAAGTAAAGTGGAACAGTGAGTAGACAAGTGTCAGTGTAGTGCAGTGTAGTGTGTGTCGCGTGTCGTGACGTCATAGTGCCGTGCGTCGTGACGTCATAGCGTGTCGCGCGTCGTGACGTAGTGAACAGTGATGAGAGGGGAAACCCCTGCGAGGAGGACTGGTTAAAAGGGGAACCTCTGCGAGGTGGTCCGTTCGTAAGTGTGTAACCCAATAAACTCTGTAAATAAATTGGACTTAGCGATTCACTCCAATCCCGAAACCCGTCGCTCGTAACAATACTTTCATAGGAACCTGAAAGTCTGACCTTTAAAATAAGTATCACTTTCAAAGCATATGAGTGGAGATCTTCTCCAGGGTTACTTTTGCAGGGTTGCGACAGGACTAAGGGAGGCACGCGTTTTTTTTTTAGAATCCCTGTTCTTTGACCTTTCCAGTGGAATATGTCTCATTGCCTAAAGAAAACTTTAAGAAATCATGCGGTGTGGGATCTTAGTTTACTACTTCATGTACCTAAAGTACCTAACCCATATTGTTTAGTATCAAACGCACTAATTAACAATACAACATTTTATTTTCTGATCCAATAAAATGACAACGAGATTCCTTCTGCTACTCCTTCCAGCAATCGTCTACGGACGAATCCAAATCGAAATTAAGCCATCAACGAACGAATATGAAGCTTCTGTCGAAATATTAGGTTCCAGCGCCGATATTATCACTGATAAAGAAAGGAACACCTTTAGAATCCAGGATGAACCTTTAAAAGATGCTGTGAAAAGTTTTTCAGGTGGAAGACCAGATTTTGTGTTCGTACACAGTCCAACACGACATAATTTGTACTCACGTTTTGGATGGCGTCAGATCCAAAGAATACTCTTCCTTAGAAGAGCTAGAATCTTAAATGTAAAAGCCGAACCTGTTATAGTATCATCACGAGATTTCATGAACAATAGTTCATTTAAAGTCACATACGACGCTGCAATTGCACATGACGTCGAAGAAACAGTTTCATCATCTTGGTCGAAAGGCGGCGACTTATCTGTAGATCAAGCAATAACGTACAGCATCGGTTTTGGCACCGCCTCCATTGGAGGGTCAACCAGCTTTACTTACACTTCTACTTGGGGGGAGGAAACCAGTAAATCTAAGGCCATAACAGTAGGTTCCACCACTGGTATACATGTGGAATTACAACCTGGTCAAAGGGTTTTAGCAACACTCTCTGCCACGAGAGCTTCGATGATAGTAGAGGTTGAATATGAAACCAAGTTGGTTGGTGATGTTACATGTAGCTACCACTACCAATACGCTGGACATTATTTCTATGGGTACGATATAAATAAGGTGATGGAAGCAAACGGATTCCCAACGACTTTGGTCTCTAAAGAGGTTTTAAGGATAGAATTTTACTCGAAAGCTTTGGTGAGAGTTGATAATGTCCATTCAAGTAAAAACTGGTAAAACGCTCCAGTGCCTTTGATTCATGTTCCTGACAAGAATGACAATTATAGTCTAGACTCAAATTATAATGCAATTAATAAAAGCAAACTTAAATCTGGTTTAACGTCGAAAATTTACAGATTTTGAACAAATAAAAACACTTATATGTATACATTAATTGTTTTATTTTTGTTGTATTTGTATAAGAGATAGACGTACTTTTTGCGAAATATCGAAGTCACGAAAAAAGAAACTGTTTTGTTTCGTCGAGTAGGATTGCAGTTTTTATAAAACTGTATTTTCGCGATTTTGATGTTGGTCCCACAGAGAAAGCTGATCAATTTGATGATCTGAACATCCTTTTAAAAAACAGTCCGCATATTAAGCCCTATAAAAGCTGTGATGATGATGATGATACAAAACTAAAAAATACTAAAATAATAAGATGGGCTTAGCTTGACACCGACTCCAATAAAACAAATTAATGTTCTTACAGATGCGAATTTAAAAGACGCTGGTGATCTCATTATTTTAATACTTTTTTAGTTTTGAAGTCAGTTTTAACTTTTTGTAAAAAAAAAATTATTTCAAAATTTTTAGTGTTGATATTATATTGGGTCGAAATATCCGCTGTACATGCAAGGGGAACATCAACAAGAAACATTTGACGACCCGGTTGGTGTAATGGTTACCACACCGGACTGCCAAACCAGGGTCCTGGGTTCGAATCCCGGTTCGGTCATGGATGTTTATATGTTTGTGCCGTTGTTGTATGGTTTCCATAATAAACAGCCTATTAGTGCTTACTTGGGATCATTACAATGTATGTGCATGTGAGCGTTATTTATTTATTTCAATCGCCGGTGATTTGCTTTACATTTCTGAGGAGTTCCATTGTCTATCTCCGAAGCCGTTCACCAGATCGTCACCAAATTAAAATACGACCACCTCTGACCTATTACCTACCAAACAAAAAAAGAGTCATCAAAATCAATTCATGATTGGTAGAGTAATCGCGTAACAAACATACAAAAAAACATACAGGTCGAATTGATAACCTCCTCCTTTTTCGTCGGTTAAAAATATTAGGGCACATATTAGAATACCAAAACTCATAATGTCATAACTTAACCCAAAATACCCGAATTCAAAATGTATGAAAAATGAAACACCAAGTTTTCAAAATACCAAAAGTATTATAATACCGTTCGGTATTTAAATTAAATTACCTGGTCCCAAAAATATTATTTCGGTATAATCATACCTAAAATAACTTATTTTAAATAATCAAAATTCAAACATTCCAGTGCAAGTTTATCGTTAAAAGTTGAACAAAGTTGTAGATATTTTTTTTCCCCGCTAGTGATTAATTGATTATCGACATGGGTTGTTGCGGTTGGTAAACTAATGAGGATCATTCAGAGATCGAAAAATCTAAATATTTAACTTCCAAGTACTAAGGCGGATGGAGTATAAAAATTTAAGCAAGTAAGGCTATTATAGAGGCTATAGCATCATCTTCGCTCATTAATGATGGTTGCACAATAACATTGCCAACTAAATCAGGAGCATTATCTCCTTGTATATTATATATAATTTAACTTTCGTTGCATAAGTGTAGTATGCAGCAAAATGAGCTAAACTCATTTCATTAAACGAATCATCGCATGGTCGGTTGGTATAATGATGAATTAAAAATTCAATTCAATTTCTTCTGAAAAATTTCAGTAGACGAGCCGTCCATGGATTTTAATATTTCTATTGGTTTTAGTACACCTACACGTTCATTCGGATGAGCTGTATTAATATAGACTTAGCTTCACTGGCATGTGACATTGGTAGTCAGGCGAAGCAGTAAATAGCCTCTTAGGCCGAAATTTCAGAAGAATTTAAGAATACCTTCGAAATTGCGCGTAAGGATTCTTTGACGTTTTTATTGCCATTTTTGGCTTCCTCTACAACAGCTCTCAATAAGTTGGACATTCCTCTATCGGCTTTATTTATGTAATCTACAATATATACAGAACATGCAAAAGGATCTAATATAAATTGGCAATCTATATTTGCCTGCTGCAGTTCTAATATTTTTTTACAAAATGAATTTATCATTACATCTTTTGGTTTCCTTTTTTAAAATATTTTAGAGCGTTTAAGTGTAGCTCGAATAACAAGAATATATTGGTTTAACGTCAAACCAGTAGAAGCCAAATACTCTTCGAACGTTAAATCTGGAGAAATATTACTTAAACCTTCTGTTAATGATTTAGAAATATCTTTAAATTTTTTCAGACAAGGGTCATCTTTTTCTAGTTCTGTAATAAATCTTGTTTTATCCATTGGATAGAAGGGGACTCCAAATCGGCATAGGCGGTCTGGTTTCGATGATATGTGTGAGTATGTCTATGAGTTTGTAAATATATGAGTTCGTCATCGATTTCTTTACTGTCACATGATATGATTTTATCGACAAAGTCTGTTACTTTATCAATTGATGATTGATCCCCAGGTGTATAAATAGGTGCATTTTCAATCCATAACATCATATGTGCGTGTGGTGGCCACGGTTTTGGAATTCTATACGGTGGTAAAAATTACTAACTTTGTTTTGTCCTGCTGCATTTTTCCATGACTTTTTTAACTCCTTTAATCTAGACTCATAAAAGGTAGAACAAATCAATGCATCAGACTGAATCAGTTTCACTTTTTGTTCGTATGGAAGAGCTGCTGCTTCGTCAAGTGTCAGATTTTCATTATCAACGGTTTTTTTGAGCTGGCTGATTAGTTGTGGCCATTTTGTTTCTGCTGCCGATACAGTAACAAAAAGTGTTGGCACCCCGATCTGACGTACCATAGCCAATACTTTTTTTTCTCAGCTTCCCAGTGCGCTGGTGAATTTCTTACACTGCATAAAATTCTATACCCATCAATCGTCCTTTTGAATAAGATTTGTCATTTATTCATCATTTAAGAGGTTTGATACTATAACTGGGGCAAAATTTACTACTTTTTTCCTTAAACAGGTTATTATAATATTTCGTATTTGCAACATCTGCTGTTTTTTTAACAATGTAAATAAATAGTCCGGTCTCATAGCTCTACGGTCAAATCTCGTAATCTCCGATTTTATGATTTCAGTGAAGTTTATTTTAAATTTTCCTTTGAACCCCCCTAGAATTTAATAAAATCCAATTCTTCCATATGTTCATCTAACATTAACGAAATATGCTATTGACTGATCACTATCTAAAAGCGTTTCTGTTTCTTGGATTTTTATTTTCTTCGTTATTTGTCATATTTTGTACACACGGCGACACATCAAGCTATACAAAACCAACATAAGCTGGCCGCGCGACGCTATACGTTACTCGACCTACGCGCGGCCAGCTTATGTTGGTTTTGTATAGCTTGATGTGTCGCCGTGTGTACACTCATCAAGGTCGTTAATGTTTTCATCATCTGATTGGTCGTCACTAACCCACTCTTCGTCATACTGAATACCTAAATTTCGAAATAGCGCAGTTTCTACTAAAAACTTGGCTGCTTCTCTCACCGCTTCTGGTCGATTTCTTTCCTTTCGTCCGTGTCTGTAACACATTTTTCTTTTTAATTCCACGGTTATGACATGGTGTTCAGAGGTGTTTCTAGGTAAAACTGATACCATGGTATTCAAAAATATACTGGCACGTTAACTACACCACCTACCAAACCATGTTGGTAACCAAGTCCTTGACCTTTTCTTACTATTTTAAGGAATATATGCCGTGGTGAAACCAGCCTTTCTTCAAGTGGAGTGAGCTGTTGTAAAACTCTGGGGATTTCAGGGAACATTAAACCGTTACTCATAGCTAACCGCGGAATTTTGTCCTCTTTCAAATTTTTATAGCATGTGTAACAAATGGTACGGGAGGTGAGAAGGTTTGAATCGTGTCATGTCCAGGGCGAAAACTGAATAGCTGAGGGCCTAGCGGGTCATGACACATTACCGAAAAAGTATCTGAGAAGTTTCAGATATTAGCCCCGTGCACAGGGGGTCATTTTCAGACAAATTTCAGACATCGAAATTTTTTCCAAGAAACGTGATTTTCAGCGCCAGCAAATTTCATACCATCGTATAGGGCTTGACGAATAATTATATTTAAATACAAATCTGACGATCAAAATGTGGGCTTTCGCTAAATCTGACGACTCCGAAAAATACGATTTGGACCATTCTTAACGCGATGGTCATATTCAGGGCGAAAATGAAATAGTTGAGGGCCTAGTGGGTCATGACAGATTACCAAAAAAGTATCTGATAAGTTTCAGATAGGAGCCCCTTGCACAAGGGGTCATTTTCAGAGAAATTTCAGACATCGAAATTTTGTTCCAAGAAACGTGATGTTCAGCGCCAGCAAATTTCATACCATCGTATAGGGCTTGACGAATAATGATATTTAAATGCAAATCTGACGGTCAAAATGTGGGCTTTCGCTAAATCTGACTCCGAAAAATTCGATTTGGACCATTCTTAACGCGATGGTAATATTCAGGGCGAAAATGGAATAGCTGAGGGCATACAGTGGGTCATGAGAGATTAGTTATTCTCCGTTTTAGCGTTACATGTGCTCCTAGTAAATATATAAATATCTGATGGATAGGTGGAACCTTTTAGTAAACTTGACGAAAAAGAATTACTATTTAAATTGATGGTTTGTAAATTGTATTCCAATATTAATGCAACTATATCAAAAAACTATCGATAGTTTTAACATTAGACATAATCTGCATACAAAATGGCATGAACCATTATCACACAAGCGGTTTTTGAGCGTAGGCGATTAAACAACTATGTCGCAAAGACGTCGAAACTGCACCGTCACGATACGGTATCGTTCCATCAACGCCTACGCTCAAAAATCACTTTAAAATATGCCACCCAAGACATCAAAAAATCACTAGATCTTGTGAAAAAATCTCTGAAAGCAGCAACACTCCATACGGAATCTAATTCCGAATCAGGTTTATTCCGGATGTATGTGGCGGACCTATGACGACGAATAAAATGAAAATCTCTGTATGATTTTATGGGTACCTCGACAGCATGATGAGACGCTCTAAGGATATAATTTCTCTTCAAATGTCCACTTCCAAACGTAAATTCTTACTCTGTTGCAGATGTCTTGGGCCAATTTCCTCTTCTCAAATTTATAGACGATAGTTTTTTCTCGAAGGACCAATTTTCTGTTCCTCACCGTGTTTATTCCTTCGGGCGCTGGTGCTCTAAGCAAGGAACAAAGAATAACAGCCTTTCACTGCGTTAATATAATTTATTAAATGAAACAATCTGCACGTTATTGACGTATCATCTTGAATGAAAAACCATAAACAATCAGGTTGCCACGTATGTGAGAGTGAACCTTGGCAAGTACCAGAAGCTAGGGGAACGTCACACGTACAATACGAGAAGTAGAGAACTGCTTAGTTCAATTCTGCTTAGTTCAGTTCTGCAGTCATAATGAATATATAAGGTCTAACAAAATCAGCTGAAACTATTTTAAGGGTATGCTCAAAGTGCAAAGTACAAAGACACATCCAAACACGTGCCATAAGTTCATTGAAAACGGTACAAAATTTAATGTAAGTACCTACCTACCTACCTATTTACCATGCCATTGGACCCATTTTTAAACACTCCTAAGTAGAATAATTGTTAAGTATTCATTTAAAGTTTAAAATAGGTAGGTATTTCAGCGTCTTAACGTACACTGATGTGTGATGGGGAATGGTAATCGAATTTTTAAGCAAAATGCTACCTACGAAGAACATCTGCCTACACATCCAAACTAAAACAAGTCAACTACGAAGCACGCGCGCTCCGTGCGTAAGTTCAGTGACCTCACATCGCCTCGTACGCTACGCCGCCCACTGCACTCACAACACAACAGGGCCAGGGCAATAGTATATGTATTCTTTGGCCAGGGCCAGATTCAGGGGTAGATAGGTATTATTGTTTACTTTTAACCAGCTGATTTTTTTTTCGATTTCGACATTGGTCCCATAGAGAAAGTTGTTCCGCTTGATGGTCTGATCATCCCTTTAAAATAGTTTCAGCTGATTTTGTTAGACCTTATATGTTACTTTAAGTAACCACAAATTGATTATTTTTTATATTTGAAATTATTACTTTTGACATTTATAATTACTATCTTTGTTTAATCGTTTTATTATTATGTATCTCTGTAAAAGGCTTACTCACGGGCCGTAGCCCGGACCTTTAGAAGGCTTGCGTGGGGACACAGGTCCAACACGTAGAGGCCCCTTTGAGACACTTTTATCTCAATGTGATGGGATGCACTAAGAGTGGTCTATCTCTGAATGCATTATGGAAATGCACCAGAAGACATACCACATTCGGTGCAGAGACTATTGTAGAAAGGACAGAAAACTACTAGGGTTATGGGGGGTGAACTGGGTGGGCCGGGAAATCTGGGTTATTGCGGAGAGACTCGGGACGCCTGCCGTAACAAATGTCTCTGGTTTGTCAAAAATGGCAGACGGTGACTTGCCAACTCATTTGATGGGCCCCCAACAAGGCCGCTCGCAAGGAGCGACAAGGCAGCAACATCTAGTGAGCGGCTAAGGTTGTAGAGAGGTGAGTCTGCGGGCGCCGGTTCCTGGTGCTAAGCGCACCAGTCAGCAGGTCCCGGCGTTATGACATTTTACACTTCCAACCTGGAGCATAGGTTCCGCTCTTGCGACTCCACTCCTGGCCGGCCGGTTAAGGCAAGACCGGATGTGAGGGCCAAATCAATCCGGGCCCTCTGGAGAATCGGGTCCGTGGTGTCGCCAATCACCAACAGCTCGCCACAAGCTGCCCTGCGGGCTTATTATTATTATTTTGTGACATGTAATTAATATTACGAATAAATTATGATTACGATTAGAAAGAGATATTAATTGGACAAGTTTGGATTGTTAGCGTGCAAGTGATAACATATAAAGGAAGTTAGAAGTGATACCAAAGAGATGAGTAGTTTATAAAAGGTTTTTTTTAATTATTATTATATTGGCTGACAGTAGTGATACAACATTAGTTTTTTTTTTAGTATACTCTGTTTTTATACATTCATTAACATTTCAGATTATTACAATTGTTAGAAGTAAACATTTAATGTAAAAGGAAACAGAATAGCTGGATTCTTCAGATGTTGAAGAGCTTTCTTCATCCTTCTCCCCGTGTCATCTCAGGAGGTGGGCGATTTTCAGGTGGACATTTGCTTCTCGAGGCTTTAGTTTTAAAATGAATAATTCTTGGATACTCAGGGTGTTCCCTGAGGAGCCCATTTGCGTAGTTGGCATGTTTCACCCTGATGTGTCTCAGTATATTCCTGGTTGTATAAAATGCTCCACAGAGCGCACACCTTTCCGCTCATGCTCGTACTTCTGGCCCGCTCCCGCTCCTCTACTTGCTCCCATTCTTATTCCTGCTGTGGTCGTGGTTACTGTATCTGTGTGTGAACTCGTCGCGGTCAACATTGGTCTTCTAATAGTGGAGGTGGAAGGCTCGGAAGGAGGGCCGGCCAATCATTTTCAGGGGATGGCATTCGGGCGAGAGCTTCCTCAATGCTCTGCAGGCGCGCTACAGGCTGCTGGTGGCCTTAATAATAATAATAATAATAAATATCTTGGACATTGTCACACAAATTATCTAGTCAGATTTAAAGTACCTGGACTTGTATTATGATGGCTAGACAACGATATAGAATACATATATAGATACAAACATCCATGACTCGGGTACAAATATTCATATTCATCATATAAATATTTGTCCTTTACGGGATTCGAACCCGCGACTCTCGGCACAGCAGGCAGGTTCACTACAGACTGTGCTACCGGGCCGTACTCATCCTCAACATGATGGAGAGGTTCCTGTTAGACTCTACCAGGTTTTCTAGAGTTCTCTGCTGATCCTTGACGGTAATTTGGGCGTTTAGTACTTACGCGAAGGGGTCCACAATGATACACACAAACACTTTGAAAATCCTTATATTGCTCACATACACACTACAACAGTAGGGAAACTCGTGAGGGTGCGATTTAATTTTATTATTGGCGCCATCTAGTAAAAAATAACTTGAACTATAAACATAGAATTTAGACAGTAATCCTTCCAAGATTTCAGAGTTTTTTTTTGTAGTAATTTAGAGTTTGGGTGATTGTGGTGCAGTTCGAGCATGGTGCTATGGGTTCCGCTGCCATGGTTGAGCTGGGGGGCGCAGAGTCGGAGTCAGACTGTTGGCCGGGGGCCGGAGGAGCGATGGCGACGATCGAGGGTCCGCCGATGTTTCCATGATGTCTTGTTCGGAGAAAACAATTTGAAGTGGCTTGGTGAGTTCGAAGATGTGCAATTACTGAGCTGTCTATCAGTTCATTGTTCGTTGTAGGAGTCGATAACAGCTGAGCCACAGGTCGTCCAAGCTGTCAACATTGACAACAGCGGCAGGCTACGTTGACAACTGGTTTCCAGGGATGCAATGGTGATATATCGTGTCCTTTTATTCTCGGGGATAATAAATATAATTGATGGCTTGAAACTATTGGTATTGGATACATCTTTAGGGGCCCGGACGGTTTCAAGGTTGGTACGGAGCGCATCAGAGTAAGCGGGTACTGGATGAGCGGGGGAGGGGGGGGGGGGGGGGGGGGCGATTACTGGTTGAATTTTAATATTCCAAGCCAATAACACCAATAAAAGAATAAAGTGATTAAAAATTTGGAAAATTATAAGATTAAAAAGTGTTGAGTTCAGGGAGACCGTGCGGTAAGCTCTGCTCTTTTTTGAACTACTGCGAGCTACTTTATGACATCCAGCTTCGCTGCAGCCGGTGCCCAAACGCTAGCGGCATATAGGATTATAATTATAGGCTCTACTGTCGCCACGTAAATGACCCTTATCACTTCGGGGTGAAGTCCCCAGCTAACTTTTGCCGCTCTACACAGTTGCTTGTGGACGCTGATAGCCTTCCTGCATATGTTTGAGACGTGGGTGTTAAACGTCAGTTTGCCGTCTATGGTGACGCCTAGTAACTTCATTTCCTTTGACAAGCCAATGTCGACCCCCCCCCCCCCCCCCATGCTCAGGCGTGGTGTGTCGTATTTCAGCTTTCTAGTGGTGATCATCGCATTCATCTTGTGCGGAGCAAATTTGAGCTTCTTATCGACGCCCCATGCCCAAACATGTGTGAGAGTGGCATTGGCACGTGTTTGTATCTCCCCAGCTGTCACGCCGTCGAAGACTAGGATGACGTCGTCCGCGAACGTCTGGGCGTAGTCTCCCCTGTCTTCTAGACTTTTTAGCAGAGGGTCTAGCAAGAGGTTCCAGAGGACTTGGCCTCGAATGGATCCCTGGACGCATCCCTTGTTTGTGCCCTTCTTATATTCTTCCCCGGCGTACCTGACCGTGACTCTTCTGTCCCTGAGGTAGCTGTCCATGACCGTTTTCAAGTTAAGTGGACACTTTTCCTCATCCAGTCGGACTCTTATGGCTGGCCACCAGGCACTGTCGAAGGCTCCCTCTATGTCCAATGATACTAATGTTATGATCTTCTTTTGATCCAGCTTGTTCTTAATGTGCTGCATTAAGTCATAGAGTCATGGGAGTCTTCGGTACTCCTTTGTGGCATGAATCCGTACTGGCGAGTACTTATCTTTGGCAATAAGTGGAACTTAAGACGGGCCATCAGCATTTTCTCATAGATCTTTCCTAATATCGATAGGAGTCCGATTGGACTTGGCAACTTTAAGGGAAAGCTATTTAATTTTAAATTGGTTGCGTCACCTTTATGTGAATGTTCTGTTGACAGTAACGAGTTCGAACAGACCGCTCATCATATTCTTTGGGAGTGTGAGCTCTGGTACGCCGAGCGCCAGACCTTGCTTGACTAAATAAAATCGTTTTCTGGTGTCCCTTACTACATGGATCTTGTTGCGACTAGGGATAACTTCCCTGCGTTCAGATGTTTTTGCCATACTTATTACTGGAAGCAAAATAGGTCATAGTTTCAGTACAATGTTAGGTTCCTATTGTTTTATTTTGTATTTTTGGTGCTTTTGCGGTCGTGTCTTCAACACTGCCATAAATGATCTCTTGAATTGGCTCTCTAATAGCCATGTTTTTTCCTTCTTACCTCCTATCTTCTTTGATTAATTCATTGCGGGTTCCAAGACAGGTTAGAGTCATCCCCGGGCTCGCTGGACTTCACTGTCCAGGGTTGTGAATGGTCGCCGCTGTTGATCCTGGCTTACAGGAGTTACAGCGACGGGAATGTGATGTGGGCTTATGCTCGAAAAAAAAAAGAGTCCAATTGGTCGGTACGACTTAGGTGTGGTGTAATTTGCCTTTCCCGGCTTCCTCAACACGATGACCGTTGCCTTCTTCCAAGCTTCGGGAAAGTGATGGTGTTCAAGGCATTTGTTGAAGAAGGTCAGGAAAAGCTCGGGGTCGTTTTCGATGGCTTGGCAGCATATGTCGGCTGTAAAGCCGTCAGCGCCTGGGGCCTTTTTTGGTTTGAAGGACATACTTGCTTGTCTTAGTTCAGCTGGTGTGAACGGTGGGTCACAAAGGCCATCCTGGTCAACATCGTTGACTTTTTCAGCTTCCGCTCTGATGTGTTGGTGGTGGGTGTTGTCGCTGTGTGTAAGGTCTTCCGGGAAGAACGTTTCCGCTAGCAGCTTCACGGAACGCGTACTGCGCGTTTTGCGTACGCGCCGCGTTGGTTGGTCGAGTTACTCCTAGTACGAGACGTATAGCTATCCCGTTCCGACCGCTTTTGTGCTGCTCTGACAGAACCTCCACGCTGCTCTTGCACTTCTAGTACTTGTGGTGAATTTTGAGACACTGATTTTAATTTAAATCAATAATAAAATCGTTTCTTGTGCACACGTCCGTACTCCACGGCGGTCCAGGGGGAGAGGACGGCGGTCCAGCCTAGCCAGCATGCCACCCCCGAGAAAACGACAAAAATCGAGATGTGCCTCCATCTTTATTATTTTAAGTAGGCCAGAAAGAGCGCGCATGATGTTTTTCTCGTTTAAACGCTTTGTCGTGGGTGGCATGCTAGCTAGGCAGGGGGGAGAGAAATCTCTCTTTTGGGGTCAGTGGTTTTTCTTTATTTAAAAAATTTGTACACGAGGCAAAATTTTCATTTTGTTTACACTGTTTCCTATATTTTGTTTACACTATTTCTTATATATATTTAATCTACTTTTAATCTAATCTCTACAAATTTCAAGATGTGCACATATTTCCAGAATCTTATTCTATTTTCTTAATTATATTTATTAACTAGTTTACATCTTTATAAGATGTCATTTACATATATTATATCAATATGTAATGCATCATACTTTACTTAAACTACCTTATTTCTATTGTTAACTATTTTGACTATTTTCTTACAAAAATCTAAAAATACGCTCCTATCTCTATTCTTAATAATCGTTGGTAGATTTTGCTCATTTAACACTTCATTTAACCGTTGTTCTAGATCGAATCTGTCCTTGGCGAAGACAGGGCACTCCAGAATTAGATGCTTGACTGTCTCTTCAACCTCCGGGTCACAGAGGCATGAAAGGCTCCCTTTGCACTTGAAACGAGTCAGGTACGAGGAGAACCTTTGTGCCCCGTGAGTATTTGCGTTGTTGGACCATCAATCTCGATTTTTCTAACTACAGAATACGCTGCCACCGCATCAGGGAAGATCTTAGTCCCAGAAGCCGTTTCCTCCGTTTTGTACCTTTTGTCCCACTCATCAATCGTCTCCATTGGAATGTTACGCTTGATGAATGAGACCGGGCACTTGTCATACTCTGGCTTCTTTTTCGATTTCTGGGCTGCCTCCTTCGCAAGCTCGTCGGCTCTCTCATTCCCTGCCAGTCCTGCGTGCGCCTTGATCCAAAACAAGAATATGGTCTTGTTTTGGAGTGTGCAAACTCTCAGGTTGCACCTGGCTTTGACTACCAGGGGATGAGAGGAACCGGGGTTTGACACGGTCTCAAGTGCCGCTCGAGAGTCGCTATAAATCCCGAACGTGGACTCACTGCGCGCTAGTGCGACCTCCGTTGCCTTATACATGGCTATCAGTTCCGCCTGGTAGACGGTGCAGTATGCTTGCCTATTTTATTATTATCTATGAAAAACAATTGACATTCATTGTTGATCGCAAGAAGTCAGTCAGTCAGTCATCATTGTAATAATGTCTGGCAAATGCAAGATTTGTAATGTATTTCTTCGTAAAGTGCAAGGATATAAAAAAACAATACGTGACGCTGACGAAGCCGCATTTTTTACCGGTGCTTCAAATAAAATTATTTTAGTAAGCGATGTTATATGCGAAAAATGTCGGGTGAAAGCCTATAAAAGTACAACGGCGAAATCTCGGTTACCTGAGGCTACAGCAGCGGCACCTGGAATTTCAGAGGTAACCGAGGAACAATCTAGTTATTCTAGTACTACATCGGAAATACGAAAAAAAAAAATAAGTAAGAGACTAGCCTTCTAAGGTTCGTTTTTAAGTTTTAGCAACAAAGGGTTTATTTTGAATTTGATGTATGGCTGTCAAGAAAGGTCACTGAACTACTAATTTCACTAACTACTAAAAGTAAAAACGGAAGTGCTATATGTTCATTATGTAATCAAGAAAATTGTTTTAATTATAGTACACGTAATAGCTACCACATTTATGACGAATCAAATAACGGATTAGAACAGATATCACAATATAAGTCAAGTACATAATGACTATCGTAATATTCGTCGTCCCAGGTATGAGAAAATGTTATCCTGCAGTCATCGCAATATCTTTTTAACACAATATTTTCGTCAGAGAGCGAAATCTCAATATCT
Source organism: Agonopterix arenella (assembly GCA_927399405.1). Classification (NCBI taxonomy): domain Eukaryota; kingdom Metazoa; phylum Arthropoda; class Insecta; order Lepidoptera; family Depressariidae; genus Agonopterix; species Agonopterix arenella. Next base: position 28,428,035 of record OV656690.1, read on the forward strand.
GGTAAAGACTTTTTAAACAGTTGCTTTGCTATTGACCGTGGCAAGCCGAGCCCAAATATTTTTGGTTTAAAAATTTCCATCTGAAAGAATGTAAGGATATGCATTTTCTTACAGCTTTACTTTATTTACATTTATTTTATTTACCTAGGAAACTTACTTTCGCCATTATAGATAAATCGGACTCCTCATCATATACATAACGTGTTATATAGTCACTCAAACAATTCACTATCATGTTAAATGTGCTACTGTATAAACTAAGCGTTTGTCGATTTTGAGTAACATTAGACATTATTAATTATTATATATGAGCTATAACGTTTAAATAAGACAACAAAGATGTATTTCTAAGACCATTTAACAATCAGACCTCAAAAATGTCAACGACAACCAAAAAAACAAAACACAACGAAAAAGTAAAAAAAGTTCAAAAAGTTTGTAATCCTAAAGAGTCCCTACGTGCCTTACATCCTTAAAGCTAATATTTAGTCATCGTCATCGCTATTTTCATTTATGACCACCACTGTGTTGTCTGTAGAAAATATTTTAGATAATATCTCAGATGGTCGCAATATTTTAGAAAGGTATCTGGCATAACTTAGGTAATAAATAATACTCGCTACATGTGAGCAACAACCGATAGTTCTGATACCATTGGGACAGTCACAACAATATCGTCGTATCCCCTCGATTTCGGTGCTATCGGGTGTGTAATCAATCTCTGTACGTTTTAGAGTTTCTATGACGAGATCTCACTTTGCATTGTATAATATTTGCTGTCTCCTTGATATAGTTAATGCATAACTGATTTTGTTTATCCAGTAATTCAGCTAAGTACGAAACAGCTTGTGATAACTGATAAGTTCCAGTATATAATACTTTTAATTGGTACTCAGTCAATCTCGGGAAATCTAAAACTTCAGAAGACGATAACATTTTTAAAAGTGTTTTCCCCCCTTTGCTTTCCACTTCACTGCTCAATGTATTCGGTTCATTAAATCTTTTTTCCATTTGGTCAATAATTTCATCATCAATATCGCTACCAAAGTCAATTATCTTTCCATATTTGTTATGCAAAAATCCCACTATTTTGCAAAGTGTTTTCACCGTAGGCAGCATTTTGTTGTCGAGGTTGTGATGTAATAAACGATATTTCTGGCTAATAACTCCGTGAACGGCTTCTACTACCCAACGTAGTTTAGTTATTCGTCTGGACTCATTTGCTTCAATTGTGGGAAGTTGAGTCCTTTTACCCTTCAGGCCAGGCATATATACAGTATAACCCTCTTTCAGTTAGGTATGAAATTACGTCACGGAAACCACGGTCAACGATGAAAACATCATTTGGTCGCAGAAGAGATTGGAAGCCTGACTCTTCCATTACCAGTTTCATTATAGTAGCGTCATTTTTTGTACCATAAAATGGCCCAGCGAAGTTGACAACAAATCCGTTTGTTGTACAAATCGTAAAGGGTTTGCACAACGGTACTTTTTTTTTGGCCTGAATAAGATTTCCGTTGATATTCGTTATTCCGACTTTTCTGATGACGAATATACGTTCCATCAAAAATCAAGGCTAATTGATCATCTAAGAGGCCCAGCAAGCGGCGAGCTGTATGCGTCGTGTTAGCTAGAAGTTCTTCACGGGTAGTTGAAGTATAACCGAATTCGATGTCATTTTCAAAGCTGCGTAAAACATCCATCCACATATTACTTACTTGCTGCTCATGTTTAATGCCAAATATACTAGCAATCAATTTGTTTGAATTTCCAGTTCTGAGCTTAAAGAGAGATGTAATTAATGCCTGTTTGATACTTCGAGCGGAGGTATTTCTCATAGAAGTAAGTAAACCCGTAAGTTCATTGATGTTATCCGACGTTAAACCGGTAAACACATGTAATTGTTTATCACACATTCTTGGCCCGTTGATATTATCAAACAAAGATGAGTTCACTTGACCTGATAGTAATGAACTGAGTTCTTTATCAGTAATGCTACTTGTCGATGAAACTACACGTAATTGAGATAAAATATCTTCAAACAAATGATTGCCTATAAAATGACTTCTACAACATCGGTTTCCTTCGGGAATGTAAATGTTGGTCCTACTGTAAACAAGGCAACGTGTTTCCAAGGAGACTCTTTTAAGATCCGTATTTGAGTTACAAATAAAGCAGTATCTGTGTGTAGTAATGACTCGCTGCAATTGGACTTCAAAACGTTTTTCGTTTCTTTCTGTAAACGGCTGCCAAGAATCTTCCAAGTCATCATCTGTATTTTCCGACGTAGTACTAGAATAACTAGATTGTTCCTCGGTTACCTCTGAAATTCCAGGTGCCGCTGCTGTAGCCTCAGGTAACCGAGATTTCGCCGTTGTACTTTTATAGGCTTTCACCCGACATTTTTCGCATATAACATCGCTTACTAAAATAATTTTATTTGAAGCACCGGTAAAAAATGCGGCTTCGTCAGCGTCACGTATTGTTTTTTTATATCCTTGCACTTTACGAAGAAATACATTACAAATCTTGCATTTGCCAGACATTATTATATATTTATTAATAAAATAGGCATATAAACTCCTTTGTTGTATAGGTATCTATAGTGGAGGTTTATTGTTTTAAGTAAAATAAATAAATATTCTTTGACAAATTCACACAGCGCCATCTAGTCCCAAACTAAGAAAAGCTTGTACTGTGGGAACTGGATAACTGATATACTACTTAAATACTTTTTTTTTTGTAAATATTATACTAGATAGATACACCCAGACTCAACACAAATATATGAAAATAGTCTTCTTACAAATATTTGTGTTGTCCCCACATCGAACCCACGACCTTCCGCACAGCAGGCAGGATCACTGCCAACTGAGCTATCGGGCCAGTCTAGTAAGTACACGATAGCTATCATAAAAACTTACAATGCTATACTCTTTCGATACTGAATACCTTCCTTATTTTTTTTCAGTATGTTGCACCAAATATAATCAATTGATTTTTCGTATGCTAGTAGCTAATACTATGAGCAAATTATATGATTTTTTTCATAGTTGTACCTAAAAAAAAACCTGTTGAAAAGAGCTGTCAAAAAATAAATTGACATTTATTTCTTTTATTTTTCACGTATAAAATATCAATAAAATTAAAGGATATACTCCCACTCAAACTACGTAGCTGTGATTTTGTTTCGTTTCTTTAACTGCTATGGTTTAGGAGATACACAAGTTTGAAAAAAAAGTGTTTCAAAAACACATTTTTGACAGTATCTCTGTGACAGTTCAAGATAGAGGGCTGAAAGTTGGGGTGATTACTAGTTGTGAGGGGACAAACAATTGACATTCACCAATTCAACTATTCCTCACAGGGGCCACACCTCCTTCCTTAGCCTGCTAAGCCCTTTACTCAGCCTATCGTAGGTAGTCGAAGACCGTCTTAGACCGAACTTAAAGGACAAAATACGAAGAAACCGCTTTTGAACCGATTCAAGCATTTCCTTGTGTATTTCATAGAAAGGTGACCAGATAACACTACCGTACTCAATTATGCTTCGGATTAAGGATACATAGAGAGTCAGAATGGAGCTAGATCTTTTGAATGGCCGTGTGGTCCGCAAGTCGAATCCTATCGATTTTTTTGCCTTTAATGCTACAGAGTCGAAATGTGCACGAAATGAGTACTCGGAGTCCAACCAAATTCCCAAATCCTTTACGACATTAACTTGATCCAAAAGTACTTGATTAATATGATAATGAAAATGGAATTTATGATTTTTCCTAGTGAAGGTGATACTTTGGCACTTTCCTACGTTCAGTGACATGTTATTATTAGAACACCAAGCTACAATCGTATTTACGTCATTCCGCAACAGATCACAATCATGAATAGAAACGATTCTACGGAATATTTTTGTGTCATCCGCATAAGCAAGACATTCGCACCTAAGTGATCCTAATAGGTCATTAATGAATATTAAAAACAATAGAGGGCCGAGATTTGACCCTTGTGGGACTCCTGATTCTGCAATGAATGGTAGCGACTCATATCCGTACAATGTTACCAACTGAGTACGGTTCAGCAAATAAGCCCGGAGCCATCGCAAGAGAGACCCGTGTATTCCGAGGTGTTCAGCCTTGATACAGAGAATATTGGGTCAACTCTATCGAATGCCTTCGAAAAGTCCGTATATATGGCATCAGTTTGACCTCGTTCATTGAAAGTCGCATTCAAGTAATGTGAATATGATAACAGATTCGTAACCTTTGACCGAGATTGTATAAAGCCGTGCTGGTATGGGCTTATGGAGCTAATGACATGATCGTAAATATATCTATAGACAAGACTCTCGAACAATTTTGAAAAACAACTTAAAATGCTGATGGGTCGGTACTTTGAGACATCATTTTTATTGCCTGTTTTATATAATGGTACTATTTTAAACATTTTCCATAAATCCGGGAAACAGCCACCATTCAATGATTTGTTGAAAATTATACCCAATGGTTTCACCAGGCAAGAAGAACAGTGCTTTACAAAAATTGGAGGGATCCCATCAAAATTGGCTCCTTTATGTGTATCCATATTGGTCCGTTCTGCCTCAGGATTGCCTGAGGACTGGGACTTCGGTGGCTCCAGAGTCTGTTCTGCGCGAGGCGTCACAGGGTTTTGGCCCTCCCATATTCCGCCCACTACCCTTCTGCCCTCTTTTCCCCTTAGGGGGCTTAGGGGCACGGGGAAGATTGTGTGCCAAAGGAGGGCGCATGCGCTCTTCGGGGAGCAGCCTCCCCTCCAAAACGTCGAACCGCGCGCTCACCATGGTCCCGACCCGGACCATGATGGACCGCGTCAGTTCGTCGATTGGCACTGGGGGAGGCTGAGCCACCCGAGAGCGCAATCCCACCACCTCAATGTGAAGCTGATCCAGCTCAGACTGCAGACGGGTATTGTCCGCCTGCAGTCTGGCTGTCTCGTCGTTGGTGGAGCGCCTAGCGAGAAGTTCCACCGTATTTGCGATAGCTTCCGCCGCGTTTTTCAGAGCCTTCACATCCGTGCCCTTTAGGTTTTTACACCTGCCAGCCACGGTCCTTATAATGCCCAAATTTGCCACAATGTGGGGCACCAAACCTAACTCAGCTGGAGGGTTCTCGCCCCCCGACACATTTGGCTTAGAGAGACAAGATGCCTCCAACTCCGCCAAACGCAGCTCCTCGGCGTACTCCACCTCCGCTGTTTCAGAGTCCCCTCTGACTGCGACGACACCGACTCGAGCTCCGACTCGTCATCAGAGTCGAACTCAGACTCATAGTCCCACTCCTCGTTCCTCTTGGAACCACCGGCCGAAGCCGGAAAGATTGGCGAAGCGCCCCTACGCGAACCACGCCTAACCACCGAAGCGGGATGCACGGGTGACTCACTGCCACCCCTGACAGAAGATCCTGCCGAAACAGGTTTTTATTCAAAAAATTCTCCATAGTAAATCCCACGAGTGTGGGGGAAACAAACCGTCGATCCGGGTAGAGCCCCCTGTGCCCGGACAAGCCTAAATACTACAGGAGGCCGACCGGTGTCCTGAGGGTTATTAATACGACTTTTCCTTGTCGGGTGTTATTGACTCTCCATGTCTTGGCCCGGCCAATGAAGGCAAGGCCGGTGGTGGTCTGAAGCCGCGAGCACATAACCACGACACTCCAGACGATAACTCAGCTCCTTGGCGTACTCCTCTTCCGCCCGGAGCCTGAGCTCTTCACGCTTTGCTGCGTTTTGCGCCTCTTTGGCCCTAGCCAGGCCGACGTACTCGCCAGTCGTTGGAGGGCGACCCCTCCCCCTCTTGGCAACACCACTACTAGGCCTAGGAACCAACTTCCCTGAGGAGTGACCGCCTAATTCCTCGATCCTGCGCTTTAGAGTGTTGTCGGACGGAACCGACACGAACGAGTCGTCGGAGTCAAACTCCGATCCTGTGTCCTCCTTCTCAAAAATAAGTCTACCCGTTACCGGGTCAGCGGTACAGGGTTGTGACCAATGTACTACGGGTTTAACGCCCCCTCTGGCAGAAGATCCTGCCGAAGCAGGTTTGTGTTTTGTAAAATTCTCCATTATAAATCCCACGAGTGTGGGGGAAATAAACCGTCAATCCGGTTAGAGCCCCCTGTGCCCGGATAAGCCTAATACTAAAGGAGGCCGACCGGTGTCCTGAGGGTTATTAACGACTTTTCCTTGTCGGGTGTTATTGACTCTCCATGTCTTGGCCCGGCCAATTAAGGCCAGGCTGGCGGTCGTCGGAAGCCGCGAGCACATAACCACGACACTCCAGACGATAACGCTATGTATAATTATAATTATGATCAAATTAAAGATTGAAAAATTTGTCTCGGGCGGGACTTGAACCCGCACTTTTCCAAACCGGGGAACTGCGTTATAGCACAACATGGCTGTAACATGTTCAAAAATCTATAATTATGATGTCAAAAATTAATATATTATATTTAAATAGTATAAATAATTTAATCCGTTGCATAAGTCACAGTTATGTCTAATTAGGAATTGTTGTGATTCGATTCAAGAAAATCATTTACGGTGTAGAAACACATTTTTAAAAGCCACGATTTTAGTTCCCATTTGAATTCAGTGATAGGCAATTTTTTTATATTCCTAGTGAGAAACAATTCCGAATGTTGCTTCATGAACATACCAATCTGTTTTATATACAAACATGCTAGTGGTAATATCTTAAGGCGCTTAAATAGTGGCCGACATGAATCCAAATAATGCGCCTTGCATATAGATCTAACACATTTTTTCTGCATGACAAATACGCTATGTATATCCACGCTGTTCCCCCATAAAAGCAACCCGTACTGTAAGATAAATGCGACATACCCATTATATGCGGTAAGAGCTGTATCTGTAGATGAAATTGCTGAAAGTCTATGAAGGGCATATACAAATCGACGTAGTCTCCCATACACCGATTCAATATGTGCCTTCCACCCACAATATTGATCAATAACAACTCCCAGAAAAGTTGTGTTCGGAACTTGTTCTATTTTAACACCTTCGTATTTTATATTCAATTCAATTGGTACAGCTTGTTGTGTGCGGAATTGCATCATTTCAGTCTTATTAATATTAACTTATAAATTATTATCTTTGAGCCATGTCACAATTTTACAAACAGTATCATTTATTTCATTTTCGTAGTTATTAGAATTATCACATTTTATTACAATAGTTGTATCGTCAGCAAATAATATGGTCTCATGTTTAGTAGCATCTGGTTAATCATTTATATATAATAAAAATAGAAGAGGACCCAGAATACTACCCTGAGGAACGCCATATTTATTTAAACTGTATTTTGACCTTACTTTCACTTTGATGGAATCATTGCGTGTGTAATATTTCAGTACATTGAGCTAAGTAGCTGTTTAGTCAGTCATTCGCAATACCCCTTATGCCGTATTTGTGAAGTTTATTAAGAAGCCTGTCATGATGGACAAAGTCAAACGCCTTACTCATATCGAAAAATAGTGTGACAATTGGAGTACGACTGTCAATGGCATCAGTAACCGATTTTACTAATTTAAAGTTTGCTAGAGTTGTCGATTTTCCTTTCACGAACCCATTTTGAGCTTGATTTAATATTTTAATTTGACCGCAGAGGCGACAGAGGGAGACCGCACGATCTGCGCCTGCAGCTCCGATATCTCCTTTCTCAGCTCAGCCACCTCCGACTGGAGACGAGCGTTAGCCGCCTCCAGTTGCTCTGTCCTCTCAGTGGAAGTGAACTGGTTGAGATTATGCATCTGCATCTCCACCTTATCGGCTGCATCCTTCAGTTTCTTCACGAATCTGCCCTGTACGTTTTTAGAATTCGTGGCAACATGCCTCGTTGTCCTCAAACTACACATTATGCTTTGAGGCTCATCCCGAACGCCATTAAGACCTTCCTGACTGTCGCCTGTCGTAGTGGAGGAGTCGGAGAGGCGAGACCTCGCTTCCTCTCGCAAGTCCTCGTCCATCTCCTGTTCCGCTTGAAGCCGCATCTCCTCTCTCATAGCCTCATTTAAGGCTGCTTTAGCCGCGGCCAAGCCCACGTAATGACCAGTGGTAGGAGGGCGGCCACGCCCCCTCTTGGCCACTTTAGTGGTTACTACCATAATCGGTGACATAGGAATGTCGTCCAGGTCCTCAAGCCGACGCTTTCTCTCTTTCCTCCCCTCCTTTTTGTCGGAGTAGATTGTCACGCTTGAAGCGTCCGAATCATACTCGTCACTCTCCGAAAGATCTGGAGTATGAAAATCCTCCAGAACTTCACTACTTCCGCTACCCGAAGGCAGCACTGGAGATTTATCTCCGTCACCACTTCTATTTGTTTTATTTTGTAACTCCATAATATATCCCACGAGTGTGGGGGGAATAAACCGTCAATCCGGGTAGAGCCCCCTGTGCCCGGATAAGCCTAATACTACAGGAGGCCGACCGGTGTCCTGAGGGTTATTAATACGACTTTTCCTTGTCGGGTTTTATTGACTCTCCATGTCTTGGCCCGGCCAATGAAGGCAAGGCCGTCTGAAGCCGCGAGCACATAACCACGACACACCAGACGATAACGCACTCCCCCCCGGCGGTGGAAAGGAAGAAACTCCTTCCTGGGCTGCTTTGCGATAGTGTAAGTACACACAGAGCCCGCCCCTGCTCCTCCTAATCAGAGGGACACGCAGAGAAACGAACGTGTCGGGTCATTTGCCGATGAGCAGTAAGATCCCACTTTGGGGAAGTCACTGCACATCTCCTAGGATGCACTGGCTCCACTGTCTTCCCTTCCCTCCGGACGTATCCAAAGGGACGGGAACCGGCAAGCTCTTATGGAGGTTCCCCGACCGTAGCACCCCACCCCAACCTAACCTAAAAACTCTGGCGTGGAACCGTTGGAGTCGAGGTCTAAGTCAATGTCGTCGCCATCGTTATCTCTACCACTGACGCTTTGGTTGTCCAGCGAGTTAATGCTACCCTGTGCATAGGGACGTATTTCAGATGCACAGAAATTGATGATATCCTTGTTGGCCCTATTGACGCTTTTGCCCTCGGATATGGCTTTCTGAATACTATTTGCAAGATCGATAATTTTTTCCAGGGTAGTTGAGATTGCTGTTTTGGTTGGTAGCCTGTCCCTTCCAGTCAAGGACCCCTCAGGCGAATGAAACTCCTCAAGGATCGGACAGTTTTAGGTATTTATATCGGATTGTTACCCAATTAAACAATATTGTTAAACAATAGGAGATTGATATCTTTAGGACAATATATTAATTTACTTGTAGAATCTAAACGAATGCTATCGAGCAAATTTTTTCACAGTACCTGTTTTTAAGTGGTTGGCTATATATAATGCTCTATGTTATCTTAGTACTAAGTGGAAGTGTAATTTAATGAAATATGTGTATCAAATCACTATTTTCAACCATATTATACGTCGAATTCCAATATATATATATATCATTTTGGCGTCAAGAATCGCGTAAAACAGTTTTCAAATGCCTATTACTAAAATTGAAGTTTTAATGAGAAGAATTGAGATAGAAAATATTTCCTCACTGTGTCCTTTCAATCAAAAGTTTTAACTAAAATTCCATAAATATCGTACTTGCCTACGTATAAATAGGTAACATTAAATAGTGGCATGCTATATAAGGTAAGAATGATTGAATTTCACGCATCATTTGACACTCTTAGATTCTAAGATACGAGAATTTTTGGAATTTTTGATGCGATAAAAACACAATAATTTTGCAGTCAATCTGGGATAATTCGTAAGTGTGGATCTGGCAACATTGACGCAGATTTTCTATAGACAGCTTCCGCCATCTATCGGTTATGTTTCGAAGCACTATGTGTTGAACTAGGGTTCATATATGAGTAACAGCGCACTACATCTCACGCGCTGGGCTGCGTTCAGAACCTACGCCTCAGGTGCACCTCGAGTGCAACTTTTCGCACTAACGCCGTTCCGAGCCTCGGTGCACGGTTCCGTACCATAGAGCGTGTTGAAAAAACAACCGCACCCAAAGGTCGTGAACGCAGCCCTGCGTAGTGAGAGATTTCGCCCATATCAATCACTGTCTTGTTGGTCTAGCGGTCTAGACAACCGGCTTACGATCCGGGTAGCTAAGGTTCGATCCTCGTGTCGGCCTATCGTCTATTTCAATTTATTTCATAATGTGTCGCCCCCTAGTGCTAATAAGCGGCAACGCAATTATGGCGTCCTAAAATTCAAGGCGAGTAACCTATCTCGCCTACCTATACCTATATATTATTACATATTAATCTATGGGGACGGCGTTGAGCGCGTGAATTAGGCTTAGGTTAGGTAAAGTATTTTTTTTTTTTTTTTTTTAATCAGCTGGAGGGGGAAATCCTCGTGGATACCGTGAGATTGTTGCCCCCCCTTGCCTACAGCCTAAATGTCCTCCGACAGGAGTCGGGAGTTCTTGTTTTCCATTGGTAAAATTTTTCTATTTATAATTTACATAAACTTATATCCACAATAATATAATATATATAAATGTTTGTATAAATGTTTTTTTTTCCATTCCTTTTTTTTTCTTATACACTACACACACAGTTACCCGCTGCCCCCACATCCTAGCGGGCCCAGCCCGGCGCGGCGGCCTCAGCCCGGCGGGCCCAGTTGGCTGTGCTGCCGTTTCCTCGACACACCAATCGCATCACCCTCTCACAATACTCGGCAAAGGCACTTGCGGTGCTCTTGCCGGTCACGAGGAGAGGGAGATTTACAACGGTGATTGGCGTGTCGAGTCGCAGCTCCAGCTCTCGTCGCTTAGCCGCGAATCTGGGGCACTCAGTTAGGATGTGGAGTATGCTCTCCACCACGTTAGGCTCACAGACACACCACGGGTCGGCTTTGAGCGTGAATCTATGCAGATACTTCGCTGCCCCCCCCCCCCCCCCCCGTGGCCCGTCAGTGTCTGGCTCATTAAGGCAGTTGGGGCGTGCTTCCGGGCATACGCGTATGCGAGTGGAAGATCAGGGAGGAACAGGCCAATGTTCTTGCCCGTTACGTTCTCCGCATATTCCATGGCCCATTTGGCACGCGTACCCTTAAAACTTAAACTTATCATAGTTGGCCCGTACCTTTTTGTGAGCAGCGCGCTTGGCCAGCTCATCGGCCCGTTCATTGCCCGGCAACCCCACATGAGCCCTAACCCAGACGAGCTGTACATTTACACCGCCAGCCTAAAGACACGCGTTATTTGTGGCGGCACCGAAGGCGAGGGGGTTGACCGATTTGTTGTTAGTAATTGCCTCAAGCGACGACCGACTATCGCTTAGTACACTGACTGTTTTGTCGGTCCTTTTCTCGGTCAACCTCGTAACCTCCAGTATCGCTAACAACTCAGCCTGGTAGACCGTGCAGAAGGACTCTAGCTTCAAGGTGCGGTAAAGAACCTCTACACCATCCCTCCACACGGTCACCGCGGCTCCCACTTTACCGTCAATTTTGCTGCCGTCGGTGTAAATGCACAGCCCTTCCGCCCCAACTTTGGCCTCGAGCTCGTCTTCACCTTCTACCATCATTATGGGCAGCCCCCTTCACTGCGCTGGGTGTCTAGCCTGGAGGAAGCTCACCCTTGCCTCTAGCGGTCGGTCCTTTTTCTCAGGCAGCGGCCTGCCCCTCTTGACCTCGTTAAGCGCCAGCACCTCCAGCGCGCGGAGGTCAAGTGGGAGCAGGCCGGTATGGCCAGGCTGGCCGTGAACGAGACAGTTCGGTAGGCGCGCGCCACGCGCAAAACAAATCCGCGCTGCACTGAGCGCAACTGTTTGCGCACGCCTACTCGTTTCGCTGCGCTGCCCCAAACGCAAGCACCATACAACATCACCGGTTCTACAACCGCCGTGTATATAGTCCGCAGTATGTCCGAATTTAGACCCCAGGTGACACGGGCCGCTCTAGAAATCTGCCCAAAAATAGCGGTAGCCTTTTTACTAGCGGCCTCCACATGTGGGCCGAAACTGAGCCCCGCATCAATGACAACGCCCAGGACCTTCACCTTTTTCACTGTGGACACTAGGGTCCCATTCATGTGTATGACTGGTTCGCCCACATTCTGCCTACTTGTAACGACCATCAAGTTGGTCTTGTGAAGCGCAAATTGTAATTTATTGTGGGGTTCCCCAGTCATACACTGTTAGATTTGCATACCTATAATTGTATTTGCTACCTGTAACGCCAGAGCGATGATAGCCCATACGGAAGAGAGCTAGCGCCTCAATCCTGAGGACGCGGTTCGATTCCTGGCCTTTACCACTAAGTTCTACGGAATTCATGTACGGTTGTATTTATCATTTACTAGCTCGGCGGTGAAGGAAAACATCGTGAGGAAACCTGCATTCCCGGCCACAACACAAATAATAATAATACCTGTAACGCCATCTATGAGATATCGTTGTGATCAATTAATATAGTTCGCGTAGATCTCCCTAGATGGCGCCGTGGTAGATCCTTTAATATTGTACATCGCGGTGTTAAGATTTGCCCTCTATTAGTGACATAGGTCGATTGACCATGATTTGTTTGAGTTTTCCCACTTGCACCAATAAAAGAGTGTATTGTATTTGGGTGTTTTATTCTCGGGAATTTAGTACGCTCGGAAGGACCACGCCGCACAATAAACATTGGTCCTTCGAGCTGGATAACGTAAAGTCGTGAATCGCGTCGTGAAAAAGCCTGTCTGCGCATCTTGCAAATGTTTTAAAAAACCATCAGATCACGCATCGGGTTCATCAAATTGTCCTATGTATAGAATTAGAGTAGATAATCTTGTATCCCGCATCAACTATGGATAAGCTAATAATAGGCCAATTAAATCTTCATAACAATAAGATTGCAACTTTAGAGTTAGATAGGCTCGTTATTGAACAAGACTTAGTTCCAACTACTAGAGACAATAAAAAAACTAATTCAAATTTTTTTCTATTATAATTATATTAATATATTACACCAAAACATAGCTGGCCTAAATTCTAAATCAGAAAACCTAACGCTTGGTCTTGAAGATCTCCAGTGTAATAAAAAACCAATTGACGTTATATGTATCACTGAACATAATATGGTACACGCAGACGGGGCTTATGTAACCATTCCAAACTATAAACTCGCTACATCCTTTTCCAGAGATACTAGAAAGGGAGGTTCTTGCATTCTGACTAAAGTTGGTCTACAATATCGTATTTTCATTGGCATAGCAAACCTTTCCATAATAATCTGCTGCTATTTTCTATTGCAGCATCTTTGCAACTTTTAAATTTAAAACTATTTCATTTATCTATACTTACTTTTTAACTTAGCTTACTTTCTATACTATTTCCTACACTTTCTATTTTTGCTATATTTTCTTTTCTAGCACTGTTTTTTTTTTTTTTTTTTTTTATACACTATTTAGATTATAAGTACCTATTAACATTAACAGTAAACTCTTAACTATGTTTCTATGCTAGTTTTGACCCATTCGCCTTCACGGCTTTTAGTAGTGTACTCCCCGCGAAAGCTAGGAAATGGGTACGGCCGTCATTGTCCCCGATCACCTCTTGCATGCTATCTATAAGTGGGAAGCCCAGGGCCTGTTCACAGTCAAATCTCGCCGCCGCGAATCGTGGGCACTCGGTGAGGCAGTGTACAATGGACTCCTCTGCGATGCCGTCGCACACGCATCCCGGGCTTCCCACCAACTTAAACCTATGTAAGTATTGCCTAACTCCACAGTGCCCAGTTAACAGTTGTGTCTTTAGATTTGAAATTCCTATTTTGCCTAACATAGAGTGCGCTGCCTTGACATATTTAAAGAAGATCTTGATGCCCGAGCCTGTTTCTGATTCTTCGTATCGCTTCTGCCAGGAGAGCACTGTGTCCTCCCTGATGGCGGACCTCGCGAATGACAGGGGAAATTTATCATAAGCCGGTCTCTGTTTATTGTGCAGAGCGGCGTTTTTTGCCAGCTCGTCCGCTCTCTCGTTTCCCGCGTTTCCGGCGTGTGCCTTGATCCAGAAGAAGCTGATGGTCTTGTTCTTACGGTTCAGCTCTCCGAGCTGTTCCTTGATCTCAACTGCTACAGGGTTTTCCGGGGCTGGATGACAAACAGTTTCCAACGATGCTCGCGAGTCACTGATGACGTTCGCGTCTGTATCAGTCTCGTTCGCGAACATCACCGCCCGCAGTATTGCCATCATCTCGGCCTGGTAAACTGTGCAGTAGCCTTAAAGTCGAAACTTTATGGTTTTGTACTCCATTCCAGACTGTTGTACACTCGTACACCACCTCTTACTCGTAGTCGTGCAATGAATAAATAGCTTTTATAAATACCTAAATATATAAAAAAAAATAAAACATGTTATTACAATCGAAGACTAGGGTAATTTTTTTTAATCTCTCTCTCTAAAGTATACCGAATAGGTATGTACCTACTTATTTATTGTTTTTGGGAAGAATAAGTAGATAGGTACACAAATTTACTTGTACTGTTCTCAGAACCAACCTAGCCTTGTAATAATTATGCAACTTGTATTGTTAGATAAGTATCTATTTAAGGTAAGGGCTTAAGGGTTAGTTTTAATTGTCTATACTTGGGAATTCTATTAAGGGGAAGGTGTTGTGGGTAGTTTAATATATATGCATTTGTAAAATGTCATCTGGTTAATAAAGTTAGTTGTTATCTGAACTTGCTTGGTTTAAATGTTACAACACAGACCTCCAGCAAGAGACTGCAGCTCCTACCTTCCCCTCTATCTTGCTTCCATCCGTATAGAAATTTGGCCATTTGTTATTAATTGCTCCTACGTCTTCCTCGCAGAGAATTATGCCGAAACCGGTGCGGCATCGCTCTGACGAGTGGGTGAGAGAGAAGGGCTGATTCTCTTTTCGAGTTTTCTTCCTGGGAGGCCGTCGAGTGGTTTCCCTCGCTTGACCTCATAAAACCGCGCTTGCTCGAGCAGCCTGAGGTCCAGGGGCAGTGTGCCGGCGATCAGGGCGCTGGCCACGAGTGACGTGGTCCTATGGACCTTTGCTATTTTAATGGCGAACATTCGTGTAATTCGATTTAACCTCTTCTTGGCATGTTCTCTCTGTGCAACCGACGCCCACGCACTGGCGGCATACAGGACTGTTGGTTCGATTACTGCTGTGTAGATTGTAAGTAGGATGTCCGGATTCAGTCCCCAGTTTGCCCTCGCTGCCCGTGATACCATCTTGAATAGGTTTGCCGTCTTCCTGTTTACCTCCTCCAAATGCGGCCTAAAAGTGAGCTTGCAATCTATTGTTAGGCCTAAGATCTTGAGGCACTCTCCAAACTGTATCGCTGTCCCTTCCAGTTCTATGTTTGGGCTGGTATAGGTCAGCCTCTTGGTGATCAATATGGCCTGTGTTTTATGGGCCGCAAAACGCATTTTGTGCTTCTTCCCCCAAGCTGATACCACTGCCAGTGCCGCGTTAGCCCTTTCCTCAACCTCTTCTCCTGAATCCCCTTCGGCTATGATGAGGATGTCGTCGGCAAATGCTTGGACATGGGCTTTCAGGGCTTCCGATCTTTCGAGTAGTGGGTTCAATTGGACATTCCAGAGCATTGGTCCGCAGATTGAACCCTGGACACATCCTTTGTTTGTTTCTCTGAACGCTGTCTCTCCGGCATATTTCAGCTCGATGCTACGGTCTTCGAGGTAGCTTGCAATGAGCCTACGCATGCTGCCATCAATCTGCATGACATGAAGTTGGTCCAATATGGCGGGCCACCAGGCGTTATCAAAAGCGCCTTCTATGTCAAGTGACACCGCAACCAGAACTTTCTTTCTCTTTAGGCCTCTATTTATGATGGTCATGGCATCATAAAGGGCGTCCTCGGTGCTTTTTTGCGGCACGAATCCATATTGTCGTGGGCTTAGGTGTCCACGGTTTCCCAACTGCCATGTCGTTCTGTTTACGAAAATCTTCTCCAGGACTTTTCCCATTACTGGCAGAAGTCCAATGGGCCTGTACGATTTGGGTGCCGTATAATCCACTTTGCCTGGCTTTGGTATCACTCGCACAGCAGCCTTCTTCCAGATCCTTGGGAAGTACCCTAGAGAAAGGCATCTATTAAAAATTCCTCTGAGCGTTTCTCGAGATGTTCTGAACGCTGCCTCGCAGATGTCTGAAGTGAGCCCGTCGCTTCCGGGGGCCTTTTTTGGGTTCATGTTGCTAAGGGCTTCGCTGATTTCGTCAATGGTAAAAGAGGGGTAGTCTCTGTCCTCCCTGATTGCCGCAGTGCTTTCTCGAACGCTCCTCCTCAGGTTTATCTGTTCCACACTGTCGGTGGTGGGGTCGTCGTTCGGGTAGAATGTGCTGGCAAGAAGCTGGGCTGATTCATCTGGACTCAACACCGAGCCGTCCGTTGCTGACTTGAGAAGTTCCACTTCTTTATTTTGAGCCCCGCAAGATTTTAGGATACGGTAAGCGCAATGCCACATGTTTTCTTTTTCCTGCTTTGCACAAAACTCCTTCCAGCTTGACGTGATGCTAGTTTCAATTGCCTTCTTATATCTTTCTCTAGCCTGTTGGTATTCTTCCACGACATATGGTCTCCTAGATGGGTTGGAGTGTCTTATTTTCCTTCTGATTGTGTTGGCTCTTTTCTTAAGTTCGTCCAGTTCACTGTTCCACCATCTATTTTTCTTAACTGTCCGTTCTGCCTTTGTAAGTGGGATAGCCGTGTCGCTGGCTTTCTGTATCGCCTTCATGTATCGGACGATCAGATCCTCAAGCATCTCTTTTCCGTTTGTCTTGACAGCACTCTCCTCGCTGATGTCCTCAGTTCTGAGCTCCTTCTTGAGGGATTTCGAGAAAAGAGTCCAGTCCGCCTTTGCAGTGTTGTACTTTCTAGTACTTGTTGCCTTTACCTGCTCTCGTGGCCCTGTGTCGATTTGGAATATGATTCTCCTATGGTCTGATAGAGGCGATGAGCTGGTATCCAAGCGCCACGATGTAATTTTGTTGAGAATGCCGTTGGAGCAGAACGTGGCGTCAACGAAGCTGGTGTACAATATGCCCCCACGGAAGGCGTAGAAGGTCGGGTCGGTGTTATCATTAGGCGGGTCCACACCGACCGAGCAGCCTCGGGCGAGGCCAGCCGCGCGCGGCATGCGCCCTTCCGCGCGGCCGGTGTGGACGTGCCTCGGGTGCGGCAGGCGCATGCTCAGCCTCGGGCGAACGCGTACGCAGCCGAGCCGAGCGTTGTCGGTTTTTCGGTTCGCTCAAAGGTGCCTCAGTCGTTTGCCGCGCGCGGTGTGGACGCCACGTTTTTTGATCGGTGCCGCGTTCGATATGGATAAAGATTTTTGTCGAAGGTTAATAAGTTTGTATGCCGCAAATAATTGGGATGCCAGGGATCCTAATTATACTAACAGGGGGATGAGAGAGGATTCCTGGCTAGATATAAGCCGTCAATTGGATGTGCCTGTTAAGGACTTGAAAAAAAAAATGGAATCGTTGTTGGGGTCTTGTAGACGTGAAAAATCGCGAGAGAAGAAAAGTCTAATTACAGGATCAGGTAAGAAATCCACTTATACTGAATTTTTTCAAATAATGTTTATTTATACCTACTTATTTCTATATTTAAGTACGTAATGTTGATACTGATTTTTTAGACAAAAACCGAAGTATTGCATTCTCGCGGGTTTTTTTTTATTATTAGCTCATGATCTATGCCTATGCCTACTAATCAACCCCTGAAATTCGTAAGAAAAAAGGCAGTCTGAAGGACAAACTGTTTCTTGCTACAGTATTTACCTATCGATCTTTATAGGTAACCTAAAACTATTATTTTATCGGTCGGGATGATGTTTACAAGTCAAGTTGGTATGCCTATGATTGTTTTGCATTCTTGGCGGATAGGCATGACCCAGGAGGCACCCGAGAAACTTTAGATACAGTGAGTATGATTTTTACAAGCAGTTCCATGTTCAAATTGTGTCCAGGGGCTAGTATGCCAACCCGCGATAGCGACATATAACACATTAATCTGTCAAATTTAGTCTTTTATCTCGTTCGTTCGCGCGCAAATAGAAAGAGAGCGAAAGCGTGATAGCGCTATATCACGCTATCGCGGGTTGGCGTACTTGCACCGCTGAGCTGTGTTCTGAACCTTTTTATGCGGTTGTTTTTTCAACTCTCTCTGTAGTAGAACGTCTCACAACGAGGCACTGAACGGCGTTTAGTGCGAAAAGTTGCGCTCGGGGTGCACTCTGGGTGCACATAGAGTGTAGGTTCTGAACGCAGCTCAGTACTAGTAAAAATAAATAAAAATCAGTTTGAATCTGAACTTCGAACTGAGTAGCTCATGTTTTTGGATTTTTTCAAAATTGTTTTCTGCTTTGTGTGGCCATGGAATTTTATCAGTGCTGCGTTGTCAGTTATCTGAGCCAGCCAAAATGTAAGAAAAAGATAGTTTGTCTTTGAGTTTTGCAAATATTTTATGTGTTAAGTGTCCAAATATGGGATAGCATGCAGTCAATTCATATATCATACTTTTTTTTTTTTTTTTTTTTTTATCGGGCATAGGCCCACCACACATTCCCACCGCTATAACTCCTGTAAGCCAGGATCAACAGCGGCGACCATTCACAACACTGGACAATGAAGTCCAGCGAGCCCGGGGGATGACTCTAATCTGTCTTGGAACCCGCAATGAATTAATCAAAGAAGATAGGAGGAGTAGGAAAACGAAATATCCGACTTCCCTCCATTGCAAACGGGAGACAGCAATAAGAAGGAAAAAACATGGCTATTAGAGAGCCAATTCAAGAGATCATTTATGGCAGTGTTGAAGACACGACCGCAAAAGCACCAAAAATACAAAATAAAACAATAGGAACCTAACATTGTACTGAAACTATGACCTATTTTGCTTCCAGTAATAAGTATGGCAAAAACATCTGAACGCACGGAAGTTATCCCTAGTCGCAACAAGATCCATGTAGTAAGGGACACCAGAAAACGATTTTATTGAGTCAAGCATGGTCTGGCGCTCGGCGTACCAGAGCTCACACTCCCAAAGAATATGATGAGCGGTCTGTTCGAACTCGTTACTGTCAGCAGAACATTCACATAAAGGTGACGCAACCAATTTAAAATAAAATAGCTTTCCCTTAAAGTTACCATGTCCAGTAAGAAATTGGGCTACGCAGTGATCTACCTCTAGCCACGCTTTGTCTAGACGATCGCGAACAGATGGAAAAAATTGGTATAGATGTCGACCCTTTGTAGACCCTTGCCACCGTAGTTCCCAGTCTAATAAAAGTTCATCAAAGATGTTGCAATCAAAGTTAAATAATTTACTAATTCTATTTCGGTCGCGAGGTTTTAAGAAGTTATGACTAACTTTTCTTGAACGAAAGTAATTGGCCGCGCGGCGTTGTATTTCCAAGTCTACGGGAACCACCCCCGCTAGAACGGGGAGTGCTTCGGTGCTGACCGTTCTATACGCTTTACACAGGAAAATCAAGGCTAAACGTTGACTTTGAAGTAACTTACGGCGCGCAGCGCCAATAGCCGACCTATCTGCCCAAACGGGGGCTCCATAACACATGCACCCGAGGTATGTTGCGGAATATATTATTTTAAGTGTTTTGTAACAAAGACCCCATGTCGAGGTGGAAATACGCGCTAAACTCAAAAAATTACTTTTGGCTTTCTCTCCTATTGTCTTGATATGATTTACGAAGCTAAAATTACGTTCCAAATGAAAGCCTAAATAGGAAACAGAATCTTTACTTTTAATATTAATGCCTTGAAATTTTATTCGTGGTGGTACTTTCAGGTTCCCTTTGAGCAATAGTTGGAATGTTTTATGCGGGGCGAACTGAAGACGATTTCTGTATCCCCAATCTGTTATTTGCTGCAGGCAGTTGCTAGCCAGTCTTTCGATACCTACTCTAGTATTGGAATGTATGAGCAGGAGACCATCATCGGCGTATCCTATTAGCGAGCAGCTTTGAGGGAAAGGAAGTGTCAGAAAATCATCAAAACCTATATTCCATAAATAGGGTCCAAGGACAGAGCCCTGAGGACAGCCCTGTGTCAGCACTTTGGACACTACATGGTGACCAAGCCTCAACTTTGAAACTCCGTTCGTAAAGTAAGAATAAATAAGCGAGTAGATGTTCCGATGACAACCTCTATTTTTGAGCTTTAGGAGAAGCATTGGCCACCATGCGTTGTCAAAGGCACCCGATATATCAAGAAATATACCGACGATATAGCTATATTCAGAGAGCTCTACCGCCTCTCTCACAAGTAAGCACGCGTCTGAAGTCGATTTCCCTATGGTAAAGCCAAATTGCCTGTCACTGAACTTAGGTCCTCCTGGAATTAACCGAGGGACAACGAGGCGTTCCAAGAGTTTACCCAAAGATGGAAGAAGGGTAATAGGTCGATAAGACTTCGGATCATCAGGGGGCTTATCACCGGCTTTGGGGATTATTTTAATGCAACCACGTCGCCATAAGTTTGGAAAAACTCCCCCAGCAATGCAACGGTTGAAAACTGTTAGAATAGACTCACCGGCAACTTTAAAAGCCTCCTTGATCATCCGATTCGAAATCTTATCCTCACCGGAAGCCTTACCCGCCGGCAGAGATCCCACGACATTTCGCAGTTCATCAAGAGACGGTAAACAAGAAGATGGTGTTTCAGGCAATTCAGCAGCTCTCTTTCTTATTTCACGATGATAATCGCTGTCGTTTTCAGGTGAATCATCCGGAATTAGTGAACCTAAAAGAGCAGCCGCCGTCTCCTCGACCCCGATAGTATGGGTGTCATTTACTTTTATATTTGAAAAATATGTAGAAGCAGGTGTTTTGCTAGTTTTACATTCGTGATAAAGAGGAGACCACGGCCCCTCCCTCTCGAGTGCTGCTACCATACGCTGCAGTAATTGTTTCTTAGACAGTTGAACGGCAGCACGATAGTGAGACCTAGCAGTTCTAAGGTCCCCAATCGCATTTACCAGTTGATCCTCCGAGGTAGCATCCGATTTACGTACTTTATTATATTTTCTACGAGCTTGCCTAAACACTCTACGAAGTCTAACTAAGTCATCGTTCCACCAATCACATCTACGTGTTAAGGTTGCACTTGTACGTCCCAAAGCTACGTCAGCACAAAATGTAAATGTTTCAGTCATAACTTCGGCGCACTCAATCGGAGTCAATTCCGACCGAGTAAAACCATCAGCAAGCGAGACAAAGAGTGAGCCAAACAATGACCAATCAGCATTTCTAGTCTTATAACTATAGTTAGGTAATGAAGCAGGCAGAACTTGTTGCGACCGCGGAATATACTCGTACACGATCAGGCGATGATCACTACAAGACGCATCAGGAATGACGCGCCAACAATCTATGCGAACGTCCACATTAGAAAATGTGACGTCAATAGAGGACTCGCCTGAAGGGCTGCTGTATGTAGGTGGTGCATCAGGGGTGTTATACGTATAGAGGTTGAGCTCAGCGATGAACTCTTCCACAGCTGTGCGACGCACAGCGTCAAAGGTACGCAGTTTGCCATGCCATAAGGGAGATGAAGCATTGGTATCAGCTCCTATGATGACCCTACGGCCAGCCAAGGAGTGTAGGACGGATCGCAAATGGTGGAGGTAAGGAGTAGCAGGATCGGCGTGTTGGAAATAACAGCTAACAAGGTAAATTGTAAAGGAAGGGCAGGATACCTCCGCAACGGCGCAGTGCGTAGTAGAGAGATTGTTTAAGGCTGTGACTGTGAAGTTAGCGCGCGGAATGTAAATGCCAGCGAGAGCCGACTTAGATACTTGTAAAAGTTTATTTTTTAAAGCAGTAAGCTGGTACTGTTCCTGAACTAAGACTACGTCTATGTTATAATCAATAACGAGCCTATCTAACTCTAAAGTTGCAATCTTATTGTTATGAAGATTTAATTGGCCTATTATTAGCTTATCCATAGTTGATGCGGGATACAAGATTATCTACTCTAATTTTATACATAGGACAATTTGATGAACCCGAAGCGTGATCTGATGGTTTTTTAAAACATTTGCAAGATGCGCAGACAGGCTTAAAATCACTAGCGCCTTTAGCCATGCATGACCTAGACTCATGAGGCCCCGCGCAGTAGGCACAACAAACGGGTTGAGTACAATGTTTAATTATATGACCGTACTGTTGACAATTAAAACAACGCGAGACGTCTACTTGATCATCGAAGTGACACGTGTCCCAATCGATGAACAATTTTTGCTTGGTATCGATCAAGTGTTTACGAACGGTCGCTGAGACTTCAACTGTTAACCATTTAAATTTCGAGTCACCCCAACGTTTAGTACGCACTATTTTAGTCGTTTTATTAAACTCATCCTCAGTAACGGGTGTTTCATCTAAAATGTTTTGCTGAAAAAGGCACTTAAGAAAAAAGTTATCGTCCATTTCAACCGGAACGTGTTTAACTAAAATGCGAGGGTTGATTTTCTTTGGCTGTTCTATACGGAGACCAGCCTTCGCGATCGCGACATCAGACGAAAGTTTTTTAACCTGCTCTTGATTTGTAACACGCAGAACTACACCAGCCTTAGCAGTCTTTTTCAAACCAACAATCTGGAACCCGTCGGTAGGATCAATAACCTCTTTCAATGCCTTCTTAGTAGCAGAAGACGTCTGCAACTCACCCGCCCTCTCATTAGATGGGTACGCGATGACACAGGGAAGCGGCGTGCGCGACTCACGAACGGCTGGCTGCGCTTTAGGCGCGACCCTGAGGTTCAGCGTTTCCGCATACGAGAGCTTCGGCTTGTTGGCATCTAATGTGGCACGGGTTGATTGGTACTTGGCCAAAACTAAGTCACGCTCTGTTTGAGCTAGCTGAACCTGAAGTTCTGAACACTTAAGAGCAAGCACTCCCACTACGGCAGTAACCATTTGAGTCATATCCATAACGGCTGTTTTATTTGACATATTCAAACGAGAACCCTGATCATTAACAAGATCATTAATTTTAGACAAGTAATCCGACGCGTTAGAAACAAGAGCAGTAAAAGAGAGATTGTCATTCGAGTAATCAACGTTATCATTAACAATGGGCGGCGAACCGCCGTCGCCGCCGACGTTACGACCGGCGATTAAAACACGTTTCTTGGCTGGAGAAAGTTCATTCGGGGTGATGTCCCCAAAATTGCGCTTGTTTGAACTAGGAGGAGAACGAGGCGTACGCTGGCTACGCACAAACGGTTCCGGTTGCCCGCCATCATCTGGCGGTTTACCCGGACGTCCGGACATCATGTAAACTCCGGTTAAAACTATAAAACTGTTCTTTTAGTTAATATTAATTGCAAATATCTAAATTAGTACCCAAACTAAACAAAACTAAAACTAAGCTACGGTAATCAGCCTCGATAAACAGCTGATCAGTGATGACGTAAGACCCCGGCCGCTAACGGTTTACCAGCGAGCGCTCGCCGCGCTCCTACCCTCTATTACCTAAAGTGACAAGAAAAAAGTACTTACGATTATCCGATGATTTTATTTATTTAAAACTGTACAATTACCGTGAAAAACTATTAGAAAACCTACACTTTACACAGTCACAGACGTAATCAATGATTTAGGATCACTCACAGCACCAATACGATGTTTTAACCACATAAAATGATTAAATTCGCGACAGCGATACGCAGAGCAACGCACTGCACCGGGCGCGGGGAGGGAAGTGCATTCATATATCATACTGACATTTCTGGGCTAAGATGCAGATTTAATAATTTCGGTATTACCCTACTGCATGCTATGTCATATTTGGAACAACCAATTTTACACCTGCTTCGGCATTCAATGCCATATTTGGCATCGACAGTTTTTGATATTTCCGAAAAAGTTGAAAAAAAATTTATGGTTTTAGAAAAACCAGAATGCAATCCACAATAAATCAGAAAAAAATATTGTTCAAGTATTTTAGATTCATAAGATATTTGTTTTCCTCTTTTTAATGCATTGTTAAAAGCTTGTGGGGCAGTAATAGGCTAGGAATAATAATCAAATTGCATTTAAAATATTTATTTACATTACATAATTTTTATTGGTAATTATTCTGCCACGCGACAGCCCCATTTGTGATAAAATGTCTTGCTAGGTGGTCACGAATTTCTTTAGCATTAATTGTTGCCCTTCGTGGTGTTGCTGTAAGTGTTAATAATGATGTCGTTGGTGCCGGCTCATTTCGCCAACTTCCTTGGACTATCTCTCCATCAGTTCTCACCGTGTCAAAAGTGCCGGGTGGTGCAAAACGTTGCTGATTTGTAGGATTTCTTCTTAAATAGTTGTATAAATGAATTGTTGCTAAGACAACTTTCGTTGCTTGCTCTGGTTCCAATAACATTGGTTTTCGCAAAACTCTATAAACAGAACTTAACACTCCGAACGCGTTTTCTACAACTCTTCGTGCTCTGGAAAGTCTATAATTAAATATTCTTTCCATTGAGCCTCTTTCTGGAGTACCCTCGTAAGGTTTCATCGTGTATTCATTTAGCTGGAAAGCTTTATCACCCAATATAAAAAACGGTACTTCTGTTTTGTAAGGCATTCCCAAAATTTTAGGTGATGGAATTTCGAGTTCTCTTTTTTGAAGCTTTTCGTATAATTTTGTGTGTTTGAACACACCTCCATCAGAAATTCGTCCCTTACTCCCAACATTCACGTATAGGAACTTGTAATTTTCGTCAACTAATGCCAACAAAACTATGCTTGGAAATTGTTTATAGTTATCGTAGTCATTGCCACTGTTCATGGGAGATTGTAAAACAACATGTTTCCCATCAATCGCCCCTATAGCATGTGGAAAATTCCACTTGTTTTCGAAACTATACGAAATTGCTAGCCACTCTTCTTCAGTTGCCGGCATCTGAAAATTAAAAATATTTTTTCCTTTTACAGGATGAAACTAATACAGACGCCAGTACAGTGCGCGCTCAGAGCCCTATACCGATTGACAGTGATGATGTGCTAGTAGTGTATCACACCACTGATACACATTCCGAAGGAACACAACAAACTCAACGAAATGATACACAATCTGGCAATAGTACAAAAAACCAAACATCTAAAAAACGAAGCAAGAAAAGAACTGCAAATGACGTATCGGATGAAACTATTAATGAAGCTTACAAACTCCTGCAGCAATGCGCGGCTAGCGAATCACAGTCAACAACGCAATCAGATACATATTCAGCATTTGGGCAATATATAGCAAACGAATTAAGAAAATATGACCCAATTACGTTGGCCCATGTCAAAAATGATATTTGTGGAATAATATTTCAAGCTGATACTGGAGCATATCAGCAATATGGATATTATACGGAGAGATATGATTACGGACGTCCTAGCAGTTCCTCCTCTTCTTATGCACGTCCTAGCAGTTCCACCTATTCTTACACTCCGATCCCAACTCCTTCACCATTGCCTCCCCAATCACCTGTACCTCCTCCCCCTCCACCTCCAATGAGTATGCCTCCTCCCTCTCCGATAAATAGACATCGTCACCCTCTGATGACTATACCTCCTCTCACTACCACTTCCACTCCGATACATTCTCCTCTAGAGTCAGAATCAGAATTTTGTTGAATTTATTTTTGACCAAGAAGACGTGGGGGTTTTGTGTTCACATTAAATATACTAAGTGCACAGTTTTATTATTGTGTTAATTAAAGTGATTGTTTTAATTATAAAAGTTGCATTAAACAAGTGTTTATATGATTAAAAGTCGGTTAAATAATGGTTATTAGTTTCACTTCATCATCAGCATCTCAGCCGATGGACGTCCACTGCTGGACATAGGCCTCCCCCAAGGATCGCCACAACGACCGGTCCTGCGCTGCCCTCTACCAACCCAACGTTTTCCCGCCGCAGTTTCACTTACCTTAACATAATCCTTTAAATGTTGAATGATTGCATCACAAACGTCAGGGATAATTTTTGAAATAGATTGTTTTGATATGCGAAAGAGATACTGCAAACTAGTATAAGAATCTCCTGTTGCTAAAAACCGCAATGTTAAAAGTAACTTTTCCTTCACAGTTATTGCTTCACGATAATTTGTATCATTTTTTCGTAGTTTCGTGTGCAACTGCGAACATAAAACATCAAAGTCTTCTACATCAATGCGTCCAAAATTGTTTTCATCTTCATCGTCACACAATTCTTGGTAAAGTCGATTCCCATAACAAAATCGATTTTTGTATATTGTCTTCATCCAAAATCTTCTTTTTTTCGAATTATTTCTTTGTTTATTTATTTATAGTCGTGTGTAGCAAAATAAAAGCAAAAGCTGCCACAGCTGTGCGCATGTTCGGTGCCATCTTGTCTTCGCTCTCGACCAGTGTTGCCAGATCCAATTTTTAGAAATCCGTAGGTTAAGGTTGAAAAATCCGTAGATCAAGAAAAGGCATAAAACACAATTTAATTTTTGATTTATCACAAAGTAAAAAAAAAATAGAAATTCAACTATAGAAAATTACATCAACTATAAACGTTTAGATGCTTTGAAAAAACGTACGATATCAGAACAGAAGAAGCTTGGATGGAATGATTTGTGTAAAAGTAAAGTGAAGTGTTTTTAAAAAAAAATGATGTGATGTGATGTGAACAAATTAAGACTTGGCCCAAAGGTCTACGTTACCAGGCCATAAAAGTTAAAAAAAAAAAAAGTTCGGCGCCATCTTGTATAATACGGCTCGGGGCGAGCGAGCGAGGCAGCCTCGGGCTGTAAAATTATCCGAACGAATAAGCCTCGCCCGCGGTGGGACGTTTGCCGCGCGCGGCGGGCCTCGCCCGAGGCTGCTCGGTCGGTGTGGACCCGCCTATTTAGGATGTTCATGTCCAGTTGCGATAGAAGGTACATAAGGGTTTTTCCCCTATCGTCTTCCTCGAGGCCCCCCCACCAGGGATTTTTAGCATTTACGTCCCCGGCGATGATAATTTTGTCCGTATTTAGGCTCGACACGATGTGCTGCAATCTCCTAGCGTCTAAGTTGATGTCATCGGACTTATTTAAGTAAACATTGATGATTCCTAGTGTGAGGCTGCTGTTAATAATAATTTTAAAACCCACTATATTCTGGGATACAAAGTTAGGGTCAATGACGACATTCAAGGCGGGGTCAAGAACAATGGCGGCCGCTTTCGCGGGATTTGCTGTAGTACTAGAATTATATTGAATAACCCGATGGGGGGAAGTTACGTAGCCTAAATTGCTCGTGTAAGGTTCTTGAAGGAGGAGGAGTGCAGTGCCCTCTACTGTCGCTTCGTGAACGCTTTCCTGCATGGCTGCGTATCCGTGCCCAAGGTTCCTTTGGACGATTCTCATTGGGCGGCCCTTAGCAGTAGTTTATCGATTCTCCGGCCACCCGATCCCATTTTTGCCATTCTGGGCATTCGTGTGAGTAGACACGGGTCTCCGCTTTCCTGTCCTTCAGGCAATTTATGCAAGCTCGCGGTCCATTCATCATTGGGCACTCTCTTGTGTCATGCTTGGCAGCACAGTACCCACAGGCCTCCCCGGATGCGCAGTCCCTGGCCCTGTAGCCGAAGCCCAAGCACCTATAGCACTGCACGATCGGGGACTACCACCATGACCGATTTAAATCCTACATTTATCTTTTGGTCTCTTAGGAGTGCCCATTTTGGTCCTGAGGTCTTAACTATGATGTTGTTCGTCATTGCCCCTGTTCTTCCTTTGGTTCTACGCTGTACTTTAACCAAGCATTGTTCTGGTGGTAGGGTGCTCAGCTTCCTAGCGTTTTGTTTAAAAACCCCCTCTTCAACCTTGCTGTCGGTCAGGTCCGTTGTTACACCGATTAGGCGGAGCAGGGGGTCTCCCGTCCGGGCAGACGCGACTGTAAAGTTGTTGTCCTTCAGGGCTCCTCTGAGCACCTCTCTATCTCCGCTCGAGACGCAGTCGATAATAACTTTTTGTTTGCGGGCCTTCCTGACCCTGGCTATACCCACGCTCAGACCCACTACGTCAACTTTCCTGGTGATATCATTGACGATATCACCACTTGTTTGCCTGGGGTCTATAGACTCTACCACGACCGGGTAACGGGGCGTCATCAACACCTCTGCAAAAGAGCGTGTGAGAGCCCCGCGGTCCGGTCTAGTGTGCTCTATTTCTTCTGGGGTCAAGTGTTGGGCAGCAGGTGTACCCTTGAGCTCCTGAGCAGCTAAGGCCCCCTTTACCTCCCCTCTGAGCTCCTCAACTGCGGTGCGCAGGGGGGCAGCAGCCTCCACCGCCGTATCCCCGACCGCGGCAATCTCTCCACGCAAGGCCTCGACCGCAATCCTCAGCCCCTCGTCGGGCAGAGGCCTCACCCCAGCGATGATGGCCTCTAAGCGGCGGAACCTCTCGAGCAGGGCCTCCATTTGCTCATGCCGGAGGCACACCTCGGCCGTGGCAGGAGAAGCGGTCGCCGGGGCCGCCGCCGGGCGGGTAGCATGTTCTCTCACCTCGTCTCGGAGGCTCTCAATAGCCAACTCGATGGCCGCCGTCAGCCTGGTCTCCACGGGGAGCTGTTCAGTGACCTCTCTGAGGTGCGCGGCCAGGCCCTCCCTTATGCCGGTGAGCTCTCTTGTTAGGCCAACGATGTCGCCCAGGCCCGGTCGTCGGTCCGTGGGTGCTCCCATCGATCGGACCTCCGTCAGGAGCCTGCTCAGCGGGGCAGGGACCTCCAGGATGCCTTTAATTTGAGCATTTATATGGGCGGTGAGCTTCGCGGTTTCGCCGATTGGTCCACACAGATCGTGGCAGAGAATAAGGCGAGTGTCCTCTACGTCCTTCTTCATCCCCTCCAGAATGCTCGACATGCCCTCGTATCTGCCTCCTCCAGCGCATCAGTGTCCAGTTTGGACAGGGTCCATCGCGGGAACTGAAGCGGTCCCTCTGGGCGACCCGAGGGGGCGCTCGACGTTCTGGTTGGTGGGACGCTGAACTGGATGTACACGTGATCAGACAGCGTCTCCACGTCCTCCATCACCCTCCAGTCTTGGACCAGTCTCGCAATCGCTGGGCTGGCAAACGAGAGGTCCACGATGGAACTCCCGTTATGCCTAACGCAGGTGGGCGCGTTGCCGCGATTTAGGAGAGCGAGACCGGACGTGGTGATCCACCTTAGCAGAACGTCCCCTCGGGGGTTAGTGGTAGGGCAGCCCCAAGCCGTGCTCTTGGCGTTCAAGTCCCCCGCGAGAATAATTGGCATTGAGGCCGCCCTTCTCACCGGCTCTAAGAGTTCGTCGAGGAAAACTTCAAACTCGGACAGCTGTCTGTTTGGGGAGAAGTAAACCCCAAACACAATGAATCTCCCCCAATGGGCCGATACGAAGCCGTGGCTCCTTTCCTTGGGGGAAAGAAGTTGATTGCCGCTAGCGCTGCAGATGGTGACAGTACCCGATGTATCACCAACCCAATTGGACCGGGTTGGGATGTGGTACGGTTCTGCCACCACCGCAAAGTCAATTTTCCACTGCGCCAGAGCCTGGAACAATAGGTCCTGGGCACCGGGGCAGTGGTTGAGATTAGTCTGGAGGAAATATATACGATTACTATCCATTATTGTGATCGACTATCATTTCCTCCTGTTGGCCTTGCGACCGACCCTCCTTTTCCGAAGCCGGGGTCCTTCCGGCGGCTTTATCTTTTCGAGCTCCTTTTTTGGGAGGGACACAGCTTTTCCCACCAATCGAATGATGGACGTCCTAGAGCGACGCGGTCTCCACCAACGCCACCGTCCAGACCTCCTCTGTCCAAGTGGGCCCAATTCAGGGCTCCAAAAAATGGAAGTCGGGATAGCCGAAACCACCGTCTGGGCAGGTTCTCCAGCCCACGCCGATGCCCCAAGCGAAAGCCGCAGTTCTCTGGGCCTACTGGTTGCCGAGCAACGGGGCTACTTTTTCGTCTCTTCATAGAGTTCCTCTATTAGTGTCAACAGGACGGCTTTGGCGGGCTCTATTGCCTGAGGAAAACCCTGTTTCGATTGGAGCTTCCGTTCCGGAGCTACGAGCTTTTTAAAATTTTCAAAATGGCCGACAAAATGGCCGCCGAAAACAATTTTTGCCTTATCTCACTAGAAAATGTGACTACAAGATCCGCGTTTGGATGGGAAGGCTTAGGTCAACAAGGCCGACGTGCCCACAGGGCCAGTTTGTGTCAAAAAGTTGGTACCCGGTACCGGGTCAAAAACCGTTCCGGCACGTGCGGGGTTCGTCCCTCTTGTCAACCTAGAAAACCCCAAGTTCCTAAGCCGAAGGACAGCAAAGTTAGAAGTATTTATAGAAAAGCAAGATGTCGTCCAAGATGGCCGCCAAAACTTTGAAGTGAGTATATCTTCCAACTTTGCAGTCCGATTTGAACGTGGTATGGCTTGTCTGATAGGTATTCCCAAGACCTATACGTACGATACCAGCAACAATTTTTAGAAGCTACCCCTAAAATAAAGTACCTTAAAAACTAATAAAATTTTACAAAAAATACTTATTTGAGTAAATGTAGAGATAAAAATTTGAAAACTGATTCTATCTGTCTATAATATAGTTCTTTATCTGTTTCACAATTTGACGGGTGAAAATTAATGTCACTTTTAAACCCTTAATTTTCAAAATTTCACAGTTCAAAAACGGCTCACCAGAAAATTCTTGAATTTATTTTGAAAATAGGGTGCAGCAATCCCTTTACTACGGTAATTTAAAAAATGAGTGTTGTCGATCTCTTTTAGAAGATTTTGAATTTTGAAAAGTTGCGATTTCTTAAAATGTCAATAATTCCGTCCGAATCTAACTGATTTTGATGATCAAAGTGACTCCCTGCTCAGGTTGACTTCCGCTACGCCGCTGTCGAATCAGGTCTAGCCGGGCGGCTCGGGATCGATGGCTCAGCAAACACGTGGAACTTGTTTTTTTGGCTATTACTCAGCCGTTTGCACTGCCTCTAATCTGAGTTTTGGCTGACTGGTAGAACCCATTGAAGGGATTCGAGCCGCAGTTGAAAAAATTTAGGTCGTCGATCTCAAACGGGCAGCGTTATTTTTTGAAAGTTCACTTTTCACATTTTCACCTCTAACTTTTCCACTTTCACAGATATTTTCGCGCGGTTTCCACTGGTAGATGAAGCTCAACGAGGCGCAACTTTTGACGTAACGCACATGAAAATCGGAGCTGTTTTACCTGTTTTTCGTAATTTTTAACCGCGGAACGACTTGAAAAATGATCCGTACGCGACCGCGTTTGGAGTGCGACGGTTAGGTTTAGGTTTTTTTTTTTTTTTGAAAGTTAGAAAATAGTGAGTAGTGGGCAAATTAGGAGCGCGGCGCTATCGGTTTACGCTTTGCCCCTAACATTCCCATAAGCCAAAAGGTGTATGCGTGTTGAAGACCATTGTACGGATAAATGCAGAATATAAGATACATACACTGTGCGTGGATGCATAGCCATATATATATATAGGTTGCACTTGACGTGCAATAAGTTATGCCCGTGGTACATCAGATCAACTCGCTGTGTCCGATGCATCACTGGCATATAGTTTTGCAGAGAACGATAAGATTCAAATGCACTAAATGTGATGCATGACCGCATGATGTAGGTTGCAAGAGTTAAATGTATACGATAGTAAGTCATAAATGATTCAGGTGGTGTAATTATTAAGTTAATAGCCTTGGTAAATGGGATACAGCATGATAAGAGAGGAATAAGTGAAGATGACTGTTTACAGAGAATGTACATGTGTTTGATATAAGAGTTCGGTTTCTAATTTTGGTATTGTAAATTTTCCTGAGTGGAAGTTAAACTGAAGCTGTGGGAAGTACAGCGTAAGAAGAAAAGAGCAAGCGATGGTTATATTACACAGAAATTATTTACACTATTTACAGAGAATGTACATGTGTTAGATATGAGAGTGCTATATCTAGGACTATATACATTAGAAGTGATTGACAATGAAAAAGACGTGTTTAGTGATATAGATTAGTGCAGGAGAGTGATTTTTTTTTTTTTTATATATAACACTAATTTAAGACTGTTTAAGACTATATAAGACTAATTTACAAGTTATAAAGGCTAACTAATATAGTAATGGTGTCGTAAATTGTACTTAGGATGCGGAGTCGCTACTCTCCCCTTCGGATTCTCCCAGGCCAATCCAGCTATAGCTCACATTAGTGACTCCTACAAGTGAGGACCGCATAGGTCTGAATTCTGTTGGACATTTCTGCTTTGGAACAAGAGTCTTGAAATAAAACGCTGTAGGGTATTGGGGGTGGGTACGGCGATAGCCCCCAAGATATGTTGGGTGCTTCTCCCGAACGTGCCTAGATATGCTGCGGCCATTGAAAAATGCCCCGCATACGACGCATTGGCATCCGCCCTTGACGCCCATGCCCAAGCCCATGCCAGGCGCAGGGACAGATGGAGGCGGAGATGGACGCACGGGTGCAGATGTTGAGGCCGTAGATGGTGGTGGTGGTGGTGCAGGCTGGCGTTCTCAAGGCTGGCTGGTGGGAGGTTCTATAGGTGCCGCTGTTCTGATTACTCGCTCCATGGAGAGGGAGGGTGCAGCTGTACTTGTGGGTGTGGCATTGCCGTTTGTGGGACCCTCAGTGCCTGGGATGATCCGGGGGACACCTCGGGCGAGGTCACACACATCGTGTGGGGGCGATGTGGCGGGAGATATAGCCACAGTAGGTGCATTAAATATGTCAAGTTCAACATTCATTGCCGCAATGTTGCTGTTGCTCAAGTTCGATGAGTTCTGCGATCCTCGCCCGGATCGCTCGTTCGTGTTTTGTTAGCCGTATGTCGCCCTGTACAGCATTTCCGTGAGGTGTGTGATAGTAACCTGCATGCTGTCTACTCTCCCCTGCAGCCTGTTTACTTGTGCCCTTAGTACGGCGCACTGGCTGCACTGCATAGAGCGAGCATACGGCGCGTACGGAGAAAGTCGATGTCTTAGGCGGTCCATATCTTCAGATGTTATCGTGTGTGAGGTCGTATTGGTGGTGGTAATGTTATGGTCCTGCGGGTCCAGTCCGTCTTGGCGCGAGTGATTCATTTTTATATAGGTGCCAATGTTGCCAATGTTGCAAAAGTTGCAAAAGTTTCTGATGTGTCTTGTTGCGAAAGTTGCAAAGGTAGCCGGCTCGGCGGAAAAGCTGAGGGACCGTATGTCGGTGTTGCCGTTGAACGGAAGACTAATTGAAAGAAATTAAATCGGTGTAGGGGGCAATAGGTAGGGGTGAGGGATTATTGTGTAGGTAGCAGCATGATGCAAAAATATATAATAATGGAGCAATTTATGTGTCAGTATAAGGTATTTAATGTAATAAGGTGAGATTTGCAGCTATTACAAAGGTCAAACAATAGTATTATAAGTAATTGAGAGTGTAGGTAGCAGCATGATTCGTAAAAGTATAAGGTGAAGCTATTAATTGTGTGTCAGAATTAGATATTTTAATATAAACAGGTGTCTTTAGATTTATAGAATTTATTTGTATAAATCACACTGATTGTGAACAGAGAAAAAATGGAAGAGCGCGATGTTGCCACTCGCAAATATTACAAAAACATAAAAAAAAATGTTACCAATTTAAACCTTAAAATTACCTTATTATTAAAATCTTTAAATGCTATGTTCTGTATCGAACATAAGATGCCGGGCCAGAATGAGCAAAGCAAAAAAACGAAACAATAAAGCCATCCTTTAGGGGGAGAGGACACAATTTTGTATAAGAACGAATAAATGTGTTACTCTTTGACCCCACTCTCAATTCGGCAACTCTTACGTGACTATCAGGTCCAGGAAAAGTTTCCACAATACGCCCCATGGGCCACTGAAACGGGGAAATATCTTTTTGTTTTATAATTACAAGACCCCTTTCCTTAAGATCTATATTATCATGCTTCCACTTAGCTCTATTTTGAAGCATGGTTAAATAGTCCCTGGACCATAGTTTCCAGAATTCTTGTTTTAATTTAGAGCAAATTTCCCAAAATTTTAATCTATTGACATTTTTATCTGTTAAATCAGGCTCAGGATAGCTAGTAGTTATAGGAGCGCCAATGAAAAAATGAGCTGGAGTTAGATAACTTAAATCTGAAACGTCTCTACTAAGTGGGAGCAGTGGCCTGGAATTTAAAATTCCCTCAATTTGTGTTATAACTGTATACAGTTCTTCAAATGTTAAAACTGTCCCACCAACTACTCGTTTGATATGGAACTTGACACTTTTTACCCCTGCTTCCCAAAGTCCCCCGAATTCAGGTGAATAGCTAGGAATGAATTTGAATTTTATTAAGTTAGTCGAACAAAAATTCTTAACTGATTCTACATGGGTTTTAGAACAATGTAAATTGTACAGTTCCTTTAACTGATTGGAAGCACCCTTAAATGTCTGGGCATTGTCACAATATATATGTGTGGGCATTCCCCGCCTAGATATGAAGCGCTGTAGGCATGCCAAAAATGCTGCAGTTGTCATGTCAGTCACAAGTTCAGCATGAACTGCTTTAGTAGCAAAACAAACAAAGAGTGCTAAGTAACACTTTTTGTGCAGTGGTTTCCTAATACGAGCAACTTTAATTTCAAAAGGTCCACAAAAATCAACACCAGATATCTGAAAAGCTCTAGATTGTGTTATACGAGGAGACGGCAAGCTAGCTGCTTTGCAGCTACAGCTTTAAAACGGAAACATTTGATGCATTTGTGCACTACTTTTTTAACTGCTCTAATTCCATTTAATATCTAGAATTTTTGGGACAAAGAACTTAGCACCAATTTGGCACCACCATGGAGAAGCCGCATATGCTCTTTCCTGATTATCATATGAGTAATATCATTGGATTTAGGTAAGATAATTGGGTGTTTTTTGTCATAGGATGAGTTTGCTGCATTTTGCAAACGTCCACCGACTCTTAAAATATTATTTTTATCTAAGTATGGATGTCTGATTAATGAATGATGTCTTTTAGTAACAAATCGATTTCTTTGGAAAAAGCTCCTTTTTGTATGTATCTCAAAATAATTTGATTAGACTTTTCAAGTTCAATAGGTGTTAAATTACCAAATATTTTATTATAAGGCTTTATGGTATTATTTCGAAAACGCAATATTAATGCAATAATTCTTTGTAGTTTGTCAAAGTTAGAGTACCTTTTAAAGATGTTAGTAGGATC
Source organism: Agonopterix arenella (assembly GCA_927399405.1). Classification (NCBI taxonomy): domain Eukaryota; kingdom Metazoa; phylum Arthropoda; class Insecta; order Lepidoptera; family Depressariidae; genus Agonopterix; species Agonopterix arenella. The sequence goes on from OV656690.1 coordinate 28,463,309, forward strand.
AGAGTCCAACTCCTGTGCCAATACATTGTTGGTCAACTCAGGGGAGGACTCAGAAAATACTCTAGGAGGAATCTGAAAATTTGAAGCAACAATATCATGCTCAAGGTGGTGCGCGGGAACACGCACACAGCCACCTCAAGCCTCATGAGCGGGCGCCAGGCTTCCCCAAGTCTGACGTCCAGAGGCTTTTGAATTATGGGGCAAGAGCACGCGCATAGGCTTCTCTTCTTCGCCCCGTTCGTCTTTGGCGGATCGGGCGTTCAGAAGTTGCCTCCCTCTCCCTCTCCGCCGTCTCCTTCTGGAGCATTACTGCCTCACAGAAAGAGAAAACCATACGCCAAGACTCTTCACTTTCGACCGTGGCACGAACCACGTTCGGAAGTGAGAGGTCATTCACTGCATTTGAGAGCGCATTGCGCTCCTCTGTCCACGCCGGACACTCCTCCAGTGAATGCTGGGCCGATTCGTCCAGGCAGCCACCACAGTGGTGGCACCTGGCTGATGGCTCCCGGCCCGCCACTCGGCACAGATACCCCCCGAAGCAGCCATGCCCCGAGAGGACCTGCGTCAAGCGGAAGGTGAGTATACCATGCTGCCTGCCTACCCACTCTCTCAATACAGGGCGGACCGCCTCGATCGTCCTCAGACCCGCACTAGGCTGCTCCAGCCGGGACTCCCACTCCGTTAGTGCCCGATTTCGGAGCCTGGTCTTTCGGTGTTCCACCTCTCGCGGTGCTGGCAGATAGCCCCGCACTTGTGCCTCCACGCGCCAGTGATAGATTGACGCAAGGGACTTCGCGTCTAAGTCCCAAGGCAGGGAACCCGCCAGCACACACGCAGCCTCATATGAGATTGTGCGATATCCTCGGATCACCCTGATTGCCATCACGCGCTGCGGCTTCCGCAACAGCGTGATATTCTGGCTGTTCAGGGTGTCTGCCCACACTGGGGCTCCGTACAGCGCCATTGATCGTACAACCCCCATGTACAACCTCCTACTTGAGATGCTCGGTCCTCCCAAGTTGGGCAGCAGCCGCCCCAGAGCAGCCGCTGATCCGAGCACTCTCGGGACCAGCTCCAGCCTAAGGTAGCGCATCGACCGTTTGAAGTGGATTTGGACCCCACCCACCGTGATGTGGGCGTCCTGAGGCGGCGTCCTCCGAGGCCCATGGAAACACAGGGCCTCGGATTTACTCAATGCCACCTCGAGGCCCAGTTTCCTTATTCTGCCTACCATTAACGCCACTCCAGCAGTGGCTAGGGTTCTGGCCGCCCTAAAACAGTCGTAACGCCCAGTCATATCCAATGTTCCACAGGAGCGGTCCTAAGACTGACCCCTGCGGAACACCGCACGACATTTGTCGGCGACCCCAGCTCTCCTTTTCCGGAAACGTCACGGACCTGTCGGACAAGTACGCCCCTATAATGTGACGCAGGTAGAGTGGCACTCCGTGATACCGAAGTGCCTCCCTGATACAACTCCAGGGTAGAGTGTTAAACGCGTTGGCGATGTCTAGTGACACCGCCTCCACCCCGGGCAACTGCCTCCTGCGTGAGAGCCTTCACACGCAGTATGGCATCCACAGTGGATCGCCCATTGCGGAAACCATACTGTACGTCAGACAAGTCCGGACCCACTTGTTCCAGATGCTTGACGAGGCGACCGACCACGATCCGCTCAAAGAGCTTGGCCACCTCGTCAATCAAAACTATGGGTCGATACGCCGATGGAGAGTCCGCCGGGCGCCCTTCTTTCTTTAGGAGGACCAGTCTGCCTGTCTTCCACGATAGTGGAATTCGGCTCTGAGCCAGGACAGGCAGAAAACAGTGCCCTCAACCTAGGTTCAAGGGGGCCCAGAGAGAGCACCCAAGCCCGTCCTGGGAGGCCATCCAGTCCAGGCGCAGTGTTTTTGGAGCGGAGCCGTTGCACAGCTGTGCACATCTCCGTCTCAGATACCTCCAGAATGTTGGGGTCCGCCAGGTCCCCCGAGGGAGGGGCCATCGTTGGAGGCGAGTGCTCCTCCCTCAGAGGAAACAGAGCCGACACCACTCTCTCCAGCAGGTCTGGCTCCATCGTCTGAGTCAGAGGAGGCGCCCAAGCCCGGAGCTTGCTCCTCACCATTTTGTAGGGGTGGCCCCAGGGGTCCCTGTCCAACGTGCCCAGGAGTTCCTCCCTGGCACTGATTTTCGCCTCTCTGATGGCCACCTGGAAGGTCTTTTTGACCTCTTTGTACGCGACATACAAAGAGGCCTCCTCCTCCGCGTCTCTATGACTCCTCTTGCGGTATCGGGTGTACCGGCGTCTTACCCTCACGCAATCTTTACGTTCTTGCGCAAGATCCGCAGACCACCAGTACACCTGTCGCCGGGGAGGACGTTGCCTGGAGCGGGGCATGGCCATGTCGCAAACTTGCGTCATAGCCTCCTGAAACCAACCCGCTTCGTCCTCAACCTCAACAGTCTCGTCTGGAGCACTATCCCAAGCCTTCGCTATGGCGCCTCTACCAGCCTATCTTTTTCTAGGTGTCGCAGCTGCCACCTCGGACCGTCCATGGGTCTCGGGCCACTAGGGTCTCGGAGTAGCGTGGAGACACTATACCGAATATATCGGTGATCCGACAGCGTCTCCACGCCCCCCATCACTGTCCACCCCTGCACACGAGCCGCCAGGGCAGGGCTAGCAAACGATACATCGACTATGGAGCCGCCCTCCTGCCGCACGCACGTGTGCACGGACCCTCGATTGAGGACGGTCAGTCCATTGGTCACCAACCACTCCTCCAATTCCTCACCATACGCATTCGTTGCAGGAGATCCCCAAACCGTTGACTTGGAGTTGAGATCCCCCGCAACTACACGATCACGTTCGATCACATCCCCGAGGTGATCAGCTCTCAAATTCGGTGCGCGTTTTATTGGGGGAGAAGTAGGTTCCCACCACCACAAAATCGTTCACCTGGACAGCTACGTATCCTCTCCCCCTTATCGCGCCTGCAAGGGGAGAGAAACCGGCACCCTCTTGGACGATTATTGCCACCGACCCGTCACTATCCCCCACCCAGTTGTCTCTGGGCGGGACAAAGTAAGGATCGGCGACGACAGCCACTTGAATGGACCACTGTGTCATGCTCTGCCGTCCCCGTTTTCCTCTTGTCCGCCGCGAGCAATGGTCGGACACGCCTCTCCGGCAAGAGCCGGTCCTCGATGCCAGCGAAGCAGGCACGGGTGAAGACCCTCTCCTCCGTAACTACCTTGCGGATTATCTCCGCAAGTTCCGTGGAGGTGACGCCCTCTGCCAGCGGCCTTTCGGGAGCCTTTTCTGACTGCTTCTCAGCCAGCTTCCCGTATAGCCGGTAGACCTCCTTCTGCAGGTGATCCACCTTCGCCTGCAGTTGCTGGGTCCCATCCGTGGCAGTGCGCTGCACCAGCTCACGGATGACGCCGAGCATGCTCGCTGCCCGACATTTTAAGGCCTTTTGGAAGGTCCCCTTCAAATTAGAGAACTTCGAGGCGACCTCCACTATCCCCTCCTGGTCCTCCTGAGCCATCCCCGCTCTAGCTCAGCCAGGGTGTGGTCCGCGTAAAGGACGCTGGACGTGCCATAGCCGGCCTTGGCCCTAGCGGAGCGCACCTTCTACTCTTTGGCAGCAACCTCCTCCTCAAGGGCTTGCTGGAGTTGCGCACGTCACGCCAGGTTAAGCTGGCGTTGGGCGTCCTCTAGACCAATGTCGTGGGCAATGGCACCAGGAGCAGGGGGTGAGACCTTGCTCTTACCCTTACCTCTGGCCTTCCCCTTCTTCTTTTCGGGCTTACCCTTGACAGAGCCCGAAGAGCGTTCGGACTCTTGCCTCATGTAGGCCCTCTTTTGCGTCTGGAGGTCGCCTTCTTGGGCCTTCGGTCCAGAAGCCGACAAGCTCAGAGTGGACTCCACGTCTGAGTCGGACGAGTCGTCCGCCCTGCTATAGAAGCTGGCCGCAGATGGTGCGCGGCTAGCTTCCGATGCCGAAGCGTCGACATCGAGGTGGCCCTGAGAAGGGCCTTTTGGTTGGCCCTGAGAAGGGCCTTTTGGTAGATAACGCCCGGAGGCGTCCCGCAATGGTTTCGACATGATGTCCGCTATTCATAAACACCCGCTGTAAGTTTATGAAAGCACAGTGCTCGTTTGCCGTCGGCCTGCCACTCCGTTACGGTGGTCAGGCGCGACGTTGCCCGGGGAACGCTACGTGGAAGCCAGCACTGTGGGGGGTACCCCAAACCTAACCTTTTTTTTGTTTTTTTCGCAGGGGAATGCGTTACGCATACCGTCCCACCTGGGGGTCGGCGGGACGGTTATGTGGGACTCCCTCTCGGTATACCCACTAAACCCCTGCGGCGGCCTTCCTCTGCAGTATGAGGATCTCCGGGTACGCGTAAAGCTAAGCTCCAGGAGATCCTCTGTGCATTTCCCCCCTTCCTTTGTGGGGGGGGGGGGGGGGGGATTTTCCCGGGGGCGATCGAGTCCGCCCCCCGGGAGGGAACAGTGTCACGCCTCATACCGTGTAAAGAGCGGCATGAGGCGCGGCAGTGTCACCCCTCTCGACGACACCCCCCGGCCGCACCGGGAGTGTCATCCTCTCCCGGGTCGCGTCTCACGGTCACATCGCCCCAAGATGTGACAAAAAATTCCTGATAGAATTAAAAAAATATTTAATTAGTAAGTGCCCATACAGTACAAGTGAACTTTAATTTTGAGTGACATTCGTTATTTTATTAGGTATTTTTTAATTTCTGTTTTGTGTAGTTTCTAGGCCTACAAATTTTATTCTGACATGTTTTAATTTAATAATATCATAGGTTAGGTTTTTAGACATCATTAAAATTATTTTATGTTTATAGTACAAAATTTCCTTTTTTATTGCTGATAATGCGTTATTATTTCGTGTGACATTACTTGTTTTCTTTGTGTCATTTACTTTTTAGTCGAAAAAAAATTGTATTCTGACATTTTTTAATTTAATTTCATACTTGTATTTTTTCTGACACATATTTATTTTTCGGTTTAATGTTTCCTGACATTCGTGATTGTTTTTTTTTCTTTTAATATTTTTAATGTCGAATTTGATGTAATTATTAATTAATATCTACTATTTACTACGCTTTGTCAAAGCAAATTTACATTGGAACTATTTTAACCCTAAGACCATCACTATGTATAAGAATACCTACATGTAAATTATGGTAAATAAATAAATGAAATGAAATGAAATGAAATGACCGCGCGCGACCCTATTGCGGCGCCTGAGGGCGGCGTGTGTTTCCGCCGCCCCGACGCCGCCGTCTTCGAGTGCGATCGGCCCTCTCCCGATCCCGATCTGCGGCCTCCAGGAGCATCACTGCATCGCAGAAGGAGACCGCTGCCCTCCAACCCTCCTCACTCGCCAGCATAGCTGCGACTAATGCTGGCGGGGCAGATCTCGTCCGATCGTGTTGACCAGGTCTCGACGCTCGGACTGCCACGCAGGGCAGTCCTCCAGCGTGTGCTGTGCGGAGTCCTGGTCGGAAGCGCAGTGGTGGCATCGTGCCGTCTCCTCCCGTCCGATTCGACTCAGATATTCACCGAAGCACCCGTGCGCGGTGAGTATCTGAGTCAATCTGTAGGTGACGCAGCCTTTCCTCCCTACCCATGCTTCGAAGTTCGGCAGAACGGCTCCGACAGCGCGTTGGCTCGCACAGCCCTGTAACAAGAGCTGTGCGCGCCATTTGCGCATTGTACGTCGGTGCGCGTTCCGCCGCAGCATTTCAGGCTCTTGGCCTGGCGGTTCCCTATCGGCATCCCGGTCGACGGCACGCATTTGGTCGTAGACCAATGCATCCATGTCGGCCAGGATGTCGAAGGGGGGATATCGCGCCAGGACCGTCGCCGCCTCAAACGAAATCGTTCGGTATCCTCGTACGATACGCATGGCAATCAACCGCTGCAGGCTCCTCAGCAGAGCCTTGCAGCAGGAGGAACCCGCCGCCGACCAGACGGGTGCCCCATAGAGTGCCATGGATCGCACGACGCCACCGTAGAGGCGGCGAACCTCCTCCCGCGGTCCCCTGAGATTTGGTAGCAGGCGCTGCAAGGCACCCGCCACCTTACGGACTCGGGGGACGAGTCGCCTGAAATGCTCTTCGAAGCGCCATCGGCTGTCCAGTATGAGGCCCAGCTAGCGTATGGGCTTCCCCACCTGGACCTCGACGTCACCTACCCGGAGTCGCGAGCTGGGTGGTTCATGACCTAATCTCAGGCCATGAAACCATAACGCCTCTGTTTTGTGAGGCGCCACCTCAAGGCCAAGCTCGCGTATCCTTCCCACGACACATGCCACGCCTAACTTGGCGAGCCGCAGAACATCCTGGAAGTCTGACCCCCTGGCCATCACTAGGGTGTCATCTGCATAGCAGATGACATCCACTCCAGGGGGGAGACCGGTGCGAAGGACCGCGTCGTACGCGAGGTTCCACAGCAGGGGTCCAAGAACGGAACCCTGGGGTACCCCGCAACAGATCTCCGTCCTTACTACTACCCCATCCCGACCGATATACTGCACCGTCCTGTCGCGCAGGTAGACCCCGATTACGGCCCGCAGGTAGGGAGGCACGTCGTGATATACGAGTGCCTCCCTGATCGCCTGCCATGGGATGGTGTTAAACGCGTTGACAATGTCAAGGCTCACCGCCAACACCACCCCCTCCTCTTGGACTGCCTGTTCCGACAGGGAACGGACGCGCTTAATGGCGTCCACCGTCGAACGTCCCCACCGGAATCCAAACTGGCAGTCCGATAGATCGGGTTCCACTTGCGACAGGTGTCCGCTGATACGGGCGGAGATTATCCTCTCGAAGAGTTTCCCCGCCTCGTCCAGCAGGCATATCCTCCTTTAATAGCACCAGTCTCGCTTCCTTCCAGCCGAGGGGGAACACGCCGAGGCGGAAACAGCTCGTGAAAAGCCGCCTCAGCCTATCCCCTAGCACCGACAGAGCCACCACCAGCGCTCGGCCCGGAATACCGTCAGGTCCAGGCGCTGTGTTCCGAGAGGCCAACCGCCGCACTGCCCGATCTAGCTCATCCTCCGTCACCTCATACTCGTCGGACCAGAATTGGCGGTCCGACAGTGTCGGGGGGTCGGAGGGACTACCCTGGACCCTTGGGAAGAGCGTGTTTACCACTCTTCCCACGAACTCGGGTTCCAGGGTTTCCGTCTCCGGGGGGACCCACGGTTTGAGTTTGCCCAGTACCATTTTGTACGGGCGCGCCCATGGGTCCCTGTTCAGTCCCTCCAAGAGCTCTCTCCAGCACCGGGCCTTGCTCTCAGCGATGGTGTTGCTGAGAGCCTTTACAGCGGCTCCGTACACCTGACGCGCTCTGTCTCTTTCCTCGGCTGGGGCTCCCTTCTTCTTCCGGCTCGGAGGTACGGGCGGCGCAATCTCGCAACCTCATTGTGAAGTCGCGAGATCTCCTCGGTCCACCAGTACGCCGAGCGTCCTCGGGCCGGCCTGACCCGGGGCATCGATGCGTCGCATATCGACGTCATCGTGTCCCGGAACCAGGCCGCCTGCGCTTCTGGATCGGACGACATCTCCTCTTCCGTCCAGTCCACGACGTGGGCTGCGGCGACGACCATATCTCGGTCGAGCCGCTTGAGGGACCAACGTCGCGGAGGGCTGCCATCCTCGCTTGTGTGGCTGGGGCGGCGGAGCGATACATCGAATACGATGTATCGGTGGTCGGATCTGGTGACCGCCTCCACCGCCACCCTCCATCCTGACACCATGCGTATCGCAGAAGGAGTCGTCCATGAGAGGTCCACGACCGACTCCCCCTTGCCATCGCACACAGGTGCTAGCTGAGCCTTGGTTTAATAGACCAAGGTCCAGCCCTGCCGCCCACTCCAGAAGTGTGTCTCCTTTTATATCGTCCCGGGTGTCACCCCACTCACTTGAGTGGGCATTAAAGTCACCCAGGACGATGACTGGTCGGAGGGCGCAACCGCGAATGAAGTTGGCCAGCCCGTCCAGATAGGCCTCGTACGCGGGGAGGCTAACGTTGTTGGGAGAAATGTAGCAGCCCACGACGGCCGTAGGACCCCACTCTACGGCCACGTAGCCCAACCCTCTCCCCAAGTGGGAGCAATGGAGGCCATCCTTTCCCGCCCAGTATATGGCGGCAGAGTCATCGGCCGCCCCGAACCAGCGAGGATGGTCCGGGATGGAGAGTGGCTCCGCAACGACTGCCAGGTCAACCGACCACTCCGCGATCGTCTCGAACATTAGATTCTGGGCGTCGCGGCAGTGGTTCAGGTTGATCTGGAGTACTTTGGCTGGGGGTAGTAGGCCTGTTAAGCCTCCATGGCCTCCTCGCCCGGTCTTTGGACCGGCTGGCCGTCTCCCTCTCTGGCTGAGGCGGGGGTTGGGCGTTGGACTACAGTCCCCTTCTTCTTTTTCGGCGGGGAGCATTTCTTGCTCCCTAGCCAAGCCTAGCAAATTTGAAGTCACTCAAAATACTTTATTGCGCCTTCGTACGCAGTCACTTGGAATATGCATCTCAGGTATGGAACCCAAGATATGAGGTCTATAAGGCACGTATCGAAGGTATTCAGAAAAGATTCTTACGTTTTCTACATTATAAAGCACGGCAATGGTCAGTCGACTATCAACATCTGTGCAAGCGCTACCACTTTCTTCCCCTTGAACATCGACGTAATATTAGCGATATTTGCTACTTGATAAATATTTCTAATGGATCCATTGACAGCCCCGATCTAGTCTCTAAAATACATCTTCGTACCAATCAGTTAGGCCTTAGGCAGCGTCCCTTGTTACACGTTTCCCTTGCTAAAACTAACTATAGACAAAATGCATTCTTACTGCGTAGCGCTAATAGCTTTAATAGTGTCTCGGTTGATCTTGACTTTGATTTGTTTTGCACAAGCACGACCTCAGTTAAACGAGTGCTTACTGAAAAATATCTACCTAGGTTAATGAGTTAGCGGCTCACTCGGCACCTTTTTACTTTTGGTTTTTAGTTAATACAACGAGTTGATGATTAAGCGCAAAACCTCATACACCCCAACTGATTTATAACAAGATAATTAGATTGAAACTATAATTTAATTATTTTGATTCTTAAAATTTAAAGTTATTCGCATTTTAAGTTTTGAGGCAAAAGTGATTTGTTATCATTTCAGCACTAACGTGGTTATGGATACATTTTAAGAATCTTGTTTTGGTAGGAAGTAGGGTAAGTGTGCCCGTGTGGTGGGTTGAGATCGGGTGCTTAAAATTTAAAATTTTACACATAAATTATTTAATATTTTGAAAAATTACCCATGATAATTCGATTCTGCTCTCGATCCTAAACGAGCTACTTTCTAGTTTTGCGTTAATTCATTAACACATTGTATAATTCCTTTTCTTTTGTGGATGGTTTGAAGTACTGTAACGAGAAGCTATCATACTAGCTACTCGTTCGGTTCACAAATATAACATTAGACAGATATAGTTTCTAAGAACATAAATCTAATAATAGAAATTAACTTTAAAAAGAATAAAAATCCTTTAATAAATTAAATAAGTGGGAAAGCCGCATGATCTAAGTAGTATGTTTTACGAAATAATACTAATATTACATTATCTTAAGGCGAAACGTAACAACCTTATTTCTATAGGTATAGAGATCATTATCGTTGGAAGAATACATATCTTCAGAATTAACTGGACAAGACCTTATTTTCATCGAGATAAGGTTCAATTTTGTTTGTTAGAATTTCGCCCACTTTGCTCACATAGATCACTTTTCCATATTTTCTATATCGACCACCTTTTGATGAGCATAAATAGGCGGGTTCGAGAGGGGGACGGGTCATTCAACGATTAACATTCTTTGAGCTCACTCGCTGCCGGTTGGTGTTTTGATTTTATTTAAATTTTCTACGTACCTACTTTTGGGAGGTTTTGTTGATAATTTGTAAAGTAATTCAAGGAGAGGCGGTAAACTTTCTTTATTGATTTTTGGGATAAATTCTGGGGTTAATTCATTTATTTGGGGTTAATGTTTAAATTGTGAGCTTGAAGGGTATTACGGAACACGATGAAGTATCGTGGGTTATAGGCTCCTTTTACACCTTGCGGTGTTAAAGGTGAAAGCGCTTATAGCTTCCATTATAGCCTGGTCTTGTGGTGAACCAGGGATCGTTCTTTACCGACATAACGATCTATAGCCACATAGGTTTCGTAAGCTGGGTGCATTGTTACGGGGTATCCCACCGTCGAAGTGGAGGGAGTCCTTTAGGGGGCCTTAGTACCTTATGCTCGGCGTACGAAATCTAGTCCACTTAACATATGCCACTTTTACTGTACCGTTCATATCACAACTTATGGCTTCGGCCGTGATATGAGCATTACACATGGAATAGGGTTAGGTACACTTAGAGGGCTCCACCCTCGAATCTTTTAACTTAGCTAGTCAGAAGGTTTCTTCCCTAGACAATCACGGGAAAACCTACATTACACACCTACACAATTAAATGTAAATGTGAGGCCTGCCTCTAGTATTGCGGAATTCCCTTACACCGGGGAGTTTCAAACCTTAAGGAAACTTCTTTAGAATAGGAATATTTTAGACATTGGTTAGTTTATTAAATTCACGTTTATTGTAGGAATAGGCTAGGATAGGTTAGGTATCATAGCTACTTAGATTAATATTGGGGATAATTGATGTTAGAATTCATAGGAAAATAATATTCTCTTGATCTTAATTAATTAGGGAGGTAATTTTAGACTCTAACAATATCTTCTCTTTACAATATTGGTTTTATAGTAGATTGGTACTAAGTTGAGAAATTAGTATGAACTTATCTTCAGAGTTGCTGACTATTTAATAGAGAATGTTAAGTATATTAAAGAAAGAAACATCCACTGAATTTGTCTCAGATTCATAGTTTATTTTCCTAGTATTATACTAACTGTCTCAATGACTCTGACAAACTGACTAGAATTACAAATAAAAGTAATCATTATAGTCCTCTATTTTAATATTAAATACTTACTCATACTTACTGGTTTCATACTAAAGTTGTTGAATACTTGAAGGTATCACTGTAGAGGTTCTGGCCACATCTTCTCTGCAGTTACGTCTCCAGTGACGTGGTAGTAAAATCCTTTTTAGGCCCTATCCAATAGAAGTATTTGAGAAGGAACTTTATTTACAAGATTTACATAAGAAGTCCTAATTAAGATATCTAAATATTAATAATATAACATAATAAACCTCTTGAAAAAGTCAACTTGAGGTCCTGATAGTTTTTGCTTGTCTTTGGGTGAGCAGAGAGCAGCCCGTAGCTAATCTCCATACAAAAATGATTGGAGACGTTACACTTCAAAAGATAAAGCTGAAATTATCATTAATTCTCATATTCCAAATTTCTACCAAATGATGACATTCACAACTTAAATATTTAATATTCTTCTCTGATAATTCTAGTATCCGGCCACATGGTTGGGGTCTCCCCTAAAAAAACAATCACAATGTTGTCAAATCAATTTATGCTTACCATTTTCTTATGATATTTATCTAATTCAGACTTACGTCCGGTATAAATTGGTTAGGTTAGGTATTATTCAGGTTAGAAGTATTTTGGGTACATTGCAAATAAGATCTAGGTCACTAAGTCCTTCTAAAAGAATCTGAGTTTCTACTACATAATGTGGGTTCCTAGACGATCACTTCTTCTGGCCAATTTTTAGTTTAAGTTTAGATAATTAGGTAGATTTAAGTTTAGATGTAAATTAAGTCGGTTGTTATGAAATAGTTCTTCGGATAAGCTAAGGATTAGGTATTACATATCATTAGGTTATTAGAATAGATTAAACAAGATAGTCTTAGTTATGTAATAGATAATTTAATAAGTAGTGGGTATATAGGATCTAGAATAGTTAGATAGGTTAGGTTAGGTCCGTTACAGTACCTGCAAACTTGGAGCTTTTTGTAATGTAACTTTTTATTACTTTATTGATTCCAATTTGTATTTTTTTTTACACACAAACGTGTGTAAAACGAAGGAGATTTATCTGTGGAAACTTTTAGTTGGCAATGTTGTTTTATAAAAATGTTGATACCCTACTATCCTGTAATTAGTCCGTAAGTTTTCCTAAAATGAATAAAATAAAATAAAAATAAAAAAATAGCCGATGGTTGGCGGGTAGCCCGTACGGCGGCGCACACCGGGCACTTCGGAGCGTCCGCTTCGCACTCCCGGGCCTTGTGGCCCGTGTCTCCGCATATATAGCAGCGGGCGCTCCTGTCCACGTTGTTGGGTCAAGTGTCCCTGACGTGCCCCATTTCGAGGCAACGGTGGCACTGGCGGGGACGCGCTGCCAAAATCTCTACCCGCGCCGATGACCACCCGACCTGAATACGTCGGACCCCCGCCGCCTTCCTCACTTCCGGGAGTGGGGCCCGGACCCATGCCGACCCGAGCCTGTGGGGCCCGCCGCGGATCTCCCCGACCTTCACGTCAGCCGGGGAGCACCCACCGACTTCCGCCACGGCCGCCGCCACCTCGGTGGGGGTGATGGTCTCATCCAGGTCCATCACCCTCAGCTCCGCCGTCTTGCACGGACGCGTGAAGCGGACGTCCGCTTCGTTTAGGCAGAGCTTTTCCCGAAGGCTCTTCACCAAGGCGTCCGGTTTGGCGGCACTCTCCGGTCCCGGGACCTCCAACAAAAGGCCCCCGTTGGCGGCTTTGCGCTGGCGAAGCCCGCCGGTGATGCCCAGGTCTGCAAGTTTTATGAGCACCTTGGCATCAGCCAGTATTCGGGACATCGAGTACCGCGATCCCGGCGGTACTGTTACCAATGCGGCCGCCGCCGCAGGCTGCCGGGGCAGCTGGGGTTGCGGCCGTCCCGGGGTCCCCACCGTCTGGGGTGCGACGGGTGGCGCTGCGGCCTTTCTGGCAGCGGCTCTTGCCTTTCGGCCCACCACTCGGGACCAAGGGGTTTCCCCCTGTCCCGCCATTGACCCCGAAGGAGGAGGTTGGGCGGTGGCCTGGGCGGTAGGCACTGAAGGAGCTACTTTGTGCCGCGCTCTTCTTCCTCTTTTTCTTCCCCTTCTTCTTCTCCCCCCCTGCAGGAATTGAAGAAGGAGCGGGAGCAAGCCCTACCGGGGTCTTCGTCCCCAGATGAGTAGCCCCCACCGCCGCTTGCCTTCCCTTCAAGGGTGGACGAGCCCCCCTCGCCGGGAAATACCGGTCCATGATAGAGGACTGGAACCGTGCGAAATCGCGCTCCATTTGGACCGCGATTTGGTCCCAGTCCATGCCGGCAGCCTTCTCCTGTGGACCCTGCTCAGCTTCAGCTGGGCCCTTTGTGGCTTCCGGTTTGGACCGCCCAGCCCGTGGGCCGGATTTCGCCCCACCACGGCGCAGCTCCTCCACTTCACCCGCCAGCTCCTCCACGCGAATCATCAGGGCAGCGACGTGAGCGCGGAACCGCTCGTTCTCGCTGTCACGCCGCTCAGCCTTTATACGGAGCTCCTTCGTGCCTTTCTGAAGGGCTCCACAAGCCCCCTGGAAGGCAGCAGCCATCTCTGCCTTCGTTGACTTGGGTCGGGAGAAGGTTTCCTCCGCGTTAGAGAGGCTGCGGAGCATCTCCGTGCCTATCTCCGAGGAGGGTCTCTCCCCCGCCGGGCCCACAACTTCGGCACTGTGAGGGCGCTTCGCCTGTGCCTGCTCTTCTTCAGCCGGGCCCTGCGGTCTCCGCTTTCGAGTCCGCACGGCTAGGCCCTGGGATGAGAGCGACGTCTGCGAAATCGCAAAGCCGTCAGACTCATCACCACTCACACTCACAATGTCTGGAATCGGAGTGGGAGGTCTGGTGGCTTGGCCACTCCTCGTGAAGATGAGTTTTAACGGTCCCGGACGGGGCCGCCTACTCACGTCTTCCTTCTCTGGTCCCCTGGCTAAAAAGCCAGCTTCCACTACTTCGTTTTTATTTTTATTTATATTTTTATCCATTTTGAATCCAACGAGTATGGGGGAAATAAATATCGACCCGGGCAGTGCCCCCTGTACCCGGGTAACCCTACATACCACTGGGAGGTCAGGAGGTATCCCAGGGTTGGCCGTTAACGACTGATGGACTCCCCAGCAACTCTTGCGAGCACCCCGACGCCACGTGCTGCAACGCCGAGGATTGAGGATTGTTTATAGAGGTTTACTCCTCGCGGTCCGGCCGATTAAGGCAAGACCATCGCTCCTAGCCCTGAGAAACTCAGTGTACGCTAGGGTTACGTAAAAACGACGGTGGCAAGAAGAGGAAAGTCCTCCGCCTGCCTGCTCTACGGCAGGGTTAGTGCGCGCAGAGTCCGCCAATGCTCCTCCACTATGCCCTCTGCTAATCAGAGGGACATGCGGAAGAACGCCTTCCCCCGTCGGGTTAGGTTTAGGTTAGGTCGGGTTAGGATTAGGTTAGGTCGGGTTAGGTTTAGGTTTTTTTTTTTTTTTTTTTTTTTATTCTACAATCCTCCAACATGATCGGAGCCTTTCTACTCTGCTATCCTTTCATTCCAGTTCTCGCATTTATTCCTCTCGTACTTTTATTCTTCATACTATTCTTTCTTTCATTCATCATCTTTTGTCACTGTGGGTGGGTGTCCCACCTAACTAGTCTCTACGGTATTACTGGGTAATTTTCTTTATTTAAATAAGTGAAGTCGGGCAACATTCTCTTGATTTTACAAAATTTTTCTTATTCTATCTTATTCTAGTCACAGTCTACAGTCTACAGTTTTATGGGTTACATATTTTTAGCTTATTTTATTTCCTTAGTTATTTATTATACATATTAATGTTTGGTGACATTTGCATACTCAGTATGTAATTCATCAAACTTTACTTAAGCTACTTGTTTCTCTTATTAACTATCTTAACTATTTTTTTACAATATTCCAAAAACACGTTCCTATCTCTACTTTTTATTAACATTGGCAGGTTTTCTTCGTTTACAACTGTATCTAACCTTTGCTCTAGGTCAAATCTATCCCTGGCAAAGGCAGGGCACTCCAGAATCAGGTGTTGCACGGTCTCTTCAACCTCCGGGTCACAGAGGCAGGAAGGGCTCTCCTTGCACCTGAAGCGAGTCAGGTACGAGGAGAAACCTCCATGCCCCGTGAGGATCTGCGTTGTTGGGCCGTCGATTGTAATTTTCCTGACTAAAGGATATGCTGCCACCGCGTCGGGAAAGAAGAGTTTTGTTCCAGAAGCCGTTTCCGCTGATTGGTACCTCTTGTTCCATTCGCCAATCGTCTCCATGCGAATGGTACGCTTGACGAATGAAACCGGGCACTTGTCGTACTCCGGCTTCTTTTTTGACCTCAGGGCTGCGTCTTTCGCCAGCTCGTCGGCCCTCTCATTTCCTGCCAGTCCTGCATGGGCCTTTATCCAAAACAAAGATGTTGTTTTGTTTTGGAGTGTGCACTCCCTCAAGTTGCACCTGGCCTGGACTGCCAGGGGATGAGAGGAACCGGGGTTTGTCACGGTCTCGAGTGCCGCTCTAGAATCACTATAGATCCCGAAAGAGGACTCGCTGCGCATCAGTGCAACATCCGTTGCCTTGTGTAGGGCTAGCAGTTCTGCCTGATAGACGGTACAGTATGGCGATAGAGCAAGTTTGAGGGCATTGGTCTCGGTTTCACCAGTCCAAATGGATAGTGCTGCACCGACCTTGCCCTCAATCTTGCTCCCATCCGTGAAAATGCGCACAGCGTAATCGCTGTGGCGGGAATATTGCTCCTCGTCTATCAGGTTTTGGAACTGTAGTCCCACACGCTCTGCAGGATGTGGGGCATGTATCTTAGGTGCCATCTTTTCAACCTCTCTGTCGGTCAGCTCACGTCTAGGTGCTCCCTTCTTAGCCTCGTATAACGAGGCTGCCTCACGGACTCGGAGGTCTAGGGGGAGCGTCCCCGTGAGCAAGAGTGCTGAGTTTAATGACACCGTCCGATATGCCTTGCACATTTTCTGCGCGAAGCCCCTCTGGACCGTGGCGAGCTGTTTTCGAGTACCCAGTTTTTCTGCCGCTGGGGCCCACGCTGCTGCCGCGTACAATATTACCGGCTCTACCGCCGCGGTATATATCGTGCGAATGATGTCCGGGCTAAGACCCCAGCTGATGCGGGCCGCTCTACTTAACTGCTTATAAATTCCTATTGCCTTTTTGCAGACGCTGGAAACGTGCGCATTGAAGGTAAGCTTATTGTCGATGGTGAGTCCAAGGATCCTGATCTCAGGGGACATTCCAATGCTGACCCCTCCCATGCTCAGGCATGGTGTGTCGAAAATAAGTTTCTTGGTTATTACCATTGCACAAGTTTTGTGTGGTGCAAACTTCAGCTTATTTTCGACACCCCACGCCCGGACATGTTCGAGGGTAGCATTGGCCTGTCCCTCAATCTCCCGGGCCCCACCACCGTCAAAGAGCAACACCACGTCGTCCGCGAATGCTTGGCAATATACCCCTTTTGCCTCCATCTGCTTCAGGAGGGGGTCCAGTATTAAATTCCAGAGGATTGGTCCTCCAATGGAACCTTGGACGCATCCCTTCTCCGTGCTTCTTCGGTGTGCAGCTCCCGCGTACCTAACTTCCACCATTCTGTCGCTGATGACACGCCTCAAATTCACGGGGCATTTTTCCTCAGCCAGTCGGGTCTTTATCGCTGGCCACCAAGCGCTGTCGAAGGCGCCTTCGATATCTAGAGAAACTAGTGTTATCAGTTTCTTCTCATCCAGTTTTTCGCGAATGCGTGTGATGAGTGATACGAGGGCGTCTTCCGTACTCTTCTGTGGCATATAGGTTTAGGTTTAGGTTAGGTCGGGTTAGGTTTAGGTTTAGGTTAGGTCGGGTTAGGTTTAGGTTTAGGTTAGGTCGGGTTAGGTTTAGGTTTAGGTTAGGTCGGGTTAGGTTTAGGTTTAGGTTAGGTCGGGTTAGGTTTAGGTTTAGGTTAGGTCGGGTTAGGTTTAGGTTTAGGTTAGGTCGGGTTAGGTTTAGGTTTAGGTTAGGTCGGGTTAGGTTTAGGTTTAGGTTAGGTCGGGTTAGGTTTAGGTTTAGGTTAGGTCGGGTTAGGTTTAGGTTTAGGTTAGGTCGGGTTAGGTTTAGGTTAGGTCGGGTTAGGTTTAGGTTTAGGTTAGGTTAGGTTAGGTTAGGTTTTTTTTTTTTTTTTTTTTGTTTTGCCGGCTGGAGGGGGAAATCCTCATGGATACCGTGAGCTTGTATTCGGCCGCCGAATACAAGCCCACGGTTATGTCCGACTCCACTGGGAACACACCCAGTGACCTACGGACTAAAAACCCCCCCCCCCCGAACCTACAGCCGAAATACCTCCGGCGCGAGGCCGGAGTCCTATTTTGCGAAAGTAATAACTTTGCGGGAATTGTTAAATATTCAAAAATAAAATACTATAAAATAACATAAAATATAAAATACTATAAAAATCCTGCCATAAAAGTTTGCTTAGTGTGTGCTGCTTCGACTTCCTACATAAACTATAAACTATAACTAATACACTACACAATTACAAAATAAAACCAGAAAAGCCGCCCCACATCCTAACGAGCCCAGTTCGCTGTGCTGCCGTTTCCTCGACACACCAATCGCATCACCCTCTCACAGTACTCGGCAAAAGCACTTGCGGTGCTCCTGCCGGTCAGGAGGAGGGGAAGATTGGACACGGTGATTGGTGTGTCGAGTCGCAGCTCCAGCTCCATTCGCCTTGCGGCGAATCTGGGGCACTCGGTTAGGATGTGGGGGACACTCTCCACCACACCAGGCTGGCAGACGCACCACGGGTCAGCCCTCAGCGCAAACCTATGGAGGTATTGCGCCACTCCCCCGTGGCCCGTCAAAACCTGGGTCATCAGGGCCGAGGGCGCATGTTTCCGGGCATAAGCGTACGCGAGCGGGAGACCAGGGAGGAACAGGCCGATGTTCTTGCCCGTTATAGTTTCAGCGTACTCAGCGGCCCATTTGGCTCGCGTACCCTCCCTGATCGCCCTCCTCGCATACGACACCGGGAACCTATCATAGTCCGCGGCGACTTTTTTATGAGCGGCTCGTTTGGCCAGCTCGTCCGCCCGCTCGTTTCCCGGCAGCCCCACATGCGCCCTGATCCAGACGAGCCGAACATCCACACCGACAGCATGTAGCTGCGCGATCTTTGCGGCGGCACCAAAGGCGAGGGGGTTGACCGACTTGTTGTTTATGATAGCCTGGAGCGACGACCGACTATCGCTCAGGATAGTAACTATTTTATCGGTCTTTTTTCCAGCCAACCCCGTCGCCTCTAGCACCGCCAGCAGTTCCGCCTGGTAGACCGTGCAAAAGGGCTCCAGCTTCAGGGTGCGGTAGAGCACCTCTACGCCACCCCTCCACACGGTCACCGCAGCCCCCACTTTCCCATCAATTTTGCTGCCGTCGGTGTAGATGCACATCCCCTCCGATCTGACCTTTGCCTCGAGCTCGTCCCCGTCCTCCACCGTCTCGATGGTGAGCTCCCTCCACTCGGCTGGATGTCTAACCCGGAGGAAGCTCACCCTCTCCTCCAACGGGCGGTCCATCGCCTCGGGCAGCGGCTTGCCCCTCTTGACCTCGTAAAGCGCCTGAACCTCCAGCGCGCGGAGGTCAAGAGGGAGCAGGCCGGTTATAGCAAGGCTAGCTGTGGTCGAGACTGTGCGGTAGGCGCGCGCTACCCTCAAAACGAACCCGCGTTGTACCGAACGCAATCGTTTGCGCACGCCCACCCGCTTTGCTGCGTCACCCCAGACGCAAGCCCCGTAAAGCATCACAGGCTCCACCACAGCCGTGTAAATGGTACGGAGTATATCTGAGTTCATTCCCCATGTTACACGCGCCGCCCTAGACACTTGCCTAAAGATGGCGGTGGCCTTCTTGCTGGCCGCCTCCACATGGGGGCCAAAACTTAGCCCCGCATCTATAATTACGCCCAGCACCCTAACTTGCCTAACAATGGAGACAGGAGTCCCGCCCATGTGTATGACTGGTTCACCCACATTCTGCCTTCTCGTTACGACCATTATATTAGTCTTATGTGGCGCAAACTGCAGTTTGTTGTGGGTTCCCCAGTCATACACAAAAGCTAGGACCTCCGTCGCCCGGGCCTCCAGCCCCGCCATGCTCACCCCGCTGAACACCAGGGTCAGATCATCCGCAAAGGCCTGCACGTGCAAACCCCTGCCCTCCAGCTCGACAATCAGCGGATCGAAGATCACGTTCCAGAGGGTGGGCCCCGCAATCGACCCCTGGACACATCCACGGGTCGACTGCTTGACCCATTCCTCCCCGGAATAGTTTATGGTGATACTTCTTCCCTCCAAGTAATTGTCGAGCAGAGCACAGAGGTTTGCCGGGCAGCCCCGCCCGCGCAACTGCAGCCTAGCTGCGGGCCACCAGGCATTATCAAAGGCTCCCTGGATGTCCAGGGAGACCACAAGGCAGATCTCCCGCTTCTGGCGGCGCTGTCTGACGTGCTCCACCAGGTCGTACAGTGCGTCGTCGGTCCCTCGCTGCGGCACGAACCCATATTGTCTCGGGTTCATAGTCGGCAAAAGGTGGTGCCGCAGCCGACCGACGAGCATCTTCTCCAGGGTCTTGCCCAAAACGGAGAGGAGCCCTATTGGTCTGTACGACCTGGGGTCCCGGCGGTCGCTCTTATTGGGCTTGGGGATGACCTTGATGTAGGCGGCTTTCCAGGGTTCTGGGAAGCTGGCCACCCTCAAGCACGCATTAGCGAGCGCCAGGAAACGGCCCCCGTCAGACAACACCGCCCGCGTACAGATGTCAGGCGTCAGATGATCCGGCCCAGGGGCCTTCCGCGGTGCGAACGAGGAGGCGGCCTCCCTGAGTTCCGCCCATACAAAAGGGGGGTCCGAGGGCCCAAGCGAGGGGAGCACCGAGCGGACACGAATACAGGCCTGCTCCGGCGTGTCGGTGGACGGATCGTCGTCCGGGAACAGTACCTCCGCGAGGAGCTGCGCGGAACCCTGCGGCGACAAGGATGCGCCGGTAGGTCCGCGCAGCAACTCGTCGGGTCGGGGGCGCCCCGTACTGCGCAACACCCGGTAAATACCGTCCCACATACTCTCCCGCTCGGCAGCTGAGCAAAACTTAACCCAGCTGGCGGTACAGGCCGACGCCGAAGCAGCCCTATACTCCTCCTTCGCCACAAGGTACGCGTCTACCACAAACTGGCGGCGGCGCGGAGCGGCACAGCGTATGCGGCGCTTTTTAGTTAATACCTCCCTACGCTTGGTCTCGAGGTCCGGGGTCCACCAGGGTGGGTCGGCCCTCAAGCGCGGGGGTTTCAATTTGGGTATGGCCGCGTCGCACGCGGCCGTAACCGCTGCCACATACTCCTGTGCCGCCCGCTCCACCGCCTCCCTCGTCTCACTCTCCTGCAGCGCAATCAGGCTCAGCGCGTCGCGCCCTCCCAACTGCGACTCCAACGCCCCGCGAAACTTAAGCCAGTCTGCTTTTTTGGTGTTGTACCTACGTGTACCGGATAATGGGGCCAGCTGTCGCTGTGGTTGCTCAGCGAGGGCAATCTCTATGGCGGCGTGCGCCGATGTAGTGACACCTGTATGAATCTTCCACCGAGTAACTCTCGACAGAAGTGCGCCGTCACAGAAGGTGACATCGACTCTCGAAGAGTGCTCCCGCCCTGCCCGCCAGGCCTGGAAAGTAGGCTCCGACCCTTCATTAAGTACTTCAAGGTCGAGCTCGGCCATCAGGTCAGCGAGAGCCTCTCCGCGGTCATTTGTCCTCGCTGAGCCCCAGAGCGTATGCCAGGCGTTGAAATCACCTGCCAACACGATGCGCTTTGTTGGGAGAGCACGGACCACAGTGGCCAGGCGGGCCAGGTAGGGCGCGGCATCCACCCTCGGGGGGGGGACGTACGCAGACAGTAGCGCCAGCGGCCCCCTGTCAGTGCCAAGGATGGCCACGGCCAAGCAATCCGTCTGCAGCGCGGGGTCCACGGTGATAGTGACGGAATTATCCAGCACTACCACCGCGGCCCAATTAGCTTCCGCCCCCCGAGCCTGCACCACCCGCGCCCCACTGGGCATGGTAAGTACGCCTGTAGAGCCCACATAGGGCTCCTGAACTAGCAATGCCACCGCCCCCCGACGAACCCCCCACGCATACAGCTCTGCCGTCGCCAACCGCGCACGGTCCAAGTTACATTGCAGGATCAGTGTTTCGCCAGGAGTGCCCTCAGCAATACGCAACGCGGGAACGTGCTATTGCGTCCCACTTTTGCCGCTCAGGACACTCACCACTGAACGCTACATGGGCCAGTGCGCCTTCTGTGTACTTAGCGCGCGCACAATTGACACACGTGGGGGGCTCGTCGCGGCGCGGACAGTCGTCGCGCATGTGGGGTCCACTGCAATGGGCACAGGACACCCCCTCGGAGCGGCACAGTCGCCGGGGATGTCCGTAGCCCAGGCATCGCGAACACTGGACCAGTGGTGAACGGTCACGCACCGTCCGACACTGGAAACCCACATATACGCGACCCTCGTCCATCATGGAGCGCCACAGCTGCGGAGAAACCTCTAACACCACGTGGCGCTCCAAGCGGTTTCGCGCAGGCTTCCGATAGCGGACGCGCGCCGTATCCTTGCCCCAGTTAATGGTGCCCGTGACACTAGTATTCTGCGTCCGGAGGGACTGAACGATTTGGTCGTCAGTGTTGACCGCCAGGACGTCGCGGATCTCAATGAGGGGGTTTCTAGGTGAAGCCTCCTCCACACTAACCGAGGCATTGCCCCTCAGGCATTGAGCCATCTTGTCCAGGTCCCGACGGTCATGGCACCCCAACAAAACCCTTCCGTCCCTCACTTTGCGCACTCGGTCAACGCGCACTCCAGTGTTTCGCGGATCCACTGCTGCCTCAACCTCTGTCATCACCTGTTCAGCCGTGCGGGAGGGGTCGGTGCTCCCCACCAGTAGCGCATGCGCCGCCGCTCGGTGCAGCGGAGGCGCCCGGCGCACCGCCTCCGAGTATGAATTCGGGGGCGGCGCGCCAAGCGACCCCGCCACTATGGCATCGCGCAGGGCTACCACCTCTAACGCCACGCCCTCGCAACCACAGGCGGGGCTAACCTGGGCACCCGCACCCACCGCACCCATGTCCAGGACCCGCCGGACCTCACCACGGAGCTCCTCCACCGCCACTCGAATAGGTGCCGCCGTCTCGACGGTCACATCCTCGATAACGGACACCTCCATGCGCAGGTCCTCCACTGCCGCCCTCAAACTCTGGTCAGGAGCCACCGTCATGCTAGCGGTGGCTACAGCCAATTGGTGGAGACCCTCCCGAACCTGGTCCAGTTTCTCCCCCATCCGGTCCACCTCAGCCACATGAAGGCCAGGGGGGGCCGGAGCGGCAGCCACAGGACGGGTCGCCCAGTCCCGAAACTCGTCACGGAGCCCCTCAACAGCCTGCTGGAGGCTCTCCATAAGTTTCTGCTCAAGCGGTGGCCTTTCGGCTACTTCTTTGAGGTGTACCGCGAGCCCCTCTCTCATTCTTTGGAGCTCATCCACCAGGCCGTGATCCCCACTCGATCCCGCACCCCCCGGCCGATTTGGCCGATCGGCCGATCGATGTCCCCAAGCGCCCGGACCCCCGCCAGAAGCCTATTTAGCTGGGTGTGGATGCCCTCCTCACCCCGGACCTGGGTGCTGATGAGGGTAGTCAATTTCAGGGTCTCCTCAACCGGTTGGCACAGATCATGGTTTAGGATGAGGCGGCAGGCCTCAGCGTCCCGCCTCACACCCTCCAGGACCTGCGCCATGCCCTCATACTCCCTCAAGGCACCCGCCAGGGCCTTAGAGTGGCCCCTTTCCCGCCTCTCCGATTCCCGGGCCATGCCAGCCTTGAGCCTCTGGTTCTCCAACATGTGCATAGTCCGAGACTCGGAGAGTCTGAGGACCATCTCATGGAGCGCGTGAAGTGCCTCCACAAACCCCGCCCGGAGGTCCCTCCTGAGATTTCCCGACGACTCTAGGTCCTTTTTTGTTTTCTGTAGGACCTCGTTGGCGAGTCGAGGCAGGTCACTAATGGCCGTTTTCGTCCCGCCAACAGTTCCCCAGGAGCCGTTTAAAGAAGACGCATCTGTGTCGGTATTATCGACCTCTGTTTCAGGAGGGGCCTCCGGCTCCGGTGTAAGGAGGGCATCCTCATAAGCCTGTACCGCCTTCGCCTGACGAATCTGCGTCCTAATGCGCAGGAGGCCCGACTCGGACCTTGATAGTCTAGCAGTCGGGCCCCCCGCGCTAGAGGACGGGGCCCCGGCCAAGAACTCCGGCACCAACTCGGCCACAGCCGAACCCTCTGGGGCCGCAACATCGGACCCGCCCCGGGAGGGGGGAGACACTCGTGGCTCCCCCGCCCCCAGCGCGGGGTTCGGAGCGGCACGAGGCGGGGACACACAAACCCGCCCCGACGAGCCCCCACTCGAGCCATGCGGGACCCGAGCAGGGGCCACCGGCTCCACGGTGCGCGGCCCCACCACCTCCGCCGCGAGGGCCGACTCGGTCCGAGGCGTTGACGCGCCCGCCGGCCCCGAGGGGATCAGGCCCGGACCAGTCACGGTGCGAACCTGACCCCCCGGTTTGGGCGCACGCGATTTTGGCCTCTTTGGTGCCGGGTCCGACACTGCCCGAGGCGGAGACGCCAGCCCACGCGCCGGCACACTCCCACTCAAGCCACGAGTGGCCCGTGCGGGAGCCGCCGGTTTGGCTGTGGCTGACCTCCCCGATTTCGGCGCAGAAGGCGGCCCCGCCCGGGGCGAAGACGGTCCCTCAGTCCCCGGGGGGGTCGGGCCCAAGTCAGACCCGGTACGGGCCCGGTCCCCCGGCCTGACAACCCGCTTCCGCCTCGCTTTCGGCGCCGCCGAACCAGTCAGGGGCAGAGGGGCCCCCTCCGGGACCGCTTGGCCCCCGCCCAAGTCCTGATGGACCTGGGCGGGGGCCACCGGCTCCTCGGATGGTGGCCCCGTCACATCCGGCACCTCCGGCGACGGGTTCGGGCTCAGTATCTGTTTCTGAGGTTTCCTCCTCTTCGTGGCAGCAGTGGACGACCCACCATCCACACTGTGGGTCGGCTCAGGTCCGGCAGGATCCTTGTCGGACATACTGCACACTTTTTGCACTTTAAATTCCCTTTAGACGCACTTTTCACAACAACTTTCACTTTACCACGTGGCACGCGACCATCCAAAAACGAAAAACAAGCCCGAAACACTAGACTATAAGCTTCCGCAGCACACAACACACTTTCTGCTAATTCTGACTATTTTCCGTCCGGAACCCGGATGCAAAAAACCTCAAAAGCCGGATCCGGATTTTAACCCACCTACCACCAAGAGCGGTGGCTCTTACTCTCTTTAGCGAAAACCGCACTATTCCAGCCCCCGCGGTTACCGAAATAATGATTCTACTAAATTTCTCAACTTTTTTTAAAAACGGGAAAAATACCCTAAATTCAATATCTCGGGAACCACCAGGCCGAGAAGGGTGCGGTTCGCATATAATTCCGGGAAATACAGGTGCGGTCCTGACCGAGTAATAAAAATTTTTTACCCGTTCCCTTTTCAGGGACTGAACAATCCCTCGACTTCGTCCTCCCGAAATTTTCCTAAGACACGCCAGCCGCCAAGAATGGTGCCTCCTCTACTCTTTTATGAAAACCGCCCCACTCCAGCCCCGGCAGTTCCGGAGATATGGGCCCCAAAAAATTTGTT
The DNA here is from genome assembly GCA_927399405.1 of Agonopterix arenella. NCBI lineage: Eukaryota > Metazoa > Arthropoda > Insecta > Lepidoptera > Depressariidae > Agonopterix > Agonopterix arenella. Next base: position 28,488,148 of record OV656690.1, read on the forward strand.
CCCACGAAAAACGTTACTTTTTTAAAATTTGAAAAAACACTTTAAATTCGATATCTCGGAAACCACCGGTCCAAGAAGGGAACGGTTTTCACCGACTTAAACGTCGTCCAGAGGCGGTCCCGACTATATGAAAATCTTTAACCAATTTTTTACAAAATTTAAATCTGTTACATAAAGCTGAATTTAAAAGGGCTAGAAACAATATCTTTTCGCTAAACTTATTTTTATACACAGAACTACAATATAAGATAGTTGGAAGAGTTCAGAAGCTGCAAATAAAAAAGTCAAATTTCGAATTATAATTACGTCAAAAGCGAGAAATTTTCGACTACGTTTTGGGAAAAATTAATATCTAAAAAACTACTCAACAGAAAATTTTGAAATTTACAGGGATTATTGACAGTTAGATAAGCTACAGAATTACGACTTAAAACAATAGGTTCTCAGATCTATCTGACGAGCAATAGGGCGGCGAAGTCCGAAAAAATCGATTTCCGGCTGAACTCTAGGTCGCTGACTCTCGCTCGAAGCGGATTCGAGTTCTGCTCGGCTGCCTCCACCGGATTCCGTCTTCAGAATTATCCGCACGACGTCAGGTGAAGAGTTAGGCTATTGCATCATTTCACAAATTTGCAAATATCTTCGAAGTGGAGCCTCCGAAGAGTCTGGTTTTTTCAGGGAAGTTGTGGGGGACCAGAATAACCAGATTGAAATTAAAAAATTTTGGGGTTACAGCGATTAATCTGTCGACGCACGCACTTTTGTGATTTTGGTTGAAGAGATTTCACTTTTTAACTGATTGTACTTACAGTTTTTCACCAATCGAGCTGGGAGTTTCACATCCAGAAAGAGCTCCTAGATGCGCAACTTTTAACACATAGATCATGTGGATCCAACAAGGATAAGTGTCACTTCCAGAGTTATCAAAATGTACTTTAGTTGGATTTCACTCTTTTGGTCACTGCACTTCGAAATGTTGATGGATTACACTAAAAATAGCACCACTTTGACGGGCTCGTCACTCCGCAACTTTTGGTGTATGACACGGGTGGATTTAAGCGAAAAAACCCATTTTTCGATTTTTCGACCGCGGAGCAACCTGGAAAACGATCCGTACGCGACTGTGGATGGAGCGCGACTGGGTTAGGTTAGGTTAGGTTAGGTTAGGTTAGGAGGTCTACCGGCTATACGGGAAGCTGGCTGAGAAGCAGCCAGAAAAGGCTCCCGAAAGGCCGCTGGTAGAGGGCGTCACCTCCACGGATCTTGCGGAGATAATCCGCAAGGTAGTTACGGAGGAGAGGGTCTTCACCCGTGCCTGTTTTGCTGGCATTGAGGACCGGCTCTTGCCGGAGAGACGTGTCCGACCATTGCTCGCGGCGGACAAGAGGAAAACGGGGACGACACAACCGGACCCAATCATTAATGCGGAAACGGAGGCTGAGTCTGCTGCCAATCAGGCGGCGGAGCAGGACCTCCTGGGAGAGGACGCCCTCCCATTTCCCCCGTGCGTGAGGGCTCTCCGCACGTCCCTCTGATTAGCAGAGGGCGTAGTGGACGAGTGAGGGCGGAGTCATCCGCACATTGGAGGTGCCGTAGGGCACGGGAAGGAGCGCGGTGTATGCAAATGCATACACCGCCGGGCTCTGGCTGTGCGCGCCCATCCATCAGGGCGCGCCGGCGTGCGTTCCACCTAGGCGTTTCGAGCTCTCGTTCCGGGCTCCCCGCCCTCTCGTCGTGTCCGCTATGCCGCAGCTGAAACCCAGAAGGCTGTGGCATGGCGGCCGGGGCGAGGGGGGGGCGGAGGGGCATGCCGGGGCGGGGACGCGGGGCGCTTAGGCGGAGCGCGTGGTTCGAGCGGGATCGGCCCGATTCCCTGTTTTCCGATTTCTGTTTTGGCGGGTAGGTGTAGTGAGATCGATCGGGTCGTGTCAGACCCTGAGATGGCAGTGGATGCTGCAAGTTGTAGGCCAAAATCCCCAGTCTTCCCTGCTTCGGCAGGTGGATCCAAAAGGACCCAAGAGCGGGATGGTGAATCGGAGTTGGACTCGGATGATTCTGTAAGTCTCGAGTCAGTGTCGTCTTGCTCGGAGGCTACTCTAAAGCGACGACTTGAGGAGGTTCAAGGAGAAGGCTCTTCGTCACAACCCAAGGCGAAAATCCCAACAGCCAGAAGGGGGAGAGGCCGGTCTTCAACTGCAGGACCTTTAAGTGCCCGGATGGCCAGGCGCGAGGAGGAACGCGTCCAGGCTGAGACGGTAATAGCGGAGATGGAATTAGAGGGATGCCGAGGAGAAGAGGTGGCCTCGTGGCTCATCGATGACATCTCAAGAATGGGAGATGCAGGTTCGTTAGATGAGTCGAACCTGATGCAGCGAATTATGGCTAATGTGGCTGTTATCAAGCACGTCGCAGTTACTTCTGGCCACATTAAGGGAACGAATATTCGTTACCTCAAGAATGCCGCGAATCAGATCGTGCTGGCGGGGGAGCAGCTTCAGAAGCGTACCACCACAGAGGAGACGACAAGACTGCAAGCGGACAACAACCGCCTGCAGGCTGAGGTGGCTAAGCTCCGTAGGGAGGTGCAGGAAATGCGAGCACAGTACAGGCAGCCGCCTCCTGTGCCCGTAGATGAGATAACGCAGTCCATCATGGTCCAGGTTGGGACTATGATGAATGCGAGACTGGATGCAATGGAGGGGAGACTACTCCCCGAGGAGCGCATCCGCCCTCCTCTTGCGCACGTCGTACCGCCTGCTGAGGCTCAGGCTAAGTCCGGTGCTCACTCGGGCACTGCCCCTAAACCCCAGAAGGGGAAACGAGGTGGCACGAATAAGGGGCAGACGAAAGGGGGAAAGCGGACCAAGGAAGGGCCGCAACCTTCTGCGCCGCCTCGCGTAGAAACAAACCTTGAACCACCGAAACCCCAGTCCTCAGAAGAGGGAGAAATGGGTCAAGGTGCTCAAGAAGGCCAAGAAACCAAAGGCGGGACCTAAGCCACCGCCTGCGGTTCAAAATCCAAGGAGGCCGGTGAGGTTGCGCCTCCCTCAGTCCTCGGCTGTAACACTTACGTTGCAGCCGGAGGCTGAGGAGCGAGGCGTAACCTACGCCAATGTTCTGCGCGAGGCGACGCAAAAGATTGCGCTCGCTGACCTTGGCATAACCACCGTGCAGTTCAAGGTGGGAGTGTCGGGGCAGCGAATCTTGGAGCTGCCGGGTACGGAGTCTGGCGAGAAGGCCGATGCCTTAGCTGGCAAGATTCGAGAGGTGTTTGGAGAAGAGGTCATCCGAGTTGGCCGGCCCACGAAGTGCGCAGAGATGCGCCTTTCGGGGCTGGACGACTCGGTGACCTCTGAGGAAGTGATCGCGGCGATCTCCCGGGTTGGTGGATGCCCAACGGCATCCATCAAGGCGGGAGATGTACGCCGCGACACAAAAGGTAGAGGCACCGCCTGGGTGCGTTGCCCGGTGGCAGCGGCCAAAAAGGCCTCGGAGGGGGGACGGCTGACCGTCGGCTGGTCCTCGGCGCAGGTTAAAATCCTGCCGCCGAGGCCATTGAGATGTTACCGTTGCCTAACTCCGGGGCACGTTGTTGGCAACTGCAAAGAAGAGAATGACCGCAGCAGTCTGTGCTACCGCTGCGGGCAGGCCGGCCACCTGGCCGGGAAATGTACGTCTCCGCCGCTCTGCGTCATCTGCACGGCGGCGGGGAAACCTGCTGCGCACTGTTCGGGTAGCGCTGCGTGTACTGTAGCGCACCCACCGAAGAAGGGGAGGGCTGCGGCCGGCGCAAAGCCTCCGCCGCGCCCTACCCCTTAGAGCCTTGGGCGTCGGACTTGGGGAAGTCCGGCGCCCAATTCCTAGGGCTCGAGATGGCGCGCGCGTGTTCCCGCGCGCCACTCAAATGTAGTATAGGGGAGGAATCGCTCCAGTCCTCCCCTTCCAGAGATTTGGCCCGTATAGGCCGACGCTGCCGGGTATGCGGAAGAATCCTTCGGGGTATCTCGGGTTCCCGGCGTACAGGCGTAGAGATGGAACACCGTGGGGTTTTAGCCGGTAGGAGTCCGGCATAACCCGCCGTCGTCCCCAAGGCGGCGGGTATCCATGAGGATTTCCCCACGAAAAAAAAAAAAAAAAAAAAAAAAAAAAAAGGTTAGGTTAGGTTAGGTTAGGTTAGGTTAGGTTAGGTTTCCCGTGGCAGGTGGGTCTGCTATCGGGCGCGTCCCCCGGGTGGTGGATAGGGGAATGCCCCCCAGATATGGGGGGTACCGGCTTGCCGGCGTGAACCAACCCAAAGCGGGGTGGTCGCATCACTGAGATGTGACCACAGGAGGGCGGCGGGTCAGCGTGGCTCGGCTGCGTTCGTTTCTCCACGTGTCCCTCTGCGTATCAGAGGGCACAGTGGAGGAGCAAGGGCGGGCTCTGCGTGTACTCACCGTACCGCAGAGCAGGCTGGGAAGGATTTCCTTCCCCGCCACCACCGAGACAAGGAAAAGTCAATAACACCCGACAGTGAAGTCGTTAAAACCGACGGCGGCGGTCGGCGGTATCATAACCGCCTTCAGCCTCCCGGTGGTGAGTAGCGGGCGACAGGTGCGGGGGCGCCTCCGCCCGCATTGCACTACTCACTACCCTCGCGGGAAGACATTCTCTGACTCCTCCCTCCTGGAGGAGCGGCGGGACATCGCCGGTGGGGGACTGGATGTAAAGGCTCTGCTGGTCTCCCAGTTCCCTGCCATCCGGGCGAAGCGGGAATGCCGCTGGGTTATTTTAGTGGGTATACCGGTGACTCGCACCGGGGAGTCCCACATACCCCCCCTGTCCCCCAACGGGTGGGGATGCGTAAAGCATTTTTTCCCAGCGTCAAAAAAAAAAAAAAAAAAAAAAAAAAAGGTTAGGTTAGGTTGGGGTGCTAGGTCGGGTAACCTCCTCGAGTGCTCAGTTGAGCCGGTGCACCCTGGGCGATGGGTAGTGACTTCATCCGTTTTTGGGTGAAGTCACTGCCCATTGGCGAATAACCCGACGGGGGAAGGCGTTCTTCCGCATGTCCCTCTGATTAGCAGAGGGCATAGTGGAGGAGCATGGGCGGGCTCTGCGCGCACTTACCCTGCCGCAGAGCGGGCAGGCGGAGGACTTTCCTCTTCTTGCCACCGTCGTTTTTACGTAACCCTAGCGTACACTGAGTTTTCTCAGGGCTAGGAGCGATGGTCTTGCCTTAATCGGCTGGACCGCGAGGAGTAAACCTCTATAAAAAATCCTCAATCCTCGGCGTTGCGGCACGTGGCGTCGGGGTGCTCGCAAGAGTGGATGGGGAGTCCATCAGTCGTTAACGGCCAACCCTGGGATACCTCCTGACCTCCCAGTGGTATGTAGGGTTACCCGGGTACAGGGGGCACTGCCCGGGTCGATGTTTATTTCCCCCATACTCGTGGGATTCAAAATGGATATAAATATAAAGAAAAATAAAAACCAAGAAGTGGAAGCTGGCTTCTTAGCCGACAAACCAGAGAAGGAAGGCGTGAGTACGCGGCCTCGTCCGGGACCGTTAAAACTCATTTTCGGGAGGAGTGGACAAGCCACCAGACCTCCCACTCCAATTCCGGACATTGTGAGCGTCAGTGGGGATGAGTCTGACGGTTCTGCGATGTCGCAGACGTCGCTCTCGTCCCAGGGCCGAGCCGTGCGGACGCGAAAGCGTAGACCGCAGGGCCCGGCTGAAGGAGAACAGGCACAGGCGAAGCGCCCTCACAGTGCCGAAGTTGTGGGCCCGGTGGGGGAGAGACCCTCCTCGGAGATAGGCGCGGAGATGCTCCGCAGCCTCTCTAACGCGGAGGAAACCTTCTCCCGACCAAAATCAACGAAGGCAGAGATGGCTGCTGCCTTCCAGGGAGCTTGTGGAGCCCTCCAGAAAGGCACAAAGGAGCTCTGTATCAGGGCCGAGCGGCGTGACAGCGAGAACGAGCGGTTCCGCGCTCACGTCGCCGCCCTGATGACTCGCGTGGAGGAGCTGGCGGGTGAAGTGGAGGAGCTGCGCCGTGGTGGGGCGAAATCCGGTCCACGGGCTGGGCAGTCAAAACCGGAAGCCACAAAGGGCCCAGCTGAAGCTGAGCAGGGACCTCAGGAGAAGGCTGCCGGCATGGACTGGGACCAAATCGCGGTCCAAATGGAGCGCGATTTCGCACGGTTCCAGTCCTCTATCATGGACCGGTATTTCCCGGCGAGGGGGGCTCGTCCACCCTTGAAGGGAAGGCAAGCGGCGGTGGGGGCTACTCATCTGGGGACGAAGACCCCGGTAGGGCTTGCTCCCGCTCCTTCTTCAATTCCTGCAGGGGGGGACAAGAAGAAGGGAAAGAAAAAGAGGAAGAAGAGCGCGGTACAGGGGCCCAAAGTAGCTCCTTCAGTGCCTCCCGCGCAGGCCACCGCCCAACCTCCTCCTTCGGGGTCAGTGGCGGGACAGGGGGAAACCCCTTGGTCCCGAGTGGTGGGCCGAAAGGCAAGAGCTGCTGCCAGAAAGGCCGCAGCGCCACCCGTCGCACCCCGAACGGTGGGGACCCCGGGACGGCCGCAACCCCAGCTGCCCCGGCAGCCTGCGGCGGCGGCTGTATTGGTTACAGTACCGCCTGGATCGCGGTACTCGATGTCCCGAATACTGGCTGATGCCAAGGTGCTCATAAAACTTGCAGACCTGGGCATCACCGGCGGGCTTCGCCAGCGCAAAGCCGCCAACGGGGGCCTTTTGTTGGAGGTCCCGGGACCGGAGAGTGCCGCCAAAGCGGACGCCTTGGTGAAGAGCCTTCGGGAGAAGCTCTGCCTAAACGAAGCGGACGTCCGCTTCACGCGTCCGTGCAAGACGGCGGAGCTGAGGGTGATGGACCTGGATGAGACCATCACCCCCACCGAGGTAGCGGCGGCCGTGGCGGAAGTCGGTGGGTGCTCCCCGGCTGACGTGAAGGTCGGGGAGATCCGCGGCGGGCCCCACAGGCTCGGGTCGGCATGGGTCAGGGCCCCACTCTCGGCTGTGAGGAAGGCGGCGGGGGTCCGACGTATCCAGGTCGGATGGTCATCGGCGCGGGTAGAGGTTTTGGCAGCGCGTCCCCTCCAGTGCCACCGGTGCCTCGAAATGGGGCACGTCAGGGACACTTGCCCCAATAACGTGGACAGGAGCGCCCGCTGCTACGTATGCGGAGACACGGGCCACAAGGCCCGGGAGTGCGAAGCGGACGCTCCGAAATGCCCGGTGTGCGCCGATTACGGGCTACCCGCCAACCATCGGCTAGGGAGCAAAAAATGCTCCCCACCGAAGAAGAAGAAGGGGACTGTAGTCCAACGCCCAACCCCCGCCTCAGCCAGAGAGGGAGACGGCCAGCCGGTCCAACGACCGGGCGAAGAGGCCATGGAGGCTTAACAGGCCTACTACCCCCAGCCAAAGTACTCCAGATCAACCTGAACCACTGCCGCGACGCCCAGAATCTCATGTTCCAGACGATCGCGGAGTGGTCGGTTGACCTGGCAGTCGTTGCGGAGCCACTCTCCATCCCGGACCATCCTCGATGGTTCGGGGCGGCCGATGACTCTGCCGCCATATACTGGGCGGGAAAGGATGGCCTCCATTGCTCCCTCTTGGGGAGAGGGTTGGGCTACGTGGCCGTAGAGTGGGGTTCTACGGCTGTCGTGGGCTGCTACATTTCTCCCAACAATGTGAGCCTCCCCGCGTACGAGGCCTACCTGGACGGGCTGGCCAACTTCATTCGCGGTTGCGCCCCCCGACCAGTCATCGTCCTGGGTGACTTTAATGCCCACTCAAGTGAGTGGGGTGACACCCGGGACGATATAAAAGGAGAGACACTCCTGGAGTGGGCGGCAGGGCTGGACCTTGGTCTATTAAACCAAGGCTCAGCTAGCACCTGTGTGCGATGGCAGGGGGAGTCGGTCGTGGACCTCTCATGGGCGACTCCTTCTGCGATACGCATGGTGTCAGGATGGAGGGTGGCGGTGGAGGCGGTCACCAGATCCGACCACCGATACATCGTATTCGATGTATCGCTCCGCCGCCCCAGCCACACAAGCGAAGATGGCAGCCCTCCGCGACGTTGGTCCCTCAAGCGGCTCGACCGAGATATGGTCGTCGCCGCAGCCCACGTTGCGGACTGGACGGAAGAGGAGATGTCGTCCGATCCAGAAGCGCAGGCGGTCTGGTTCCGGGACACGATGACGTCGATATGCGACGCATCGATGCCCCGGGTCAGGCCGGCCCGAGGACGCTCGGCGTACTGGTGGACCGAGGAGATCTCGCGACTTCGCAATGAGGTTGCGAGATTGCGTCGCCCGTACCTCCGAGCCGGAAGAAGAAGGCGAGCCCCAGCCGAGGAAAGAGACAGAGCGCGTCAGGTGTACGGAGCCGCCGTAAAGGCTCTCAGCAACGCCATCGCTGAGAGCAAGGCCCGGTGCTGGAGAGAGCTCTTGGAGGGACTGAACAGGGACCCATGGGGGCGCCCGTACAAAATGGTACTGGGCAAGCTCAAACCGTGGGTCCCCCCGGTGACGGAAACCCTGGAACCCGAGTTCGTGGGAAGAGTGGTAAACACGCTCTTCCCAAGGGTCCAGGGTAGTCCCTCCGACCCCCCGTCACCGTCGGACCGGCAACTCTGGTCCGACGAGTATGAGGTGACGGAGGATGAGCTAGATCGGGCAGTGCGGCGGTTGGCCTCTCGCAACACAGCGCCTGGACCTGACGGTGTTCCGGGCCGAGCGCTGGTGGTGGCTCTGTCGGTGCTAGGGGATAGGCTGAGGCGGCTCTTCACGAGCTGTCTCCACCTCGGCGTGTTCCCCCTCGGCTGGAAGGAAGCGAGACTGGTGCTTTTAAAGAAGGAAGGTAGGACCGCGGACTCTCCCTCCGCATTCCGACCGATATGCCTACTGAACGAGGCGGGGAAACTCTTCGAGAGGATAATCTCCGCCCGTATCAGCGGACACCTGTCGCAAGTGGGACCCGATCTATCGGACTGCCAGTTTGGATTCCGGCGGGGACGTTCGACGGTGGACGCCATTAAGCGCGTCCGTTCCCTGTCGGAACAGGCAGTCCAAGAGGAGGGGGTGGTGTTGGCGGTGAGCCTCGACATCGTCAACGCCTTCAATACCATCCCCTGGCAGGCGATCAGGGAGGCACTCGTATATCACGGCGTGCCTCCCTACCTGCGGGCCGTAATCGGGGCCTACCTGCGCGACAGGACGGTGCAGTATATCGGTCGGGATGGGGTAGTAGTACGGACGGAGATCTGTTGCGGGGTACCCCAGGGTTCCGTTCTTGGACCCCTGCTGTGGAACCTCGCGTACGACGCGGTCCTTCGCACCGGTCTCCCCCCTGGAGTGAATGTCATCTGCTATGCAGATGACACCTTAGTGATGGCCAGGGGGTCGGACTTCCAGGATGTTCTGCGGCTCGCCGAGCTGGGCGTGGCATGTGTCGTGGGAAGGATACGCGAGCTCGGCCTTGAGGTGGCGCCTCACAAAACCGAGGCGTTATGGTTTCATGGCCTGAGATTAGGTCATGAACCACCAAGCTCGCGACTTCGGGTAGGTGACGTCGAGGTCCAGGTGGGGAAGCACATACGCTACCTGGGCCTCATACTGGACAGCCGATGGCGCTTCGAAGAGCATTTCAGGCGACTCGTCCCCCGAGTCCGTAAGGTGGCGGGTGCCTTGCAGCGCCTGCTACCAAATCTCGGGGGACCGCGGGAGGAGGTTCGCCGCCTCTACGGTGGCGTCGTGCGATCCATGGCACTCTATGGGGCACCCGTCTGGTCCAAACAGGCGGGTTCCTCCCGCTGCAAGGCTCTGCTGAGGAGCCTGCAGCGGTTGATTGCCATGCGTATCGTACGAGGATACCGAACGATTTCGTTTGAGGCGGCGACGGTCTTGGCGCGATATCCCCCCTTTGACATCCTGGCCGACATGGATGCATTGGTCTACGACCAAATGCATGCCGTCGACCGGGATGCCAATGGGGAACCGCCAGGCCAGGAGCCTGAAATGCTGCGGCGGAACGCGCACCGACGTACAATGCGCAAATGGCGCGCACAGCTCTTGTTACAGGGCTGTGCGAGCCAACGCGCTGTCGGAGCCGTTCTGCCGAACTTCGAAGCATGGGTAGGGAGGAAAGGCTGCGTCACCTACAGATTGACTCAGATACTCACCGCGCACGGGTGCTTCGGTGAGTATCTGAGTCGAATTGGACGGGAGGAGACGGCACGATGCCACCACTGCGCTTCCGACCAGGACTCCGCTCAGCACACGCTGGAGGACTGCCCTGCGTGGCAGTCCGAGCGTCGAGACCTGGTCAACACGATCGGACGAGATCTGTCCCCGCCAGCATTAGTCGCGGCTATGCTGGCGAGTGAGGAGGGTTGGAGGGCAGCGGTCTCCTTCTGCGATGCAGTGATGCTCCAGAAGGAGGCCGCAGAGCGGGATCGGGAGAGGGCCGATCCCACTCGAAGACGGCGGCGTCGGGGCGGCGGAAACACACGCCGCCCTCAGGCACCGCAATAGGGTCGCGCGCGGTCACATCTTGGGGCGATGTGACCGTGAGACGCGACCCGGGAGAGAATGACACTCCCGGTGCGGCCGGGGGGTGTCGTCGAGAGGGGTGACACTGCCGCGCCTCATGCCGCTCTTTACACGGTATGAGGCGTGACACTGTTCCCCCCCGGGGGGCGGACTCGATCGCCCCCGGGAAAGTTCCCCCCCCTTACAAGGGGGGAAATGCACAGAGGATCTCCTGGAGCTTATCTTTACGCGTACCCGGAGATCCTCATACTGCAGAGGAAGGCCGCCGCAGGGGTTTAGTGGGTATACCGAGAGGGAGTCCCACATAACCGTCCCGCCGACCCCCAGGTGGGAGGGTATGCGTAACGCATTCCCCTGCGAAAAAAAAAAAAAAAAAAAAAAAAAAAAAAGGTTAGGTTAGGTTAGGTTAGGTTAGGTTAGGTTGGGGAACCCCCCACAGTGCTGGCTTCCACGTAGCGTTCCCCGGGCAACGTCGCGCCTGACCACCGTAACGGAGTGGCAGGCCGACGGCAAACGAGCACTGTGCTTTCATAAACTTTCTGCGGGTGTTTATGAATAGCGGACAAAATGTCAAAACCTTTGCGGGACGCCTCCGGGCGTTTTCTCCCAAAAGGCCCTTCTCAGGGCCAACCAAAAGGCCCTTCTCAGGGCCACCCCGATGTCGACGCTTCGGCATCGGAAGCTAGCCGCGCACCATCTGCGGCCAGCTTTTATAGTAGGGCGGACGACTCGTCCGACTCGGATGTGGAGTCCACTCTGAGCTTGTCGGCTTCTGGACCGAAGGCCCAAGAAGGCGACCTTCAGACGCGGAAGAGGGCCTACATGAGGCAAGAGTCCGAACGCTCTTCGGGCTCTGTCAAGGGTAAGCCCGAAAAGAAGAAGGGGAAGGCCAAGGGTAAGGGTAAGAGCAAGGTCTCACCCCCTGCCCCTGGTGCCATTGCCCACGACATTGGCCTAGAGGACGCCGAACGCCAGCTTAACCTGGCGAGACGTGCGCAACTCCAGCAAGACCTTGAGGAGGAGGTTGCTGCCAAAGAGCAGAAGGCGCGCTCCGCTAGGGCCAAGGCCGGCTATGGCACGTCCAGCGTCCTTTACGCGGACCACAGCCTGGCTGAGCTAGAGCAGATGGCTCAGGAGGACCAGGAGGGGATAGTGGAGGTCGCCTCGAAGTCCTCTAATTTGAAGGGGACCTTTCAAAAGGCCTTAAAATGTCGGGCAGCGAGCATGCTCGGCGTCGTCCGTGAGCTGGTGCAGCGCACTGCCACGGATGAGACCCAGCAACTGCAGGCGAGGGTGGATCACCTGCAGAAGGAGGTCTACCGGCTATACGGGAAGCTGGCTGAGAAGCAGCCAGAAAAGGCTCCCGAAAGGCCGCTGGCAGAGGGCGTCACCTCCACGGATCTTGCGGAGATAATCCGCAAGGTAGTTACGGAGGAGAGGGTCTTCACCGTGCCTGTTTTGCTGGCATTGAGGACCGGCTCTTGCCGGAGAGACGTGTCCGACCATTGCTCGCGGCGGACAAAAGGAAAACGGGGACGACACAACTGGACCCAATCATTAATGCGGAAACGGAGGCTGAGTCTGCTGCCAATCAGGCGGCGGAGCAGGACCTCCTGGGAGAGGACGCCCTTCTGCCCTCCACCACCCCTTCCAAGCAGCCTTGGAAGGAGGTGGTCGGAAGGAAAAAGAAGGCCAAGTCCAGAAAGGCGACACCGACCTCCACCCCTGTCACCATCCCTCCCCGCCAGTCCAAAGCGACTGGCAAGGGGAAGGGGAAAGGAAGGGGGAAAAAGTCGGCCCCTAAGCCCGACACCGCTGCTCCCGTCGGCGGGAGGAAGCTAGTTCCTCCCAAAACGGCGGCCGTCGTGGTGACGCTCACCCCGGAGGCTGTGGAGCGGGGTGAGACGTACGAGTCCGTGCTGAAACGGGCTCGTACCAATGCCAATCCCGCGCAACTAGGGATTGGCGCAGTTACCTGCCGCCACACGCAGACGGGCGCCCGGCTGTTTGAGTTCGCGGGAGCCCAAGGCAGCGCGAGCGCAGACCTCTTCGCAACAAAGTTGCGAGAGGTCATCGCGGATGCGGCTAAAGTCGTCAGGCCCGTCAAGACCGTGGCCCTAGAGGTGACCGGCCTCGACGACACGGTCACCAAAGAGGAGGTGGTGGCGGCGGTCGCAGAGGCAGGAGGCTGTGACGTCGCAGCGGTGCAAGGCCGGGCCGTTAGACCCGGCCGCGGTGGCATGGGCACCATCCGTGTCGAGTGCCCAATTGCCGCAGCCAAGGCAGTCGTTTCGAAGAAACGGCTGCAAGTGGGGCTCAGCTCGAGTGTGGTCCGGGCGCTTGAAGATCCGCCTTTGCGCTGCTTCAAGTGCTTCGGGATCGGTCACACCCGGGCTCTCTGTCCGTCCGAGGTGGACAGGGCGGATTGCTGTTACCGCTGCGGGAACAAAGAGCACAAGGCCGCCTCCTGTACGACCGCCAAGCCTCACTGCGTAGTGTGCGCAGCCAGTGGTCGCCCAGCGGACCACGTCATGAGTGGGAGGTCCTGCAAACCTCCACCCAAGAAGGGCAAAGCGCAGGCGCCAACCCGGCCTACCGCCACCACCGTCGCCGAAGCTTCGGCGGCTGCTGACGAGAGGGGAGCGATGTCCGAATAATGCAGGTCGTACATCGCATCCTTCAGACGAACATCAACCACTGTTTAAAGGCCCAGGACCTGCTGGTCCAGGTCATGGCCGAGTGGTTGGTGGACGTGGCGGTAGTCGCCGAGCCGTACTCGGTCCCCGGCCGCTGGCTGGGGAGTGGAGACGGTTTGGTGGCAATTGTGGCGCGGTCTTCCACAGACTCCCCTCCCCTTTCGCTCTTAGAAAGGGGACCGGGATACGTGGCCGCCGCGTGGGGAGACATAGCCCTGGTGGGGGTCTATTTCACCCCAAACAATAGGACGCTTTCGGAGTTTGAGACTTTTCTCGATGTCCTCACCGCCGTGGCCGGTAGGGCGGCGCCGCGTCAGGTGCTCCTCCTGGGGGACCTGAATGCCAGGTCGGCGGCTTGGGGCGATCATAAGACCGACGCCCGGGGACGCGCAGTAGCATCCTGGGCGGCGTCGTCCGGGCTGTCCCTCCTAAATAGAGGGGCAGTCCATACGTGTGTGCGGCGGAACGGGGGGTCAATAGTGGACCTCACTTTCGCCACCCCTGCGCTAGCCGTCCGTGTTGAGGGCTGGCGGGTGGAGCCGGTGGAGACTCTATCGGACCACCGATACGTGCGGTTCGATATCTCCACCCAGGGCCCCCGGGGGATGGCCTCCTCGGGCCAAACCCCGTTCCCACGATGGGCCCTCACCCGCCTGGACCGGGAGGCGGCCGCGGAGGCGGCATTCATCCAGGACTGGCTCTCGCCTACCTGCGATGGCCTGGACGTGGACGCCGCAGCGGCCCAACTAAGGGGGTCCCTGACCGAGGTGTGTAACTCCAGCATGCCTCGGTCTCGCCGTTTGCCTCCGCGACGCGCCGTCTACTGGTGGTCGGAGGAGTTGGCGGGGCTCCGGGCCGCCTGTGTGGCGGCCAGGAGGGCCTTCACGAGGAGTCGGCGACGCGCGACACGAGACGAGGCCAACGAGGATCGCCTCTACGAATTATACGTAGAGGCAAAGAGGGTCCTCAAGTCAGCAATGGGCGCCGCCCAGGACTCGGCGAGAGCTGAGATGCTGGAGGGTCTCGACAAAGACCCGTATGGGAGACCATACAAGGCGGCGCGCAACAAACTGCGCCCCTTTGGTCCCCCAGTAGCCGAGACCCTTGAGCCGACATTGCTGGATGGGGTGGTACGGTCCCTGTTTCCGTTAAGGGACAGTTTCGCCCCACCAGCGATGGACCCCCCGCAAGCGGCGGTCCCGCCGGATGAGGACGTCTCCGAGGTGACGAAGGATGAACTCGAGGCAGCGATCCGTCGCCTCCGGCCCAAAAAGACCGCTCCGGGCCCGGACGGCATCCCCGCAAGGGTGGTGGCCATCGCCTCCACCCAAATGGAGAAAAGGTTTCGGGACCTCTTCAGCGCATGCTTCGCGTCCAAGAGGTTCCCGAAGCCTTGGAAGGAGGGGCAGTTGTGCCTTCTCCGTAAGGAGGGGCGCCCGGCGGACTCCCCTTCGGCATACCGGCCCATCGTTCTGCTCGATGAGGTCGGTAAGATGTTCGAGGGGATCATCGCGGCTCGCCTGAAGGCTCACCTGCGGGAAGTTGGGCCGGATCTGTCGGACGCTCAGTTCGGTTTTCGGGCTGAGCGTTCGACCGTGGATGCCCTGGCCAGGCTCAAAGGCCAGGTGAAAGCAGCCGTGGAAACGGGGGATGGATTGCTGGCCGTGTCATTCGACATAGCCAACGCCTTCAACTCCATCCCCCACCCCACCATCATAGAGGCACTTCGGTTCCACGGAGTGCCTCAATACCTGCGGGGCCTCCTGGCCAGCTACTTGGAGGACCGAGCGGTCCTCCTCGTGGACAAGACTGGCTGCCTTCGGCGATACTGCGTCGGGGCCGGTGTTCCGCAGGGGTCCGTTCTAGGACCACTCCTGTGGAACATCGGTTTCGATTGGCTTCTGCGAGGGACCCTTCTCGGCGGCACGAGTGTCATCTGCTATGCAGATGACACACTCCTCACTGCCCGAGGAGGGACTTTCAGGGAGGCGGCCAGTCTGGCCTCGGCGGGCGGAGGCCTCATTGCAGGGAGGATCCGCCGCCTAGGGTTGAGGGTGGCGCTGCACAAGACCGAGGCCGTGTTCTTCCACGGTCCCCGGAAGCGCCCCCCGCCTGGCGCCCATATCTTGGTGGAGGGCGTCAGGACAGAGGTAAAGACCCAGATGAAATATCTGGGTCTTATACTAGACAGCAGGTGGCGCTTTGGCCCGCACTTCAGCGGGCTGTCAGCGCGCCTTCTGAAGGCCGCGGGCGCCCTATCGTGGCTCCTCCCAAACCTAGGGGGGCCCAGCGCGCGGTGCCGGCGTCTGTACGCCGGCATCCTGAGGAGCATGGCCCTTTACGGGGCCCCCATATGGGCGGACTCCCTCCAGAGGAGGGAGAACGCCGCCGCCATCCGTCGGCCCCAAAGGGCCATTGCACAACGGGTGGCGAGGGCGTACCGGTCGACGAGTTTCGCGGCCGCGTGCGCTCTGGCTGGTACCCCGCCTTGGGAGCTCGAGGCGTGGGTGCTCGCCAGAGTGTACGAGTGGACGGCGGGGCGGAGAGCACTCGGGGAGCGCCCGGCCCTGGAAGAGCGGGAGGCCGTTCGGCAGCAGGCGAGGACCGCAACCGCCCAACATTGGGCGGAGGACCTCGCCGCCGCAACCTTCGGCCGCCGAACACTGGACGCGCTCGGGCCAGTCCTACAAGATTGGCTCGGGCGGTCGCACGGTTTCCTCTCCTTCCGTCTGGTTCAGGTATTATCCGGGCACGGCTGCTTCGGATCGTACCTGCACCGGATCGGAAGGGAGGAAACCCCGTCGTGCCATGGCTGTGGCGCGGCGGAGGACACGGCGCAGCACACGCTCGAGGTGTGCCCGTCGTGGTCCGAGCCGCGCCTGGACTTGGTCGCGGCGGTCGGACGAGACCTCTCGCTTCCCAGCGTGGTCAACGCCATGCTGGGCGGTGAGGAGGCATGGGCGGCGGTCGCCTCCTTCTGTGAACTCGTCATATCACAGAAGGAGGAGGCGGAGCGCGCGCGGGAGGACGATCCTCTCGCGGCACCGCTCCGTCGGCGGAGAAGGGGCAGGAGAAGGCGGTTGCACAACCGTCTTCAGCCTCCCGGCGGTGAGTAGCGGGCGGCAGGTGCGGGGGCACCTCCGCCCGCATTGCACTACTCACCACCCTCGCGGTAAGGGGAATGGCCGGGCACTCACGGTCATTCCCGGGCTCCTCCCTGTGCAGAGGAGCGTAGTAGGGCCCGCCGAAAGGCGGGCGATCGCCGGTGGGGGACAGGACGTAAAGGCTCTGCTGGTCTCCCAGTCCCCTGCCATCCGGGCGAAGCGGGAGTGCCGCTGGGTTATTTTAGTGGGTATACCGGTGACACGCACCGGGGAGTCCCACATACCCCTCCCGTCCCTCAACGGGGGGGGATGCGTAATGCATTTTTTCCCAGCGCAAAAAAAAAAAAAAAAAAAAAAGGTTAGGTTAGGTTCCCCCCCAAGGTGTTCGCCTTGCCGTGGCGGGGGGGCTCAGTAGCTCCAAGCGTGCACGGATGCTTGGAGCGAAGCTAAGAACACCACTTGCATGGGGTTTCCATTTCCCCCGTGCGTGAGGGCTCTCCGCACGTCCCTCTGATTAGCAGAGGGCGTAGTGGACGAGTGAGGGCGGAGTCATCCGCACATTGGAGGTGCCGTAGGGCACAGGAAGGAGCGCGGTGTATGCAAATGCATACACCGCCGGGCTCTGGCTGTGCGCGCCCATCCATCAGGGCGCGCCGGCGTGCGTTCCGCCTGGGCGTTTCGAGCTCTCGTTCCGGGCTCCCCGCCCTCTCGTCGTGTCCGCTGTGCCGCAGCTGAAACCCAGAAGGCTGCGGCATGGCGGCCGGGGCGAGGGGGGGGTGGAGGGGCATACCGGGGCGGGGACGCGGGGCGCTTAGGCGGAGCGCGTGGTTCGAGCGGGATCGGCCCGATTCCCGATCCCACTCGAAGAAGACCGTGTCGGGGCGGTGCACACACCACTGGCCCCGACGCCGTCCAAGGGTCACGGACGAGAGCGCCTCGGGCCGTTGAGGTGCCCGTTGGAACGTGACCCGGGATGAGCACCCCTCGGTGAGGCCGGGGGGGTGTCGTCGAGAGGGGGACACTGCCCCGATCCATGCCGCCATTTACAAGGCATGGCTCGCGACAGTGCCCTCCGCAGGGGAGAGTATTCTCCCCAGGGAGGAGCCCTCCTCAGTAAGGGGGGGGCGAGGCAGGGGAAGGGGAGTCCTGGAAGCGTAATCGGTACCAGGTCTCCCCATAAACTGCCCGAGGATGGCCTCCGCGGGGTTTTAGTGGGTAGTTCCGCCCTTTTTGGGGCGGAAGAGTCCCACACTACCTACCTCCCGAACGCCCCGGGAGGGGGTGTGCGTAACGCATTTCCCCGCGTCAAAAAAAAAAAAAAAAAAAAAAAAAAAGGTTAGGTTAGGTTAGGTTGGAGGGAGAACGCCGCCGCCATCCGTCGGCCCCAAAGGGCCATTGCACAACGGGTGGCGAGGGCGTACCGGTCGACGAGTTTCGCGGCCGCGTGCGCTCTGGCTGGTACCCCGCCTTGGGAGCTCGAGGCGTGGGTGCTCGCCAGAGTGTACGAGTGGACGGCGGGGCGGAGAGCACTCGGGGAGCGCCCGGCCCTGGAAGAGCGGGAGGCCGTTCGGCAGCAGGCGAGGACCGCAACCGCCCAACATTGGGCGGAGGACCTCGCCGCCGCAACCTTCGGCCGCCGAACACTGGACGCGCTCGGGCCAGTCCTACAAGATTGGCTCGGGCGGTCGCACGGTTTCCTCTCCTTCCGTCTGGTTCAGGTATTATCCGGGCACGGCTGCTTCGGATCGTACCTGCACCGGATCGGAAGGGAGGAAACCCCGTCGTGCCATGGCTGTGGCGCGGCGGAGGACATGGCGCAGCACACGCTCGAGGTGTGCCCGTCGTGGTCCGAGCCGCGCCTGGACTTGGTCGCGGCGGTCGGACGAGACCTCTCGCTTCCCAGCGTGGTCAACGCCATGCTGGGCGGTGAGGAGGCATGGGCGGCGGTCGCCTCCTTCTGTGAACTCGTCATATCACAGAAGGAGGAGGCGGAGCGCGCGCGGGAGGACGATCCTCTCGCGGCACCGCTCCGTCGGCGGAGAAGGGGCAGGAGAAGGCGGTTGCACAACCGTCTTCAGCCTCCCGGCGGTGAGTAGCGGGCGGCAGGTGCGGGGGCACCTCCGCCCGCATTGCACTACTCACCACCCTCGCGGTAAGGGGAATGGCCGGGCACTCACGGTCATTCCCGGGCTCCTCCCTGTGCAGAGGAGCGTAGTAGGGCCCGCCGAAAGGCGGGCGATCGCCGGTGGGGGACAGGACGTAAAGGCTCTGCTGGTCTCCCAGTCCCCTGCCATCCGGGCGAAGCGGGAGTGCCGCTGGGTTATTTTAGTGGGTATACCGGTGACACGCACCGGGGAGTCCCACATACCCCTCCCGTCCCTCAACGGGGGGGGATGCGTAATGCATTTTTTCCCAGCGCAAAAAAAAAAAAAAAAAAAAAAAAGGTTAGGTTAGGTTAGGTTCGGGGTGCTAGGTCGGGTAACCTCCTCGAGTGCTCAGTTGAGCCGGTGCACCCTGGGCGATGGGCAGTGACTTCATCCGTTTTTTGGGTGAAGTCACTGCCCATTGGCGAATAACCCGACACGTTCGTTTCTCCACGTGTCCCTCTGGTTTTCAGAGGGCACAGTGGAGGGGCAGGGGCGGGCTCTGTGTGTACTTACACTACCGCAGAGCAGGCAGGGAAGGAATTCCTTCCTTCCTTGCCACCGCCGGGGGGGAGGGGCGTTATCGTCTGGAGTGTCGTTGTTATGTGCTAGCGGCTCCAGACGACCGCGGCCGAGCCTTCATTGGCCGGGCCGAGACATGGAGAGTCAATAAAACCCGACAAGGAAAAGTCGTTAACACCCTCAGGATACCGGTCGGCCTCCTGTAGTAGTAGGCTTGTCCGGGCATCGGGGGCTCTGCCCGGATCGACTGTTTATTTCCCCCACACTCGTGGGTTTAAATATGGAAAAATTAAACAAAACAAAAAGTAGATGTGGAGGAGATGGTTCTCCAGTATTGCCTTCGGGTTGTGCTGGAGTTAGTGTAGTGTTAGAGGACGATGCTCAGGTTCTTATGAGCGATGGTTGTGACTCTGACACGTCAAGTGTAAGGTCGGTGTTGTCCTTCATGGAGGAGGGGGAGGGTAACAGGAAACGTCGGCTTGAAGAGTTGGATGACATGACTGTGTCACCCAGCTCTGTAGTTAAAAATCCAGTGGTGAAGAGGGGGCGCGGCCGCCCCCCTACCACTGGTCAGTATGTTGGATTGGCCAAGGCCAAGGAGATCCTAAATGCTGCGTCGAGGGAGGAGATGCGACTCCGAGCGGAGAAGGAGCTCTATGAAGAGAACGAGAGGTCTCGTCTCTCTGACTCCACCTCTTTGTCGGGTGGCAGTCAAGAGGGACTTAATATGACTCAAAGCATAGCGTTTAGCGTGGCGGAAATCAGGCATGTCGCCGCCAACTCTAAAAACCTGCAGGGGAAATTTGTAAAAAAGCTTAAAGATGCAGCCGAGAATGTGCAGGCCCAATTCCAGCTCAACTCCACCGAGAGGACAGCTCAACTGGAGGCGGCTAACACTCGCCTCCAGCACGAAGTGGCTGAGCTAAGAAAGGAGCTAGCAGAACTGCGGGCGCGGGTCGTTCGGTCTCCCTCTTTGCCTTTTGTGCCCCCGCCACGCGCGATCGACGTCGACGTCAGGCCATCCTCTTTTGATGAGATGATGCGTACCGTAATGATCCAAGTGGGGACCATGGTGGATGCGCGCATAGAGGCGGCGAGGGAGCCCGCGGGCACTCGCCTCCGCCCCCCTCTGGCCGGTGACAACCCACCCCGTGCTGAGGAAAGTACTGGTCCGCGTCCGGTACTCGAACCTAAGCAAGCGGAGGGCAACAAGAGGAAAAAAAGGAAAAGAAAGAAGAGAGGTGGGACTGGCCTGTCACCTGAGACTGAGCCAAACCAAGAGACACCGCAGTCCAATCCGGAGGATTGGATTAACATTGGAAAGGGGGGCAAAAAAGTGCAGCCAAGGGCTAAAAGCCAGAAGTTGCCCAAGCAGCCCAAACTTCGTCAACCCTCTTCTTCGGCTGTAACGATAACGTTGCAGCCGGAGGCGGAGAAGGAGGGGTTGACATACAGGGAGGTCCTACTAAAGGCGAAGGAGGCATTTAGCCTGGAAAGCCTTGGCATCCCAGCGATCAGACCACGCACAGGGGTTACGGGCGCGTGCGTACTGGAGATTCCGGGGGCCTCGAGCGGGGACAAAGCTGACGCCTTGGCTCAAAAGCTGCTCGAGGTTCTTGGGGAGGAGGCTGTCCGGGTCTCTAGACCCACGAAATGCGCCGAAATGCTCATCTCGGGCCTGGACGACTCGGTGTCGACAGAGGAGCTGATCGCGGCGGTCTCGAAGGCTGGTGGATGTCCGCTCACATCCGTCAAGGTGGGTGAGATCCGCCGTGTCCGCTCAGGTGCTGGGTCGGCGTGGGTTCGTTGCCCTGTGGCCGCCGTAAAGAAGACGGCGGAGGAGGGCAGGCTCACCGTTGGGTGGTCCTCTGCTCAAGTCAACGTCCTGCAGCAGAGGCCCTTGCGGTGTTTTAAATGTCTGGAGCCGGGCCACGTGCGCGCCACGTGTAAAGCGGAGGTGGACCGCAGTAGCCTATGCTACCGCTGTGGTGAGCCCGGCCACATCGCGAGGGGATGCACAGCAAAACAGCATTGCGTGGTCTGTGCGGCAAGAGAAAAACCTGCAGATCACAGTGTGGGCAGTACAAGTTGCTCCGCTGCCCACAAAAAGAAGAGGCCAACCGAGAATACCCAGAAGCGTAACGGCGAATCTGCCGGAAGTGGGAATCCTAACGCAGGTAAATAATGGCTGCGATAGGATTCCTGCAAACTAATATAAACCACTGTGCCAATGCTCAGGACCTTCTTCTCCAGAGTATGGCACAGTGGTCCATTCAAGTGGCTATCGTCGCCGAGCCTTACTTTGTCCCACCCAGAGACAACTGGGTGGGGGATAGTGACGGGTCGGTGACAATAATCGTCCAAGCGGGTGCCGGTTTCTCTCCCCTTGCAGGCGCGATAAGGGGTAGAGGATATGTAGCTGTCCAGGTGAAAGATTTTGTGGTGGTGGGAACCTACTTCTCCCCCAATAAGACGCGCGCCGAATTTGAGAACTACCTCGATCACCTCGGGGATGTGATCGAACGGTGTCGCCCTCACCCTGTGCTAGTTGCGGGGGATCTCAACTCCAAGTCAACGGTTTGGGGATCTCCTGCAACGAATGCGTATGGTGAGGAATTGGAGGAGTGGTTGGTGACCAATGGCCTGACCGTCCTCAATCGAGGGTCCGTGCACACGTGCATACGGCAGGAGGGCGGCTCCATAGTCGATGTATCGTTTGCTAGCCCTGCCCTGGCGGCTCGTGTGCAGGGGTGGACAGTGATGGGGGGCGTGGAGACGCTGTCGGATCACCGATATATTCGGTATAGTGTCTCCACGCTACTCCGAGACCCTAGTGGCCCGAGACCCATGGACGGTCCGAGGTGGCAGTTGAGGCACCTGGACAAAAACAAACTGATGGAGGCGGCCATAGTGAAGGCCTGGGTGAGCCCTCCCGACGGCCCTGTGGTTGTGGAGGAGGAAGCTTCCTGGTTTACGGAGGCGATGTCGCAAATCTGTGACTCGTCCATGCCCCGGTCCAGGCGGCACCCAGCCAGACGACAGGTGTACTGGTGGTCCGCGGATCTCGCGCAGCTACGCGAAGCTTGCGTGGGGGCGAGACGCCGGTACACTCGATGTCGCAGAAGGCGGCGTAGGAACCCAGAAGAAGAGAGCGCTCTTTACGCCTCCTATAAGGCGGTCAAGAAGGACCTGAAGGTGGCCATTCGAGAGGCTAAGAAGCAAGCGAGGGAGGAGTTGCTCGGAACCCTAAGCCGAGACCCCTGGGGGCGGCCGTATAAGATGGCGAGAGGGAAACTGCGAACGTGGACGCCACCACTGACGCGGACCCTCGAGCCAGCCCTCCTAGAGACGGTGGTAGCAACACTGTTCCCGCTTCGTGAGGAGCACTTGTCACCAACGATGGCCTCGCCATCAGCAGAAGAGGGGGAACCTGGCGTGCCAGAGGTCACCGAAGCGGAGCTGCATGCAGCGGTGTCTAGGTTGCGTGCCAAAAACACTGCTCCCGGACCAGATGGTATACCCGGTCGCGCTTGGGTCCTCTCCATGGACGAACTCGGTGGAAGGCTCCTGAGGATGTTCGATGCCTGTCTGGCCCAGAGCCACATCCCACAGTCGTGGAAGACAGGCCGTCTGGTACTCCTTAGGAAGCCAGGGCGTCCGGTGGATTCGCCGTCCGCCTACCGTCCGATAGTGCTGCTAGATGAGGTGGCAAAGCTCTTCGAGCGGATTGTAGCTCACCGCCTCATCAGCCACCTTGAACATGTGGGTCCGGACTTGTCAGATGCTCAATATGGTTTCCGCAGTGGAAGATCCACAGTGGACGCCATACTAAGAGTGAGGGCCCTGGCGCAGGAAGCAGTTGCCCAGGGCGGGGTGGTGGTGGCGGTGTCTCTAGACATCGCCAACGCGTTTAACACCCTGCCCTGGAGTTGCATAAGGGAGGCACTCCGGTACCATGGAGTGCCACTCTACCTGCGCCAGATCATCTCGACGTACCTGTCTGACAGGTTCGTGACCTACCCGGGGCGGCACGAATGGGGGCGACGAAGGATGTCGTGCGGTGTTCCACAGGGATCGGTTCTAGGACCGCTTCTGTGGAACATCGGGTACGACTGGGTACTACGGGGCAGAACACTCAGGGGCGTCGGGGTGATCTGTTATGCCGACGATACGCTTGTGACGGCAAAGGCACCAGAGTACCGCGACGCCAAAGTTTTGGCAACGGCAGGGGTGGCAGCGATTGTGGCCCGCATTCGGCTTCTAGGCCTTGAGGTGGCTCTAAATAAATCCGAGGCCTTATGCTTCCATGGGCCTCGGAGGTCGCCACCCTCAGACGCCCATATTATCGTGGGTGGAACAAGAATTGGAATCCAGCCCTCCATGAGGTATCTCGGCCTCGAGCTGGACAGCCGGTGGAACTTCGTGGCCCACTTCAAGAAGTTAGTCCCAAGACTGCTCGGGTCGGCGATGGCTCTTGGGGGGTTGTTGCCAAACATTGGAGACCCAAGCAACACCTGCAGGCGGCTATATATGGGGGTTGTGCGGTCCATGGCTCTGTACGGAGCCCCAGTGTGGGCGGACACCCTGATAAGCCAGAACATCGCACTACTGCGGAAACCGCAGCGTGTGATGGCTATCAGGGTGATAAGGGGATACCGCACAATCTCCAACGAGGCGGCGTGCGTGCTGGCTGGAAGCCTGCCCTGGGATCTTGATGCGAGATCCCTCGCGTCAGTATATCGCTGGCGTGAGGAGGCGCAAAGGCGGGGCAGTTTGCCAGCACCACGAGAGGTGGAGCACAAGAGGGCAAAACTGCGTAGACGTGCCATAAAGGCATGGAAGACGAGGCTGGTAGAACCCAGTGCCGGTGTGGCAACAGTCGAGGCAGTTCGTCCGACTCTAAAGCGGTGGTTGGGTAGGCAACATGGCGTCCTTACCTTCCGCATGACGCAGATCCTCTCGGGGCATGGGTGCTTCGGGAGATATCTGTGTCGGATAGCGAGAAGAGAGCCGACAGCCAGGTGCCACCACTGCGACGGTTGTCTCGACGAGACGGCGCAGCATGTGCTGCAGGAGTGCCCTGCGTGGGCGGGAGAGCGCAGTGAGCTCTCCCATGTAGTTTTAGACCTCTCGCTGCCGGCCGTGGTCCGCGCTATGGTTGACAGCGAGGTATCGTGGCAAGCGGTTCTCTCCTTCTGTGAGGCAGTAATGCTCCAGAAGGAGATGGCGGAGAGGGAGAGGGAGGCAACTTCTGAACTCCCGATCCGCCAAAGACGCACGGGGCGCAGACGGGCTGCGTTTGCTCGCGGTCTGCCCCCCCCGTAATTTCTGAGTCTCTGGGCGTCGGGCTGGGGGGTCCGGCGTCCGATCATAGAGACTCGAGGTGGTTGTGTGCGTGTTCCCACGCATCACCTAAAGGCCTGTTAGCCTGTTAAGGCCAAAGAGAGATGAGACCTGGTATGGTCGGTCGCTGCCGTAGAGTGCGGAAGATTCTTCACGGGCACTCGGGCTCTACGGCAACTCGATGAGGAGGAACACGGTGGGGTTTTAGCCGGTAAGAGTCCGGCATAACCCGTCGTCGTCCCCACGGCGGCGGGTATCCATGAGGATTTCCCCACCTAAAAAAAAAAAAAAAAAAAAAGGTTAGGTTAGGTTCAACTTCTCTCCCCCAAGGAAAGGAGCCGGGGCTTCGTATCGGCCCATTGGGGGAGATTCCTTGTGTTTGGGGTTTACTTCTCCCCAAACAGACAGCTGGCCGAGTTTGAGGTTTTCCTCGGCGAGCTCTTGGAGGCGGTGAGAAGGGCGGCCCCAATGCCTATTATTCTCGCGGGGGACTTCAACGCCAAGAGCACGGCTTGGGGCTCCCCTACAACTGACCCCCGAGGGGACGTTCTGCTAAGGTGGATCACCACGTCCGGTCTCGCTCTCCTAAATCGCGGCAACGCGCCCACCTGCGTTAGGCATAACGGGAGTTCCATTGTGGACCTCTCGTTTGCCAGCCCAGCGATTGCGAGACTGGTCCAAGACTGGAGGGTGATGGAGGACGTGGAGACGCTGTCTGATCACGCGTACATCCAGTTCAGCGTCCCACCAACCAGAACGTCGAGCGCCCCCTCGGGCCGCCCAGAGGGACCGCTTCAGTTCCCGCGATGGACCCTGTCCAAACTGGACATTGATGCGCTGGAGGAGGCAGTCACTGTCGAGGCCTGGAACCCGGTGCCCACGGCTCCAATCTCTGTGAGCGATGAGGCACTCTGGTTCCGGAGGGCCTTGACTAGTGTCTGCGACGCCTCCATGCCCCGTTGGCACCGTCGACCACCAAGGAAACAGGTGTACTGGTGGTCAGACGAAATTGCGGAGCTACGGGGTGTCTGCGTAACAGCCCGTCGTGCCTCCCAAAGGCAACGGAGACGCCGCCCTCAAAATGAGGTCCTGGAGACGCAGCTGCGGGAGGCTTACGCGGACGCCAGAAAGGAACTGAAGCGGTCCATCTGCCGAGCGAAGGACTCCGCCAGAGAGGAGATGTTGGCCGATCTCGACAGAGACCCGTGGGGACGCCCCTACCGCTCAACACGGGGGAAAATTAGCCGTGGGCCGCCGGTGGTGGAATCGCTCCCGCCGGAGCGGCTGACTGCAATTGTCGCAGCGCTGTTCCCAGCTCCGGAAGGTGAGGAGCATGGTTCGTTTGAGCCCGGACCTGCAGAGGGGGTGCCGCCGGTTTCGGAGTGCGAGCTCGGCGCCTCAATCCGAAGGTTGAAGGGGCGCAAAACTGCCCCAGGTCCGGACGGCATCCCAGGTCGGGTCTGGGTGAAGTGCTTGGGACCACTGGAAGAGCGCCTGCGGGAGCTCTTCAGCTCTTGCCTCGAGCAAGGAGAGTTCCCGCAGTGCTGGAAGGAGGGCAAACTTGTCCTCCTTCAAAAGGAGGGCCGTCCAGCCCACTCTCCATCGGCCTACCGACCGATCGTATTGCTGGACGAGGCAGGGAAGTTGTTGGAGCGGGTAATTGCATCTCGCATTATCCAACACCTAACGCGGGAGGGCCCCGACCTTTCTGAGGCCCAGTATGGCTTTCGTGCCCAGCGCTCCACCATCGACGCCATACTTGACGTCAAGGCGTTCACGGAGGAGCAGGTGGCGAGGGGCGGTTCAGTGTTGGCGATATCTTTTGATATCGCTAATGCCTTCAACTCTTTGCCCTTCTCAAGTATTGAGGAGGGCCTCGAGTACCACGGGGTGCCCCGCTACCTGCGCAAGATTGTGGCATCGTACCTTCGAGGGAGAGAGGTGGTGTGCGTAGGGCGGGACGGCGTGCCGGTGCGGCGCCTCTCATGGTGCGGTGTTCCTCAGGGGTCGGTTTTAGGCCCTCTCCTGTGGAACATTGGCTATGATAAGGTGTTGCGTGGCGCTCTCCTCCGGGGGCTGCATATCGTCTGCTATGCAGACGATACCCTACTCCTAGCCCGCGGGAGATCGTTCGAGGAGGCCACCCGCCTAGCGCGAGTCGGTTCGGGCCTAATAGTTGCCCGCATTGAAGGGCAGGGCTTGAGAGTGGCCCTGGAGAAGACAGAGGCCCTCTACTTCTATGGTCGTGGTGGGAGTCCTCCTGCGGGAGCGACACTCCGCATCGGCGAGGTCGAAGTCCGGGTTGGGTCCGCGATGAAATATCTCGGGCTCTGCCTGGATGGAAAGTGGACTTTCGCCGAGCACTTCCGCAGGCTGGCTCCGAGACTCATCAAAGCGTCCGCGGCGCTGGGGAGTCTCCTCCCTAATGTCGGAGGGCCAGGGTCTACCTGCCGCCGGCTCTATATGGGGGTCATCAGATCGATGGCCCTGTATGGGGCACCCGTGTGGGTGAATGCCCTGAGCGCCACTAATAAGGCGCTGCTGCGACGTCCGCAGCGCGTCATGGCACGCAGGGTGATCCGCGGCTACCGCACGATAGCTGGAGAGGCGGCGTTTGCACTGGCCGGTTCCCCGCCATGGGAGCTGGAGGCCCGCGTGCTGGCTGAAGTGTATCGGCGTAGCGCGCAGGTGAAGGAGCGGGGTTATGAACCGGCTCCAGAGCAGGTGGCAAGGTGGCGCCGCCAGGCTCGCGTTATTCTACTGCAGTCCTGGCGGAGCCAGCTCGCATCGCCAAGTGCTGGATTAAGGACGGTGGAAGCCATTAGGCCTCATTTGACGGCATGGCTGGAGAACTGCCACGGCCTCTCTTACCGGATGGTGCAGGTGATGACCGGACACGGTTGCTTTGGTCACTACCTGCACCGTGTGGCCAGGCGAGAGGCATCCCCACGGTGTCATCACTGTGACTGCGCGGATGATACTGCGCAGCATACTCTGGAGGTATGCCCGGCGTGGAGTGATCCACGTGCGGAGCTGGTCGAGGTTATTGGGCGGGATCTCTCTCTGCCTGCCGTCGTCGGACAGATGGTCCGTAGCGCAGAAGCCTGGAGGGCGATGGCCTCTTTCTGTGAAACAGTCGTGGCACAGAAGGAGACCGCAGAGAGAGATCGGGAGGATGATGCGTTGTCCGACCCAATCCGCAGGCGTCGTGTAGGGCGCAGGCGAGCCGCATATGATCGGAACCTGCCGCCCTAGAAGGGTCTCTGGGTGGCAGACTGGGGAGTCTGTCACCCGACAGAGAGACCCATGGTTGAAGAGCGCCCTTGGTATTCGGAGCGCTCTCCAAGAGGGCACCAGGCACATGCCTGGCATCTGGTGTGGGTCACGGTATCCGTGACAGTCGCCGCTAGGTCGCAGCAGTTATTGCTTTTGCGGGCCCTGCGACCTGGCCTCAGAGCGGTGGCGAGAGTCCCGGGGAGTTTTAGTTGGTAGGTCCATCCTTAGGATGGGAGTCCAACATAACCTAACCAGCGAACCCCAGCTGGTGAGGTATGCATGAGCATTTCTCCTCGTTAAAAAAAAAAAAAAAGGTTAGGTTAGGTTCCCGTGGCAGGTGGGTCTGCTATCGGGCGCGTCCCCCGGGTGGTGGATAGGGGAATGCCCCCCAGATATGGGGGGTACCGGCTTGCCGGCGCGAACCAACCCAAGGTGGGGTGGTTGCATCATTGAGATGTAACCACCGGAGGGCGGCGGGTCAGTTTGACTCGGCCGCGTTGTTCCCGGCGGGGCTCTTTTGAGCCCGTCAGGCGGGGCCGCGTATCCTAGAGAAAGGGTACGCCTCTAAAACAAACTAACATAGCAAATATGGACAACACACGTAATTTTAAAATGTGTCCCCAGGTGGGTCCCTGCGATGCAGGGGAATCCCACCCCACTGATGATTCTTCAGTGGGCTGCCCTCCGTACTCTGGGGTGGGTAAAAATTGCGTCGTGGGTCAGCAGGAGGCTGCTGGCTCTCGTGAACACGAACTTGGCTCTTCTTCTCATTTTAACGATTTTGCTTCTGGCGACCTGGATTTTATCGACTTGGCGGTGGAGTCGCATACCCAGATGGTATGCGACGACACCAACGACCATGGCATGTCTACGGAATCTGATACTGGCTCTCAGGCCAGTCTTATTACGGTGGGGTCTCACTCTGAGACAGAGATGCGTTCCCGACGGAAGCGATCGCTCTCTGGTGGAGCATCTGACTCAGGCACGGAACCTGTTCCCGCTTTGGCCAAAGGCAGAGTGAAGCCTCCGTCAAAGAGAGGTCGGGGCCGCCCGCCTACCACCGGCAAATACGTCGGGTTAGCAGCGGCCCAGGCCAAACTTAACGAAGATAAACGCGAGGCGCAACGCCTCGAGGATGACGCAAAACTGGAAGACCTGGCGCGCCGCCTTCCGCCTCTAAGAGGCTCGGGGGTCCCTGAGTCGCACTTGGAGGGGGCAGGGCCAGCGCCAGCCACGGCGTCCGACCTAAAACAGAACATCAGAGCGAGTCTGGAGATGGTCACTCATGTGGCAAAGACGTCGCGCAATTTGTGCGGTAAATACGTGGGGAACTTGAATAAGGCTGTCGCGTGCATTCAGGAGGCCGTAGAGGATCTTTCGAAGTGCACTGTCTCTAAGGAGGTAAAAAAGCTGGAGGCGGAAAATTTCATTCTTCGGGATAGGATGATAACGCTCCGGGCGGATATGGATCAAATGCGGAAAGATCTCCGGGAGCTTACCATAAGGTCGGCTTTGTCCCATGGTGAAACGACACAGGTGGCTGTTGGGGAGAAACAGACCATTCGCAGCGACTCGGCCCCGACTACGGTTAGTGGACTCAATGCGGTGCTTGAAGATTTCTCCCACGCCTTGATGGAGCGGGTCTCGACAATGGTTGGAGCGAGGCTGTGCTCACTGGAGGACCGTCTTCTGCCACCTCACGGGAGAATCCCGCCCTGACGATCTCACGACACCTCGTGCCGTGGGAGAGTCAGGCAGCCTTTCCGTATCTGGGGGGGGCAATCTGAGTTCCCATGCCTCCGGGCATGTAATGAATCCGCCGGAGACCGGCGAAGGGGCGCGCACGCCCAGTTTTGTGCGCCCGACTGAGTTAGTGGTGGGAGGACGCCCTCGCACGCGCACGCCCAATACTGCGCGCTCCCAATCCTCGGAGTCCAACCGAAGTGGGGAGCGAAGAGGAGGTGGTCTGAGGCTGCTTATCAGGCCAGGCACGCCTCTTGCATCAAAGAGAAGGCCAGACGGTGGAGCTGACAGCGACGGTGGCGTATCCACCATGTCGCTCTCCTCAGACCCCGGCGACCAGCGGGCGCGAAAGCGTAAACCGCAGCGCCGGGAAGAGGATGAAAGCGACCCGAAAAGGCGTCCTGAAAGCCGTTCGTCTTCTCAGACATCAGTAGAGTGGGAGAACCAGCAGCCCTCGGCGAGTGTCGGTGCGGAGATGCTGGCCGGACTAGCGGCAGTCGAGAGGGTAGCGGACAGGCCTAAAAGCTCTAAAGCAGACCTTGTCCGCTCCTTCCGCGCGGCATGCGAGGCGATCCGGGCCGGCACCGCCGAGCTCTGCACTAGGGCGGAGACCCGCGACCGGGAGAACGAGGACTTCCGTAGTCAGGTCGCGTATCTCAGCGCGCGTGTGGTGGCGCTGTCTCAAGAGGTTTTGAGGCTCAGAGGTGAGGGGCAGATGGAGTCGGGGGGTGGAAGTGGATCGGGGACGGGCCCGCCTTCCCACCCCACCATGTCCACGAAGCCCCCTCCCGCCAAACCTTCGGAGTCTCCTTCCGCTGGAAAGAAGAAAAATAAGGACGGGGAGAAGAAGGCGGAAACGCCACAGCCTAAAAGACCGCGGCCTGAAAGGCCGCAGCCTCAGAGGCCGCAGTCAGGGCCCACGAGTGGCCAGGGCAGCGGTGGCGTGTCAGACTGGAACGAACTGGCGACGGTTATGAACCGCGAATTCGCTCGCTTCCAGTCTGACCTTATGGCGAGGTTTTTCCCTACGATGGGACAAAGGCCCCCTTTGGGCCAAAGACAGACGCAAGTGCCGGAGACGGTGCCCAAGCGCCTGTCGAAGGCCCAGAAGAGGAGGGCCAACAGGAAGAAAAGGGTTGCCGCCTCGAAACCGGGGCCGAATGCTACCCCTCCCCCTGTTAACCCTGGAGGCCCGCAGGGGAAGTCTAGTGGGACCCAGGGGCAGTCGTCCTGGGCTGAAGTGGTCGGCCGAAAAAAGCGCGGCGGCCAAAGGAGGAAACAGGAAAGGGACGGCGCTGCGCCACTAAAAAAGGCGCAGCTGCCAAAGCCCCCCACCACAGCCGCAATAGTGGTCACGGTGCCTCCCGAGGCCAAGACCAGCTTGGCGGCGGCGATGGAGGCTGTCACGGCCCGAATAAAGCTGTCAGAGCTCGGCATAACTGGCGGGCTACGACAGCGAAGGGCGGTAACCGGGGGCCTCCTGCTGGAAATCCCCGGGCCGGAGAGCGCCACCAAAGCCGACGCATTAGCGAAGAAAATGGTGGCGGTACTCGAAGGCACGGGCGCAATGATATCGCGCCCATCTAAAACGGGGGAGATTAGGGTGATGGACTTGGACGAGTCTATCACCCCCACAATTGTGGCGGCGGCCATCGCTGAAGCCGGCGGATGCTCCCTGACCGATGTCAAGGTCGGGGAGATCAAAAGAAGCCCGTCTCGGCTAGGTACAGCCTGGGTGCGGTGCCCGCTCGGGGCTGGCAGAAAGCTGGCAACCCTGGGACGGGTAATGATAGGCTGGGCCGCGGCAAGAGTCGAGGCGCTTGGGGCACGGCCTCTACAGTGCTTCAAGTGCCTAGAAATGGGGCATGTCCGAGCACGCTGCCCCAACGCGGCGGACAGAAGCGCGCGCTGCTATCGATGTGCTGAGACGGAGCACATTGCCCGTCTCTGCACAGCGTGCACCCCCAAATGTCCCGTGTGCTCGGACATGGGCAGGGCTGCCGACCACCGGTTGGGGAGCAAGAAATGCTCCCCGCCAAAGAAGAAGGGGGGCGCCGCCCAGACGCTCACCTCCCCAGCCCGGGGACA
This sequence comes from Agonopterix arenella, assembly GCA_927399405.1. Lineage (NCBI taxonomy): Eukaryota > Metazoa > Arthropoda > Insecta > Lepidoptera > Depressariidae > Agonopterix > Agonopterix arenella. The sequence continues at coordinate 28,519,627 of OV656690.1, forward strand.
GGAGGAAATGATGCAGGCTTAATATTCCCGCCCCCCAGCAGAATATTACAGAGCAACCTGAACCACTGCCGCGCAGCGCAAGATCTGCTGATCCAAACGCTCGCGGAGCAGTCGGTTGCTCTAGCGGTAGTAGCCGAGCCTTACTCGATTCCGTCCCACCCAAGGTGGTTCGGAGATCGGGGGGGCATGGCTGCAATTTATTGGGCGGGGGGAGACGGTCGCCATTGTTCCCTCCTGGACCAGGGGCTGGGTTTCGTGGCCGTGGAGTGGGGCTCCTTGGCCATAGTGGGGTGCTACATCTCTCCAAATATTGTGGGCCTCGCCGTGTACGAGGCCTACCTGGACGAGCTGGCCAATTGCATTCGCGGTTGCGCCCCTCGTCCAGTCATCGTCCTGGGTGACTTTAACGCCCACTCAAGCGAGTGGGGCGACACCCGGGACGATACAAAAGGAGAGATGCTCCTGGAGTGGGCGGCAGAACTAGACCTCCGGCTTTTAAACCGGGGGTCAGTCAGCACTTTCGTGGGGTGGCAGGGGGAGTCGATCGTGGATCTTTCATGGGCGACTCCTTCTGCGTTCCACATGGTGCAGGGATGGAGGGTTGCGGAGGAGGTGGTCACGTTATCTGACCACCGGCACATCGTTTTCGATGTGTCTCTCCGCCGCCCCAGCAGCCCGGTCCAGGATAGCATCCCCCCGCGACGATGGTCCCTTAGGCGGCTCGACCGTGACATGCTCGTAGCCGCCGCCAACGTCGCGGGCTGGACTGAGGGAGAGACCTCGCCCGATCTGGAGGTGCAGGCGGCCCAGTTTCGGGACGCTATGGCGTCGCTGTGCGACGCCTCGATGCCCCGAATCGGGCCGCCCCGGCGAGGCTCGGCGTATTGGTGGAGTGAAGAAATCGCGCAGCTAAGAAGAATTGTTCTTGCTGCGCGTCGCCGGTACCAACGAGCCCGCCGGAGGAGAACTCGGCAAGCCACAGTTCAGGAGGAGACAGTCAGAGCCAGGCGGGATTACGTAGCCGCCGCAAAGGCGCTCGGCATCGCGATTGCCGACGCCAAAGCCCGGTCTTGGAGAGAGCTCCTGGAGGGACTGGATAGGGACCCATGGGGGCGCCCGTACAAGATGGTACTGGGCAAGCTCAAACCGTGGGTCCCTCCGCTGACGGAAACCCTGGACCCCGAATTCGTGGGAAGGGTGGTCAACACCCTCTTCCCCAGGGTCCAGGATAGTTCCTCTGACCCCCCGTCTCAATCGGAACAGCAACCCTGGTCCGATGAAATGGAGGTGACGGAGGGGGAGCTAGACCGAGCTGTGCGGCGGCTCGCATCCCGCAACACTGCCCCGGGACCTGATGGAGTCCCGGGCAAAGCGCTCGTGTTGGCTTTGTCTGTCTTGGGGAGCAGACTGAGGCTGCTGTTCAGTGACTGTCTGCGCCTCGGTGTGTTCCCCCTCGAATGGAAAGAAGCGAGTCTGGTGCTCATTCAGAAGGCTGGAAGGACCCCAGACTCTCCGTCCGCGTTCCGACCGATATGCCTGCTGAACGAGGTGGGGAAACTCTTCGAGAGGGTTATCTCCGCCCGTATCAGCGGGCATCTGTCGCTGGTAGGCCCCGATCTATCGGACTTCCAGTTTGGATTCCGGCAGGGACGATCGACGGTGGACGCGATCCGCTGCGTTCGTTCCCTGTCGGAATCGGCAGTCCGATCGGGGAGGGTGGTGTTGGCGGTATCGCTAGATATCGTCAACGCATTCGGTACCCTCCCCTGGCAGGCCATTAGGGAGGCACTCGACTTTCATGAGTTGCCTCCCTACCTGAAGGCAATAATAGGGGCCTACCTATGGGACAGAACGGTTCGCTATACCGGTCGGAATGGTACGGAGATGAGGAGGGAGATCTGCTGCGGGGTTCCACAGGGGTCAGTTTTGGGCCCCTTATTGTGGAACCTCGCATATGATGCGGTCCTTCGCACCGGACTCCCCCCCGGCCTAAGTGTCGTCTGCTATGCGGACGACACTCTCATCATGGCCGAGGGGTCAAGCTTCGAGCGAACGCTTCGGCTTACCGAGTTAGGGGTGGCATGTGTTGTTGGAGAGATTCGCCGGCTGGGCTTGGAAATAGCGCCTCACAAGACAGAGGCGCTATGGTTCCATGGCCTCAAGAGAGGCCGAGAACCGCCCAGCCTGCAAATCCGAGTAGGTGACGCCGACGTCCAGGTGGGCCGGTACATCAAGTACCTAGGCCTTACCTTGGACAGCCGATGGGGCTTCGAGGAGCACTTCGTGCGCCTGGCCCCCCGAGTGCGGACGGTAGCAGGCGCTCTACTGCGCCTGTTGCCAAATCTTGGGGGGCCACGAGAGGATGTTCGCCGTCTCTACGGTGGCGTCGTGCGGTCTATGGCCTTGTATGGGGCACCCGTGTGGTCTAACGATCTATCGGGTTCCTCCCGCTGCAGAGCTCTACTCAGGAGCCTGCAGCGGATCATGGCCATAAGAATCGTGCGAGGCTACCGTACAATCTCGTACGAGGCGGCGACGGTTCTGGCGCGTTCCCCCCCCTTTGAAATCCTCGCGGCCATGGACGCGGCGGTCTACGACCAGCTGCGGCATGGCGGCCAGGGTGAAGGGGCGGGGAGCCCGCCGGAACGAGAGCGCGAAGTGCTAAGGCGGAACGCGCGCCGACGCGCGTTGACGGATTGGCGTGCTCAGCTAGAGCTGGGCGGCTGTGCGCGTCAACGCGCTGTCGGTGCGATTCTGCCACACCTCGAAGCCTGGATCGGCAGGGAAGGGCAAGTCACCTACAGATTGACTCAGATACTCACCGGGCACGGATGCTTCGGTGAGTATCTGAGTCGAATAGGAAGGGAAGAAACAACACAGTGCCACCACTGCGCCTGCGACCTGGACTCCGCTCAGCATACGCTGGAGGTCTGCCCTGCGTGGGCAGACGAGCGTCGAGTCCTGGTCGACCGGATCGGGCGGGATCTCTCCCCGCCAGCATTGATAGAGGCAATGCTGGCGAGTGAGGAGGGCTGGAGAGAGGCGGTCTCCTTCTGCGAGCAAGTTATGCTCCAGAAGGAGTCCGCCGAGCGGGATCGGGAAAGGGCCGATCCCGCTCGAAGAAGACCGCGTCGGGGCGGTGCTAATGCCCGCTAGCCCCGACGCCGTCCAAGGGTCACGGACGAGAGCGCCTCGGGCCGTTGAGGTGCCCGTTGAAACGTGACCCGGGATGAGCACCCCTCGGTGAGGCCGGGGGGGGTGTCGTCGAGAGGGGGACACTGCCCCGATCCATGCCGCCATTTACACGGCATGGCTCGCGACAGTGCCCTCCGCAGGGGAGAGTATTCTCCCCAGGGAGGAGCCCTCCTTAGTAAGGGGGGGGCGAGGCAGGGGAAGGGGAGTCCTGGAGGCGTAATCGGTACCAGGCCTCCCCATAAACTGCCTGAGGATGGCCTCCGCGGGGTTTTAGTGGGTAGTTCCGCTCCTTTTGGCGGAAGAGTCCCACACTACCACCCTCCCGAACGCCCCGGGAGGGGGTGTGCGTAACGCATTTCCCCGCGTCAAAAAAAAAAAAAAAAAAAAAAAAAGGTTAGGTTAGGTTACCATCCCCTGGCAGGCGATCAGGGAGGCACTCGTATATCACGGCGTGCCTCCCTACCTGCGGGCCGTAATCGGGGCCTACCTGCGCGACAGGACGGTGCAGTATATCGGTCGGGATGGGGTAGTAGTACGGACGGAGATCTGTTGCGGGGTACCCCAGGGTTCCGTTCTTGGACCCCTGCTGTGGAACCTCGCGTACGACGCGGTCCTTCGCACCGGTCTCCCCCCTGGAGTGAATGTCATCTGCTATGCAGATGACACCTTAGTGATGGCCAGGGGGTCGGACTTCCAGGATGTTCTGCGGCTCGCCGAGCTGGGCGTGGCATGTGTCGTGGGAAGGATACGCGAGCTCGGCCTTGAGGTGGCGCCTCACAAAACCGAGGCGTTATGGTTTCATGGCCTGAGATTAGGTCATGAACCACCAAGCTCGCGACTTCGGGTAGGTGACGTCGAGGTCCAGGTGGGGAAGCACATACGCTACCTGGGCCTCATACTGGACAGCCGATGGCGCTTCGAAGAGCATTTCAGGCGACTCGTCCCCCGAGTCCGTAAGGTGGCGGGTGCCTTGCAGCGCCTGCTACCAAATCTCGGGGGACCGCGGGAGGAGGTTCGCCGCCTCTACGGTGGCGTCGTGCGATCCATGGCACTCTATGGGGCACCCGTCTGGTCCAAACAGGCGGGTTCCTCCCGCTGCAAGGCTCTGCTGAGGAGCCTGCAGCGGTTGATTGCCATGCGTATCGTACGAGGATACCGAACGATTTCGTTTGAGGCGGCGACGGTCTTGGCGCGATATCCCCCCTTTGACATCCTGGCCGACATGGATGCATTGGTCTACGACCAAATGCATGCCGTCGACCGGGATGCCAATGGGGAACCGCCAGGCCAAGAGCCTGAAATGCTGCGGCGGAACGCGCACCGACGTACAATGCGCAAATGGCGCGCACAGCTCTTGTTACAGGGCTGTGCGAGCCAACGCGCTGTCGGAGCCGTTCTGCCGAACTTCGAAGCATGGGTAGGGAGGAAAGGCTGCGTCACCTACAGATTGACTCAGATACTCACCGCGCACGGGTGCTTCGGTGAGTATCTGAGTCGAATTGGACGGGAGGAGACGGCACGATGCCACCACTGCGCTTCCGACCAGGACTCCGCTCAGCACACGCTGGAGGACTGCCCTGCGTGGCAGTCCGAGCGTCGAGACCTGGTCAACACGATCGGACGAGATCTGTCCCCGCCAGCATTAGTCGCGGCTATGCTGGCGAGTGAGGAGGGTTGGAGGGCAGCGGTCTCCTTCTGCGATGCAGTGATGCTCCAGAAGGAGGCCGCAGAGCGGGATCGGGAGAGGGCCGATCCCACTCGAAGACGGCGGCGTCGGGGCGGCGGAAACACACGCCGCCCTCAGGCACCGCAATAGGGTCGCGCGCGGTCACATCTTGGGGCGATGTGACCGTGAGACGCGACCCGGGAGAGGATGACACTCCCGGTGCGGCCGGGGGGTGTCGTCGAGAGGGGTGACACTGCCGCGCCTCATGCCGCTCTTTACACGGTATGAGGCGTGACACTGTTCCCCCCCGGGGGGCGGACTCGATCGCCCCCGGGAAAGTTCCCCCCCCTTACAAGGGGGGAAATGCACAGAGGATCTCCTGGAGCTTAGCTTTACGCGTACCCGGAGATCCTCATACTGCAGAGGAAGGCCGCCGCAGGGGTTTAGTGGGTATACCGAGAGGGAGTCCCACATAACCGTCCCGCCGACCCCCAGGTGGGAGGGTATGCGTAACGCATTCCCCTGCGAAAAAAAAAAAAAAAAAAAAAAAAAAAAAGGTTAGGTTAGGTTAGGTTAGGTTAGGTTTGGGCGGCAGGGCTGGACCTTGGTCTATTAAACCAAGGCTCAGCTAGCACCTGTGTGCGATGGCAGGGGGAGTCGGTCGTGGACCTCTCATCGGCGACTCCTTCTGCGATACGCATGGTGTCAGGATGGAGGGTGGCGGTGGAGGCGGTCACCAGATCCGACCACCGATACATCGTATTCGATGTATCGCTCCGCCGCCCCAGCCACACAAGCGAGGATGGCAGTCCTCCGCGACGTTGGTCCCTCAAGCGGCTCGACCGAGATATGGTCGTCGCCGCAGCCCACGTTGCGGACTGGACGGAAGAGGAGATGTCGTCCGATCCAGAAGCGCAGGCGGTCTGGTTCCGGGACACGATGACGTCGATATGCGACGCATCGATGCCCCGGGTCAGGCCGGCCCGAGGACGCTCGGCGTACTGGTGGACCGAGGAGATCTCGCGACTTCGCAATGAGGTTGCGAGATTGCGCCGCCCGTACCTCCGAGCCGGAAGAAGAAGGCGAGCCCCAGCCGAGGAAAGAGACAGAGCGCGTCAGGTGTACGGAGCCGCCGTAAAGGCTCTCAGCAACGCCATCGCTGAGAGCAAGGCCCGGTGCTGGAGAGAGCTCTTGGAGGGACTGAACAGGGACCCATGGGGGCGCCCGTACAAAATGGTACTGGGCAAGCTCAAACCGTGGGTCCCCCCGGTGACGGAAACCCTGGAACCCGAGTTCGTGGGAAGAGTGGTAAACACGCTCTTCCCAAGGGTCCAGGGTAGTCCCTCCGACCCCCCGTCACCGTCGGACCGGCAATTCTGGTCCGACGAGTATGAGGTGACGGAGGATGAGCTAGATCGGGCAGTGCGGCGGTTGGCCTCTCGCAACACAGCGCCTGGACCCGACGGTGTTCCGGGCCGAGCGCTGGTGGTGGCTCTGTCGGTGCTAGGAGATAGGCTGAGGCGGCTCTTCACGAGCTGTCTCCGCCTCGGCGTGTTCCCCCTCGGCTGGAAGGAAGCGAGACTGGTGCTTTTAAAGAAGGAAGGTAGGACCGCGGACTCTCCCTCCGCATTCCGACCGATATGCCTGCTGGACGAGGCGGGGAAACTCTTCGAGAGGATAATCTCCGCCCGTATCAGCGGACACCTGTCGCGAGTGGGACCCGATCTATCGGACTGCCAGTTTGGATTCCGGCGGGGACGTTCGACGGTGGACGCCATTAAGCGCGTCCGTTCCCTGTCGGAACAGGCAGTCCAAGAGGAGGGGGTGGTGTTGGCGGTGAGCCTCGACATCGTCAACGCCTTCAATACCATCCCCTGGCAGGCGATCAGGGAGGCACTCGTATATCACGACGTGCCTCCCTACCTGCGGGCCGTAATCGGGGCTTACCTGCGCGACAGGACGGTGCAGTATATCGGTCGGGATGGGGTAGTAGTACGGACGGAGATCTGTTGCGGGGTACCCCAGGGTTCCGTTCTTGGACCCCTGCTGTGGAACCTCGCATACGACGCGGTCCTTCGCACCGGTCTCCCCCCTGGAGTGGATGTCATCTGCTATGCAGATGACACCTTAGTGATGGCCAGGGGGTCGGACTTCCAGGATGTTCTGCGGCTCGCCGAGCTAGGCGTAGCATGTGTCGTGGGAAGGATACGCGAGCTCGGCCTTGAGGTGGCGCCTCACAAAACGGAGGCGTTATGGTTTCATGGCCTGAGATTAGGTCATGAACCACCCAGCTCGCGACTTCGGGTAGGTGACGTAGAGGTCCAGGTGGGGAAGCACATACGCTACCTGGGCCTCATACTGGACAGCCGATGGCGCTTCGAAGAGCATTTCAGGCGACTCGTCCCCCGAGTCCGTAAGGTGGCGGGTGCCTTGCAGCGCCTGCTACCAAATCTCGGGGGACCGCGGGAGGAGGTTCGCCGCCTCTACGGTGGCGTCGTGCGATCCATGGCACTCTATGGGGCACCCGTCTGGTCCAAACAGGCGGGTTCCTCCCGCTGCAAGGCTCTGCTGAGGAGCCTGCAGCGGTTGATTGCCATGCGTATCGTGCGAGGATACCGAACGATTTCGTTTGAGGCGGCGACGGTCCTGGCGCGATATCCCCCCTTCGACATCCTGGCCGACATGGATGCATTGGTCTACGACCAAATGCGTGCCGTCGACCGGGATGCCGATGGGGAACCGCCAGGCCAAGAGACTGAAATGCTGCGGCGGAACGCGCACCGACGTACAATGCGCAAATGGCGCGCACAGCTCTTGTTACAGGGCTGTGCGAGCCAACGCGCTGTCGGAGCCGTTCTGCCGAACTTCGAAGCATGGGTAGGGAGGAAAGGCTGCGTCACCTACAGATTGACTCAGATACTCACCGCGCACGGTTGCTTCGGTGAGTATCTGAGTCGAATTGGACGGGAGGAGACGGCACGATGCCACCACTGCGCTTCCGACCAGGACTCCGCTCAGCACACGCTGGAGGACTGCCCTGCGTGGCAGTCCGAGCGTCGAGACCTGGTCAACACGATCGGACGAGATCTGTCCCCGCCAGCATTAGTCGCGGCTATGCTGGCGAGTGAGGAGGGTTGGAGGGCAGCGGTCTCCTTCTGCGATGCAGTGATGCTCCAGAAGGAGGCCGCAGAGCGGGATCGGGAGAGGGCCGATCCCACTCGAAGACGGCGGCGTCGGGGCGGCGGAAACACACGCCGCCCTCAGGCACCGCAATAGGGTCGCGCGCGGTCACATCTTGGGGCGATGTGACCGTGAGACGCGACCCGGGAGAGGATGACACTCCCGGTGCGGCCGGGGGGTGTCGTCGAGAGGGGTGACACTGCCGCGCCTCATGCCGCTCTTTACACTGTATGAGGCGTGACACTGTTCCCCCCCCGGGGGGCGGACTCGATCGCCCCCGGGAAAGTTCCCCCCCTTACAAGGGGGGAAATGCACAGAGGATCTCCTGGAGCTTAGCTTTACGCGTACCCGGAGATCCTCATACTGCAGAGGAAGGCCGCCGCAGGGGTTTAGTGGGTATACCGAGAGGGAGTCCCACATAACCGTCCCGCCGACCCCCAGGTGGGACGGTATGCGTAACGCATTCCCCTGCGAAAAAAAAAAAAAAAAAAAAAAAAAAAAAAAAGGTTATGTTGGGTTAGGTTAGGTTAGGTTAGGTTAGGTTGTGGAGGGGAACCCCCCACAGTGCTGGCTTCCACGTAGCGTTCCCCGGGCAACGTCGCGCCTGACCACCGTAACGGAGTGGCAGGCCGACGGCAAACGAGCACTGTGCATTCATAATCTTACTGCGGGTGTTTATGAATAGCGGATATGTCAAAACCATTGCGGGACGCCTCCGGGCGTTTTCTCCCAAAAGGCCCTTCTCAGGGCCAACCAAAAGGCCCTTTTCAGGGCCAACCAAAAGGCCCTTCTCAGGGCCACCCCGATGTCGACGCTTCGGCATCGGAAGCTAGCCGCGCACCATCTGCGGCCAGCTTCTATAGCAGGGCGGACGACTCGTCCGACTCAGACGTGGAGTCCACTCTGAGTTTGTCGGCTTCTGGACCGAAGGCCCAAGAAGGCGACCTCCAGACGCGGAAGAGGGCCTACATGAGGCAAGAGTCCGAACGCTCTTCGGGCTCTGTCAAGGGTAAGCCCGAAAAGAAGAAGGGGAAGGCCAAGGGTAAGGGTAAGAGCAAGGTCTCACCCCCTGCCCCTGGTGTCATTGCCCACGACATTGGCCTAGAGGACGCCGAACGCCAGCTTAACCTGGCGAGACGTGCGCAACTCCAGCAAGACCTTGAGGAGGAGGTTGCTGCCAAAGAGCAGAAGGCACGCTCCGGTAGGGCAAAGGCCGGCTATGGTACGTCCAGCGTCCTTTACGCGGACTACTCCCTGGCTGAGCTAGAGCAGATGGCTCAGGAGGACCAGGAGGGGATAGTGGAGGTCGCCGCAAAGTCCTCTAATTTGAAGGGGACCTTCCAAAAGGCCTTGAAATGTCGGGCAGCGAGCATGCTCGGCGTCGTCCGTGAGCTGGTGCAGCGCACTGCCACGGATGAGACCCAGCAACTGCAGGCGAGGGTGGATCACCTGCAGAAGGAGGTCTACCGGCTATACGGGAAGCTGGCTGAGAAGCAGCCAGAAAAGGCTCCCGAAAGGCCGCTGGTAGAGGGCGTCACCTCCACGGATCTTGCGGAGATAATCCGCAAGGTAGTTACGGAGGAGAGGGTCTTCACCCGTGCCTGTTTTGCTGGCATTGAGGACCGGCTCTTGCCGGAGAGACGTGTCCGACCATTGCTCGCGGCGGACAAGAGGAAAACGGGGACGACACAACCGGACCCAATCATTAATGCGGAAACGGAGGCTGAGTCTGCTGCCAATCAGGCGGCGGAGCAGGACCTCCTGGGAGAGGACGCCCTTCTGCCCTCCACCACCCCTTCCAAGCAGCCTTGGAAGGAGGTGGTCGGAAGGAAAAAGAAGGCCAAGTCCAGAAAGGCGACACCGACCTCCACCCCTGTCACCATCCCTCCCCGCCAGTCCAAAGCGACTGGCAAGGGGAAGGGGAAAGGTGGGGGGGGAAAGTCGGCCCCTAAGCCCGACACCACTGCTCCCGTCGGCGGGAGGAAGCTAGTTCCTCCCAAAACCGCGGCCGTCGTGGTGACGCTCACCCCGGAGGCTATGGAGAGGGGTGAGACGTACGAGTCCGTTCTGAAACGGGCTCGTACCAATGCCAATCCCGCGCAGCTAGGGATTGGCGCAGTTACCTGCCGCCACACGCAAACGGGCGCCCGGCTGTTTGAGTTCGCGGGAGCCCAAGGCAGCGCGAGCGCAGACCTCTTCGCAACAAAGTTGCGAGAGGTCATCGCGGATGCGGCTAAAGTCGTCAGGCCCGTCAAGACCGTGGCCCTAGAGGTGACCGGCCTCGACGACACGGTCACCAAAGAGGAGGTGGTGGCGGCGGTCGCAGCGGCAGGAAACTGTGACGTCGCAGCGGTGCAAGGCCGGGCTATTAGGCCCGGCCGCGGTGGCATGGGCACCATCCGTGTCGAGTGCCCAATTGCCGCAGCCAAGGCAGTCGTTTCAAAGAAACGGCTGCAAGTGGGGCTCAGCTCGATTGTGGTCCGGGCGCTTGAAGAACAGCCTTTGCGCTGCTTCAAGTGCTTTGGAATCGGTCACACCCGGGCTCTCTGTCCGTCCGAGGTGGACAGGGCGGACTGCTGCTACCGCTGCGGGAACAGGGAGCACAAGGCTGCCTCCTGTACGGCCGCCAAGCCGCACTGCGTGGTGTGCGCAGCTAGTGGTCGCCCAGCGGACCACGTTATGAGTGGGAGGTCCTGCAAACCTCCTCCAAAGAAGGGCAAAGCGCAGGCGCCAACCCGGCCTACCGCCACCACCGTCGCCGAAGCTTCGGCGGCTGCTGACGAGAGGGGAGCGATGTCCGAATAATGCAGGTCGTACATCGCATCCTTCAGACGAACATCAACCACTGTTTAAAGGCCCAGGACCTGCTGGTCCAGGTCATGGCCGAGTGGTTGGTGGACGTGGCGGTAGTCGCCGAGCCGTACTCGGTCCCCGGCCGCTGGCTGGGGAGTGGAGACGGTTTGGTGGCAATTGTGGCGCGGTCTTCCACAGACTCCCCTCCCCTTTCGCTCTTAGAAAGGGGACCGGGATACGTGGCCGCCGCGTGGGGAGACATAGCCCTGGTGGGGGTCTATTTCACCCCAAACAATAGGTCGCTTTCGGAGTTTGAGACTTTTCTCGATGTCCTCACCGCCGTGGCCGGTAGGGCGGCACCGCGCCAGGTGCTCCTCCTGGGGGACCTGAATGCCAGGTCGGCGGCTTGGGGCGATCATAAGACCGACGCCCGGGGACGCGCAGTAGCATCCTGGGCGACGTCGTCCGGGCTGTCCCTCCTGAATAGAGGGGCAGTCCATACGTGTGTGCGGCGGAACGGGGGGTCAATAGTGGACCTCACTTTCGCCACCCCTGCGCTAGCCGTCCGTGTTGAGGGCTGGCGGGTGGAGCCGGTGGAGACTCTATCGGACCACCGATACGTGCGGTTCGATATCTCCACCCAGGGCCCCCGGGGGATGGCCTCCTCGGGCCAAACCCCGTTCCCACGATGGGCCCTCACCCGCCTGGACCGGGAGGCGGCCGCGGAGGCGGCATTCATCCAGGACTGGCTCTCGCCTACCTGCGATGGCCTGGACGTGGACGCCGCAGCGGCCCAACTAAGGGGGTCCCTGACCGAGGTGTGTAACTCCAGCATGCCTCGGTCTCGCCGTTTGCCTCCGCGACGCGCCGTCTACTGGTGGTCGGAGGAGTTGGCGGGGCTCCGGGCCGCCTGTGTGGCGGCCAGGAGGGCCTTCACGAGGAGTCGGCGACGCGCGACACGAGACGAGGCCAACGAGGATCGCCTCTACGAATTATACGTAGAGGCAAAGAGGGTCCTCAAGTCAGCAATGGGCGCCGCCCAGGACTCGGCGAGAGCTGAGATGCTGGAGGGTCTCGACAAAGACCCATATGGGAGACCATACAAGGCGGCGCGCAACAAACTGCGCCCCTTTGGTCCCCCAGTAGCCGAGACCCTTGAGCCGACATTGCTGGATGGGGTGGTACGGTCCCTGTTTCCGTTAAGGGACAGTTTCGCCCCACCAGCGATGGACCCCCCGCAAGCGGCGGTCCCGCCGGATGAGGACGTCTCCGAGGTGACGAAGGATGAACTCGAGGCAGCGATCCGTCGCCTCCGGCCCAAAAAGACCGCTCCGGGCCCGGACGGCATCCCCGCAAGGGTGGTGGCCATCGCCTCCACCCAAATGGAGAAAAGGTTTCGGGACCTCTTCAGCGCATGCTTCGCGTCCAAGAGGTTCCCGAAGCCTTGGAAGGAGGGGCAGTTGTGCCTTCTCCGTAAGGAGGGGCGCCCGGCGGACTCCCCTTCGGCATACCGGCCCATCGTTCTGCTCGATGAGGTCGGTAAGATGTTCGAGGGGATCATCGCGGCTCGCCTGAAGGCTCACCTGCGGGAAGTTGGGCCGGATCTGTCGGACGCTCAGTTCGGTTTTCGGGCTGAGCGTTCGACCGTGGATGCCCTGGCCAGGCTCAAAGGCCAGGTGAAAGCAGCCGTGGAAACGGGGGATGGATTGCTGGCCGTATCATTCGACATAGCCAACGCCTTCAACTCCATCCCCCACCCCACCATCATAGAGGCACTTCGGTTCCACGGAGTGCCTCAATACCTGCGGGGCCTCCTGGCCAGCTACTTGGAGGACCGAGCGGTCCTCCTCGTGGACAAGACTGGCTGCCTTCGGCGATACTGCGTCGGGGCCGGTGTTCCGCAGGGGTCCGTTCTAGGACCACTCCTGTGGAACATCGGTTTCGATTGGCTTCTGCGAGGGACCCTTCTCGGCGGCACGAGTGTCATCTGCTATGCAGATGACACACTCCTCACTGCCCGAGGAGGGACTTTCAGGGAGGCGGCCAGTCTGGCCTCGGCGGGCGGAGGCCTCATTGCAGGGAGGATCCGCCGCCTAGGGTTGAGGGTGGCGCTGCACAAGACCGAGGCCGTGTTCTTCCACGGTCCCCGGAAGCGCCCCCCGCCTGGCGCCCATATCTTGGTGGAGGGCGTCAGGACAGAGGTAAAGACCCAGATGAAATATCTGGGTCTTATACTAGACAGCAGGTGGCGCTTTGGCCCGCACTTCAGCGGGCTGTCAGCGCGCCTTCTGAAGGCCGCGGGCGCCCTATCGTGGCTCCTCCCAAACCTAGGGGGGCCCAGCGCGCGGTGCCGGCGTCTGTACGCCGGCATCCTGAGGAGCATGGCCCTTTACGGGGCCCCCATATGGGCGGACTCCCTCCAGAGGAGGGAGAACGCCGCCGCCATCCGTCGGCCCCAAAGGGCCATTGCACAACGGGTGGCGAGGGCGTACCGGTCGACGAGTTTCGCGGCCGCGTGCGCTCTGGCTGGTACCCCGCCTTGGGAGCTCGAGGCGTGGGTGCTCGCCAGAGTGTACGAGTGGACGGCGGGGCGGAGAGCACTCGGGGAGCGCCCGGCCCTGGAAGAGCGGGAGGCCGTTCGGCAGCAGGCGAGGACCGCAACCGCCCAACATTGGGCGGAGGACCTCGCCGCCGCAACCTTCGGCCGCCGAACACTGGACGCGCTCGGGCCAGTCCTACAAGATTGGCTCGGGCGGTCGCACGGTTTCCTCTCCTTCCGTCTGGTTCAGGTATTATCCGGGCACGGCTGCTTCGGATCGTACCTGCACCGGATCGGAAGGGAGGAAACCCCGTCGTGCCATGGCTGTGGCGCGGCGGAGGACACGGCGCAGCACACGCTCGAGGTGTGCCCGTCGTGGTCCGAGCCGCGCCTGGACTTGGTCGCGGCGGTCGGACGAGACCTCTCGCTTCCCAGCGTGGTCAACGCCATGCTGGGCGGTGAGGAGGCATGGGCGGCGGTCGCCTCCTTCTGTGAACTCGTCATATCACAGAAGGAGGAGGCGGAGCGCGCGCGGGAGGACGATCCTCTCGCGGCACCGCTCCGTCGGCGGAGAAGGGGCAGGAGAAGGCGGTTGCACAATCGTCTTCAGCCTCCCGGCGGTGAGTAGCGGGCGGCAGGTGCGGGGGCACCTCCGCCCGCATTGCACTACTCACCACCCTCGCGGTAAGGGGAATGGCCGGGCACTCACGGTCATTCCCGGGCTCCTCCCTGTGCAGAGGAGCGTAGTAGGGCCCGCCGAAAGGCGGGCGATCGCCGGTGGGGGACAGGACGTAAAGGCTCTGCTGGTCTCCCAGTCCCCTGCCATCCGGGCGAAGCGGGAGTGCCGCTGGGTTATTTTAGTGGGTATACCGGTGACACGCACCGGGGAGTCCCACATACCCCTCCCGTCCCTCAACGGGGGGGGATGCGTAATGCATTTTTTCCCAGCGCAAAAAAAAAAAAAAAAAAAAAAAAAAAAAAAAAAAAAAAGGTTAGGTTGTGGACCCTTCCAAGCAGCCTTGGAAGGAGGTGGTCGGAAGGAAAAAGAAGGCCAAGCCAAAAAAGGCGACACCGACCTCCACCCCTGTCACCATCCCTCCCCGCCAGTCCAAAGCGACTGGCAAGGGGAAGGGGAAAGGTGGGGGGGGAAAGTCGGCCCCTAAGCCCGACACCACTGCTCCCGTCGGCGGGAGGAAGCTAGTTCCTCCCAAAACCGCGGCCGTCGTGGTGACGCTCACCCCGGAGGCTATGGAGAGGGGTGAGACGTACGAGTCCGTGCTGAAACGGGCTCGTACCAATGCCAATCCCGCGCAGCTAGGGATTGGCGCAGTTACCTGCCGCCACACGCAAACGGGCGCCCGGCTGTTTGAGTTCGCGGGAGCCCAAGGCAGCGCGAGCGCAGACCTCTTCGCAACAAAGTTGCGAGAGGTCATCGCGGATGCGGCTAAAGTCGTCAGGCCCGTCAAGACCGTGGCCCTAGAGGTGACCGGCCTCGACGACACGGTCACCAAAGAGGAGGTGGTGGCGGCGGTCGCAGCGGCAGGAAGCTGTGACGTCGCAGCGGTGCAAGGCCGGGCCATTAGGCCCGGCCGCGGTGGCATGGGCACCATCCGTGTCGAGTGCCCAATTGCCGCAGCCAAGGCAGTCGTTTCAAAGAAACGGCTGCAAGTGGGGCTCAGCTCGATTGTGGTCCGGGCGCTTGAAGAACAGCCTTTGCGCTGCTTCAAGTGCTTTGGAATCGGTCACACCCGGGCTCTCTGTCCGTCCGAGGTGGACAGGGCGGACTGCTGCTACCGCTGCGGGAACAGGGAGCACAAGGCTGCCTCCTGTACGGCCGCCAAGCCGCACTGCGTGGTGTGCGCAGCTAGTGGTCGCCCAGCGGACCACGTTATGAGTGGGAGGTCCTGCAAACCTCCTCCAAAGAAGGGCAAAGCGCAGGCGCCAACCCGGCCTACCGCCACCACCGTCGCCGAAGCTTCGGCGGCTGCTGACGAGAGGGGAGCGATGTCCGAATAATGCAGGTCGTACATCGCATCCTTCAGACGAACATCAACCACTGTTTAAAGGCCCAGGACCTGCTGGTCCAGGTCATGGCCGAGTGGTTGGTGGACGTGGCGGTAGTCGCCGAGCCGTACTCGGTCCCCGGCCGCTGGCTGGGGAGTGGAGACGGTTTGGTGGCAATTGTGGCGCGGTCTTCCACAGACTCCCCTCCCCTTTCGCTCTTAGAAAGGGGACCGGGATACGTGGCCGCCGCGTGGGGAGACATAGCCCTGGTGGGGGTCTATTTCTCCCCTAACAATAGGACGCTCTCGGAATTCGAGACTTTTCTCGAAGTCCTCACCGCCGTGGCCGGAAGGGCGGCGCCGCGTCAGGTGCTCGTATTGGGGGACCTGAATGCCAGGTCGGCGGCTTGGGGTGACCACGTCACCGACGCCCGGGGACGCGCAATCGCACCCTGGGCAGCGTCGTCCGGGCTGTCCCTCCTAAATAGAGGGACAATTCATACGTGTGTGCGGCGGAACGGGGGGTCAATAGTGGACCTCACTTTCGCCACCCCCGCGCTAGCCGCCCGCGTTGAGGGCTGGCGGGTGGAGCCGGTGGAGACTCTATCGGACCACCGATACGTGCGGTTCGATATCTCCACCCAAGGCCCCCGGGGGATGGCCCCCTCGGGCCAATCCCCGTTCCCACGGTGGGCCCTCACCCGCCTAGACCGAGAGGCGGCCGCAGAGGCGGCGTTCATCCAGGATTGGCTCTCGCCTCCCTGCGATGGCCTGGACGTGGACGCCGCAGCGGCCCAACTGAGAGGGTCCCTGACCGAGGTGTGTAACTCCAGCATGCCTCGGTCTCGCCGTTTGCCTCCCCGACGCGCCGTCTATTGGTGGTCGGAGGAGTTGGCGGGGCTCCGGGCTGCGTGTGTGGCGGCCAGGAGGGCCTTCACGAGGAGCCGGCGACGCGCGACACGAGACGAGGCCAACGAGGATCGCCTCTACGAATTATACGTAGAGGCAAAGAGGGTCCTCAAGTCGGCAATGGGCGCCGCCCAGGACTCGGCGAGAGCTGAGATGCTGGAGGGTCTCGACAAAGACCCGTATGGGAGACCATACAAGGCGGCGCGCAATAAACTGCGCCCTTTTGGTCCCCCAGTAGCCGAGACCCTGGAGCCGACATTGCTGGATGGGGTGGTACGGTCCCTGTTTCCGTGCAGGGACAATTTCACCCCACCAGCGATGGACCCCCCGCAAGCGGCGGCCCCGCCGGATGAGGACGTCTCCGAGGTGACGAAGGAGGAATTCGAGGCAGCGATCCGTCGCCTCCGGCCCAAAAAGACCGCTCCGGGCCCGGACGGCATCCCCGCAAGGGTGGTGGCCATCGCCTCCACCCAAATGGAGAAAAGGTTTCGGGACCTCTTCAGCGCATGCTTCGCGTCCAAGAGGTTCCCGAAGCCTTGGAAGGAGGGGCAGTTGTGCCTTCTCCGTAAGGAGGGGCGCCCGACGGACTCCCCTTCGGCATACCGGCCCATCGTTCTGCTCGATGAGGTCGGTAAGATGTTCGAGGGGATCATCGCAGCCCGCCTGAAGGCTCACCTGCGGGGAGTTGGACCGGACCTGTCGGACGCTCAGTTCGGTTTTCGGGCTGAGCGTTCGACAGTGGACGCCCTGGCCAGGCTCAAGGGCCAGGTGAAGGAGGCTGTGGAAACGGGGGATGGATTGTTGGCCGTGTCATTCGACATAGCCAACGCCTTCAACTCCATCCCCCACCCCACCATCATAGAGGCACTTCGGTTCCACGGAGTGCCTCAATACCTGCGGGGCCTCCTGGCCAGCTACTTGGAGGACCGAGCGGTCCTCCTCGTGGACAAGACTGGCTGCCTCCGGCGATACTGCGTCGGGGCCGGTGTTCCACAGGGGTCCGTTCTAGGACCACTCCTCTGGAACATCGGTTTCGATTGGCTCCTGCGGGGGACCCTTCTCGGCGGCACGAGCGTCATTTGCTATGCAGATGACACCCTCCTCACTGCCCGAGGGGGGACTTTCGGGGAGGCGGCCAGTCTGGCCTCGGCGGGCGGAGGCCTCATCGCAGGGAGGATCCGCCGCCTAGGGTTGAGGGTGGCGCTGCACAAGACCGAGGCCGTGTTCTTCCACGGACCCCGGAAGCGCCCCCCGCCTGGCGCCCACATCTTGGTGCAGGGCGTCAGGATAGAGGTAAAGACCCAGATGAAATATCTGGGTCTTATATTAGACAGCAGGTGGCGCTTTGGCCCGCACTTCAGCGGGCTGTCAGCGCGCCTTCTGAAGGCCGCGGGTGCCCTATCGTGGCTCCTCCCAAACCTTGGGGGGCCCAGCGTGAGGTGCCGGCGTCTGTACGCCGGCATCCTGAGGAGCATGGCCCTTTACGGGGCCCCCATATGGGCGGACTCCCTCCAGAGGAGGGATAACGCCACCGCCATCCGTCGGCCCCAAAGGGCCATTGCACAACGGGTGGCGAGGGCGTATCGGTCGACCAGCTTCGCGGCCGCGTGCGCTCTGGCTGGTACCCCGCCTTGGGAGCTCGAGGCGTGGGTGCTCGCCAGAGTGTACGAGTGGACGGCGGGGCGGAGAGCGCTCGGGGAGCGCCCGGCCCCAGAAGAGCGGGAGGCCGTTCGGCAGCAGGCGAGGACCGCAACCGTCCAACACTGGGCGGAGGACCTCGCCGCCGCAACCTTCGGCCGCCGGACGCTGGACGCGCTCGGGCCAGTCCTACAAGATTGGCTCGGGCGGTCGCACGGTTTCCTCTCCTTCCGTCTGGTTCAGGTATTGTCCGGGCACGGCTGCTTCGGATCGTACCTGCACCGGATCGGAAGGGAGGAAACCCCGTCGTGCCATGGCTGTGGCGCGGCGGAGGACACGGCGCAGCACACGCTCGAGGTGTGCCCGTCGTGGTCCGAGCCGCGCCTGGACTTGGTCGCGGCGGTCGGACGAGACCTTTCGCTTCCCAGCGTGGTCAACGCCATGCTGGGCGGTGAGGAGGCATGGGCGGCGGTCGCCTCCTTCTGTGAACTCGTCATATCACAGAAGGAGGAGGCGGAGCGTGCGCGGGAGGACGATCCTCTCGCGGCACCACTCCGTCGGCGGAGAAGGGGCAGGAGAAGGCGGTTGCACAACCGTCTTCAGCCTCCCGGCGGTGAGTAGCGGGCGGCAGGTGCGGGGGCACCTCCGCCCGCATTGCACTACTCACCACCCTCGCGGTAAGGGGAATGGCCGGGCACTCACGGTCATTCCCGGGCTCCTCCCTGTGCAGAGGAGCGTAGTAGGGCCCGCCGAAAGGCGGGCGATCGCCGGTGGGGGACAGGACGTAAAGGCTCTGCTGGTCTCCCTGTCCCCTGCCATCCGGGCGAAGCGGGAGTGCCGCTGGGTTATTTTAGTGGGTATACCGGTGACACGCACCGGGGAGTCCCACATACCCCTCCCGTCCCTCAACGGGGGGGGATGCGTAATGCATTTTTTCCCAGCGCAAAAAAAAAAAAAAAAAAAAAAAAAAAAAAGGTTAGGTTGTGGACGAGTGAGGGCGGAGTCATCCGCACATTGGAGGTGCCGTAGGGCACGGGAAGGAGCGCGGTGTATGCAAATGCATACACCGCCGGGCTCTGGCTGTGCGCGCCCATCCATCAGGGCGCGCCGGCGTGCGTTCCACCTAAGCGTTTCGAGCTCTCGTTCCGGGCTCCCCGCCCTCTCGTCGTGTCCGCTATGCCGCAGCTGAAACCCAGAAGGCTGCGGCATGGCGGCCGGGGCGGGGGGGCGGCGGAGGGGCATGCCGGGGCGGGGACGCGGGGCGCTTGGGCGGAGCGCGTGGTTCGAGCGGGATCGGCCCGATTCCCGATCCCACTCGAAGAAGACCGTGTCGGGGCGGTGCGCACACCACTGGCCCCGACGCCGTCCAAGGGTCACGGACGAGAGCGCCTCGGGCCGTTGAGGTGCCCGTTGGAACGTGACCCGGGATGAGCACCCCTCGGTGAGGCCGGGGGGGTGTCGTCGAGAGGGGACACTGCCCCGATCCATGCCGCCATTTACACGGCATGGCTCGCGACAGTGCCCTCCGCAGGGGAGAGTATTCTCCCCAGGGAGGAGCCCTCCTCAGTAAGGGGGGGGCGAGGCAGGGGAAGGGGAGTCCTGGAAGCGTAATCGGTACCAGGTCTCCCCATAAACTGCCCGAGGATGGCCTCCGCGGGGTTTTAGTGGGTAGTTCCGCCCTTTTTGGGGCGGAAGAGTCCCACACTACCACCCTCCCGAACGCCCCGGGAGGGGGTGTGCGTAACGCATTTCCCCGCGTCAAAAAAAAAAAAAAAAAAAAAAAAAAAAAAAAAAAGGTTAGGTTAGGTTAGGTTCCCGTGGCAGGTGGGTCTGCTATCGGGCGCGTCCCCCGGGTGGTGGATAGGGGAATGCCCCCCAGATATGGGGGGTACCGGCTTGCCGGCGCGAACCAACCCAAGGTGGGGTGGTTGCATCATTGAGATGTAACCACCGGAGGGCGGCGGGTCAGTTTGACTCGGCCGCGTTGTTCCCGGCGGGGCTCTTTTGAGCCCGTCTGGCGGGGCTGCGTATCCTAGAGAAAGGGTACGCCTTTAAAACAAACTATTAATAGCAAATATGGACAACACACGTAATTTTAAAATGTGTCCCCAGGTGGGTCCCTGCGATGCAGGGGAATCCCACCCCACTGATGATTCTTCAGTGGGCTGCCCTCCGTACTCTGGGGTGGGTAAAAATTGCGTCGTGGGTCAGCAGGAGGCTGCTGGCTCTCGTGAACTCGAACTTGGCTCTTCTTCTCATTTTAACGATTTTGCTTCTGGCGACCTGGATTTTATCGACTTGGCGGTGGAGTCGCATACCCAGATGGTATGCGACGACACCAACGACCATGGCATGTCTACGGAATCTGATACTGGCTCTCAGGCCAGTCTTATTACGGTGGGGTCTCACTCTGAGACAGAGATGCGTTCCCGACGGAAGCGATCGCTCTCTGGTGGAGCATCTGACTCAGGCACGGAACCTGTTCCCGCTTTGGCCAAAGGCAGAGTGAAGCCTCCGTCAAAGAGAGGTCGGGGCCGCCCGCCTACCACCGGCAAATACGTCGGGTTAGCAGCGGCCCAGGCCAAACTTAACGAAGATAAACGCGAGGCGCAACGCCTCGAGGATGACGCAAAACTGGAAGACCTGGCGCGCCGCCTTCCGCCTCTAAGAGGCTCGGGGGTCCCTGAGTCGCACTTGGAGGGGGCAGGGCCAGCGCCAGCCACGGCGTCCGACCTAAAAAAGAACATCAGAGCGAGTCTGGAGATGGTCACTCATGTGGCAAAGACGTCGCGCAATTTGTGCGGTAAATACGTGGGGAACTTGAATAAGGCTGTCGCGTGCATTCAGGAGGCCGTAGAGGATCTTTCGAAGTGCACTGTCTCTAAGGAGGTAAAAAAGCTGGAGGCGGAAAATTTCATTCTTCGGGATAGGATGATAACGCTCCGGGCGGATATGGATCAAATGCGGAAAGATCTCCGGGAGCTTACCATAAGGTCGGCTTTGTCCCATGGTGAAACGACACAGGTGGCTGTTGGGGAGAAACAGACCATTCGCAGCGACTCGGCCCCGACTACGGTTAGTGGACTCAATGCGGTGCTTGAAGATTTCTCCCACGCCTTGATGGAGCGGGTCTCGACAATGGTTGGAGCGAGGCTGTGCTCACTGGAGGACCGTCTTCTGCCACCAAAACGCATGCGCCCACCTCTGGCCGCGGACAGGAAAAATGATGCTGCTGTCACTTTAATCTCGGAGCGGCCCGAGCCTCCTCTGGCGAAATCTGGTTCGGCTTCTACATCCAAGCAGTCCCAGAAAACCTCTTCTTCGATCCCCAATGGCGCCACTCCACCTCCTCGTACGGAGGAGGCTTGGAATGTGGTAGTCAGTAAAAAGGGGAAGAAGAAAAAGAAGCCGGCTCTAAACACTGGCTCAGGCAAGTCGCAGCCCCAGCAAGGCCCCAAGCCGGAACCGGCTCCCCAGCCCAAAACCAAGAAACGGCAAAGGAGGAAGACTCGTGCCCCCACCACTGCAGCTGTAGTTATTACACTCCAGCAGGATGCAGTGGAACGAGGGGCCACCTATAAGGAAGCTCTGATCAAGGCTCGTCAAGAGGTTAAACTGGCGGACCTGGGCATCTCAGACGGAGTCAGGATTAGGAAGGCCGCCACGGGAGCGCGCATTATCGAGCTCCCGAAGGGGGTCGATAACGAAAAGGCCGACTGCCTGGCTCAAAAGCTGCGTGACGTTTTGGCAGGAGCAGCAAGGGTGTCCAGGCCAATCAAATGCTCCACGATCCGTGTGTCGGGCCTAGACGACTCTGTAGTCAAGGAAGATGTACTGGCTGCGATCGTCGCAAAAACTGGCTGCACTACGGAGCATGTGAAGGGGGGCGAGATACGCCCTGGTCCGGGTGGCACTGGAACAATGTGGGTTCAGTGTCCTGTTGCGGCCGCCAACACCCTGTCCGCGGCAGAGCGACTTTTGGTAGGCTGGAGCTCAGCAAGAGTCCACACCATGGAGGCACGGCTTATGAAGTGCTACCGCTGCCTAGAGATAGGTCACACGAGGCAGCGGTGCACAAGTGTCACCGACCGCAGCCAGCTCTGCTATCGCTGCGGTCAGGAAGGCCACAAGGCTGCTGACTGCTCGGCCAAGCCCCACTGCGTGGTCTGCGCTGGTGCAGGCAGGGCAGCCAATCATTCGGTTGGTGGGAGGAGTTGTGTCCCTCCCAAAAAGGGAGCTCGAAGGGATAAAGCCGGAAGGACCCCGGCTTCGGAAAGGGAGGGTCGGTCGCAAGGCCAACAGGAGGAAATGATAGTCGATCACAATAATGGATAGTGATCGTCTACATTTCCTCCAGGCTAATCTTAACCACTGCCCCGGTGCCCAGGACCTGTTGTTCCAGGCTCTGGCGCAGTGGAAGATTGACTTTGCGGTGGTGGCAGAACCGTACCACATCCCAACCCGGTCCAATTGGGTTGGTGATACATCTGGTACTGTCGCCATCTGCAGCGCTAGCGGCGGCCAACTTCTCTCCCCCAAGGAAAGGAGCCGGGGCTTCGTATCGGCCCATTGGGGGAGATACATTGTGTTTGGGGTTTACTTCTCCCCAAACAGACAGCTGGCCGAGTTTGAGGTTTTCCTCGGCGAGCTCTTGGAGGCGGTGAGAAGGGCGGCCCCAATGCCCATTATTCTCGCGGGGGATTTCAACGCCAAGAGCATGGCTTGGGGCTCCCCTACCACTAACCCCCGAGGGGACGTTCTGCTGAGGTGGATCACCACGTCCGGTCTCGCTCTCCTGAATCGCGGCAACGCGCCCACCTGCGTTAGGCATAACGGGAGTTCCATCGTGGACCTCTCGTTTGCCAGCCCAGCGATTGCGAGACTGGTCCAAGACTGGAGGGTGATGGAGGACGTGGAGACGCTGTCTGATCACGTGTACATTCAGTTCAGCGTCCCACCAACCAGAACGTCGAGCGCCCCCTCGGGCCGCCCAGAGGGACCGCTTCAGTTCCCGCGATGGACCCTGTCCAAACTGGACATTGATGCGCTGGAGGAGGCAGTCACTGTCGAGGCCTGGAACCCGGTGCCCACGGCTCCAATCTCTGTGAGCGATGAGGCACTCTGGTTCCGGAGGGCCTTGACTAGTGTCTGCGACGCCTCCATGCCCCGTTGGCATCGTCGACCACCAAGGAAACAGGTGTACTGGTGGTCAGACGAAATTGCGGAGCTACGGGGTGCCTGCGTAACAGCCCGTCGTGCCTCCCAAAGGCAACGGAGACGCCGCCCTCGAAATGAGGTCCTGGAGACGCAGCTGCGGGAGGCTTACGCGGACGCCAGGAAGGAACTGAAGCGGTCCATCTGCCGAGCGAAGGACTCCGCCAGAGAGGAGATGTTGGCCGATCTCGACAGAGACCCGTGGGGACGCCCCTACCGCTCAACACGGGGGAAAATTAGCCGTGGGCCGCCGGTGGTGGAATCGCTCCCGCCGGAGCGGCTGACTGCAATTGTCGCAGCGCTGTTCCCAGCTCCGGAAGGTGAGGAGCATGGTTCGTTCGAGCCCGGACCTGCAGAGGGGGTGCCGCCAGTTTCGGAGGGCGAGCTCGGCGCCTCAATCCTAAGGTTGAAGGGGCGCAAAACTGCCCCAGGTCCGGACGGCATCCCAGGTCGGGTCTGGGTGAAGTGCTTGGGACCACTGGAAGAGCGCCTGCGGGAGCTCTTCAGCTCTTGCCTCGAGCAAGGAGAGTTCCCGCAGTGCTGGAAGGAGGGCAAACTTGTCCTCCTTCAAAAGGAGGGCCGTCCAGCCAACTCTCCATCGGCCTACCGACCGATCGTATTGCTGGACGAGGCAGGGAAGTTGTTGGAGCGGGTAATTGCATCTCGCATTATCCAACACCTAACGCGGGAGGGCCCCGACCTTTCTGAGGCCCAGTACGGCTTTCGTGCCCAGCGCTCCACCATCGACGCCATACTTGACGTCAAGGCGTTCACGGAGGAGCAGGTGGCGAGGGGCGGTTCAGTGTTGGCGATATCTTTTGATATCGCTAATGCCTTCAACTCTTTGCCCTTCTCAAGTATTGAGGAGGGCCTCGAGTTCCACGGGGTGCCCCGCTACCTGCGCAAGATCGTGGCATCGTACCTTCGAGGGAGAGAGGTGGTGTGCGTAGGGCGGGACGGCGTGCCGGTGCGGCGCCTCTCATGGTGCGGTGTTCCTCAGGGGTCGGTTTTAGGCCCTCTCCTGTGGAACATTGGCTATGATAAGGTGTTGCGTGGCGCTCTCCTCCGGGGGCTGCATATCGTCTGCTATGCAGACGATACCCTACTCCTAGCCCGCGGGAGATCGTTCGAGGAGGCCACCCGCCTAGCGCGAGTCGGTTCGGGCCTAATAGTTGCCCGCATTGAAGGGCAGGGCTTGAGAGTGGCTCTGGAGAAGACAGAGGCCCTCTACTTCTATGGTCGTGGTGGGAGTCCTCCTGCGGGAGCGACACTCCGCATCGGCGAGGTCGAAGTCCGGGTTGGGTCCGCGATGAAATATCTCGGGCTCTGCCTGGATGGAAAGTGGACTTTCGCCGAGCACTTCCGCAGGCTGGCTCCGAGACTCATCAAAGCGTCTGCGGCGCTGGGGAGTCTCCTCCCTAATGTCGGAGGGCCAGGGTCTACCTGCCGCCGGCTCTATATGGGGGTCATCAGATCGATGGCCCTGTATGGGGCACCCGTGTGGGTGAATGCCCTGAGCGCCACTAATAAGGCGCTGCTGCGACGTCCGCAGCGCGTCATGGCGCGCAGGGTGATCCGCGGCTACCGCACGATTGCTGGAGAGGCGGCGTTTGCACTGGCCGGTTCCCCGCCATGGGAGCTGGAGGCCCGCGTGCTGGCTGAAGTGTATCGGCGTGGCGCGCAGGTGAAGGAGCGGGGCTATGAGCCGGCTCCAGAGCAGGTGGCAAGGTGGCGCCGCCAGGCTCGCGTTATTCTACTGCAGTCCTGGCGGAGCCAGCTCGCATCGCCAAGTGCTGGATTAAGGACGGTGGAAGCCATTAGGCCTCATTTGACGGCATGGCTGGAGAACTGCCACGGCCTCTCTTACCGGATGGTGCAGGTGATGACCGGACATGGTTGCTTTGGTCACTACCTGCACCGTGTGGCCAGGCGAGAGGCATCCCCACGGTGTCATCACTGTGACTGCGCGGATGATACTGCGCAGCATACTCTGGAGATATGCCCGGCGTGGAGTTATCCGCGTGCGGAGCTGGTCGAGGTTATTGGGCGGGATCTCTCTCTGCCTGCCGTCGTCGGACAGATGGTCCGTAGCGCAGAAGCCTGGAGGGCGATGGCCTCTTTCTGTGAAACAGTCGTGGCACAGAAGGAGACCGCAGAGAGAGATCGGGAGGATGATGCGTTGTCCGACCCAATCCGCAGACGTCGTTTAGGGCGCAGGCGAGCCGCATATGATCGAAACCTGCCGCCCTAGAAGGGTCTCTGGGTGGCAGACTGGGGAGTCTGTCACCCGACAGAGAGACCCATGGTTGAAGAGCACCCTTGGTATTCGGAGCGCTCTCCAAGAGGGCACCAGGCACATGCCTGGCATCTGGTTTGGGTCACGGTATCCGTGACAGTCGCCGCTAGGTCGCAGCAGTTATTGCTTTTGCGGGCCCTGCGACCTGGCCTCAGAGCGGTGGCGAGAGTCCCGGGGAGTTTTAGTTGGTAGGTCCATCCTTAGGATGGGAGTCCAACATAACCTCACCAGCGAACCCCAGCTGGTGAGGTATGCATGAGCATTTCTCCTCGTTAAAAAAAAAAAAAAAAAAAAAAAGGTTAGGTTAGGTTAGGTTAGGTTAGGTTAGGTTGGGGAACCCCCCACAGTGCTGGCTTCCACGTAGCGTTCCCCGGGCAACGTCGCGCCTGACCACCGTAACGGAGTGGCAGGCCGACGGCAAACGAGCACTGTGCTTTCATAAACTTTCTGCGGGTGTTTATGAAGAGCGGACAAAATGTCAAAACCTTTGCGGGACGCCTCCGGGCGTTTTCTCCCAAAAGGCCCTTCTCAGGGCCAACCAAAGGGCCCTTCTCAGGGCCACCCCGATGTCGACGCTTCGGCATCGGAAGCTAGCCGCGCACCATCTGCGGCCAGCTTTTATAGTAGGGCGGACGACTCGTCCGACTCGGATGTGGAGTCCACTCCGAGCTTGTCGGCTTCTGGTCCGAAGGCCCAAGAAGGTGACCTCCAGACGCGGAAGAGGGCCTACATGAGACAAGAGTCCGAACGTTCTTCGGGCTCTGTCAAGGGTAAGCCCGAAAAGAAGAAGGGGAAGGCCAAGGGTAAGGGTAAGAGCAAGGTCTCACCCCCTGTCCCTGGTGCCATTGCCCACGACGTTGGTCTGGAGGACGCCCAACGCCAGCTTAATCTGGCGAGACGGGCGCAAGTCCAGCAAGATCTGGAGGAGGAAGTTGCTGCCAAAGAGCAGAAGGCGCGCTCCGGTAGGGCAAAGGCCGGCTATGGTACGTCCAGCGTCCTTTACGCGGACTACTCCCTGGCTGAGCTAGAGCAGATGGCTCAGGAGGACCAGGAGGGGATAGTGGAGGTCGCCGCAAAGTCCTCTAATTTGAAGGGGACCTTCCAAAAGGCCTTGAAATGTCGCGCAGCGAGCATGCTCGGCGTCATCCGTGAGCTGGTGCAGCGCACTGCCACGGATGAGACCCAGCAACTGCAGGCGAGGGTGGATCACCTGCAGAAGGAGGTCTACCGGCTATACGGGAAGCTGGCTGAGAAGCCGACAGAAAAGGCTCCCGAAAGGCCGCTGGCAGAGGGCGTCACCTCCACGGATCTTGCGGAGATAATCCGCAAGGTAGTTACGGAGGAGAGGGTGTTCACCCGTGCCTGCTTCGCTGGCATCGAGGACCGGCTCTTGCCGGAGAGGCGTGTCCGACCATTGCTCGCGGCGGACAGGAGGAAAACGGGGACGGCACATCCGGACCCAATCGTAAATGCGGAAACGGAGGCTGAGTCTGCTGCCAATCAGGCGGCGGAGCAGGAGCTCCTGGGAGAGGACGCCCTTCTGCCCTCCACCACCCCTTCCAAGCAGCCTTGGAAGGAGGTGGTCGGAAGGAAAAAGAAGGCCAAGCCCAAAAAGGCGACACCGACCTCCACCCCTGTCACCATCCCTCCCGACCAGTCCAAAGTGACTGGCAATGGGAAGGGGAAAGGAAGGGGGAAAAAGTCGGCCCCCAAGCCCGACACCACTGCTCCCGCCATTGGGAGGAAGCTAGTTCCTCCCAAAACCGCGGCCGTCGTGGTGACGCTCACCGCGGAGGCTGTGGAGCGGGGTGAGACGTACGAGTCCGTGCTGAAACGGGCTCGTACCAATGCCAATCCCGCGCAGCTAGGGATTGGCGCAGTTACCTGCCGCCACACACAAACGGGCGCCCGGCTGTTTGAGTTCGCGGGAGCCCAAGGCAGCGCGAGCGCAGACCTCTTCGCAACAAAGTTGCGAGAGGTCATCGCGGATGCGGCTAAAGTCGTCAGGCCCGTCAAGACCGTGGCCCTAGAGGTGACCGGCCTCGACGACACGGTCACCAAAGAGGAGGTGGTGGCGGCGGTCGCAGCGGCAGGAGGCTGTGACGTCGCAGCGGTGCAAGGCCGGGCCATTAGACCCGGCCGCGGTGGCATGGGCACCATCCGTGTCGAGTGCCCAATTGCCGCAGCCAAGGCAGTCGTTTCGAAGAAACGGCTGCAAGTGGGGCTCAGCTCGAGTGTGGTCCGGGCGCTTGAAGATCCGCCTTTGCGCTGCTTCAAGTGCTTCGGGATCGGTCACACCCGGGCTCTCTGTCCGTCCGAGGTGGACAGGGCGGATTGCTGTTACCGCTGCGGGAAAAAAGAGCACAAGGCCGCCTCCTGTACGACCGCCAAGCCTCACTGCGTAGTGTGCGCAGCCAGTGGTCGCCCAGCGGACCACGTTATGAGTGGGAGGTCCTGCAAACCTCCACCCAAGAAGGGCAAAGCGCAGGCGCCAACCCGGCCTACCGCCACCACCGTCGCCGAAGTTTCGGCGGCTGCTGACGAGAGGGGAGCGATGTCCGAATAATGCAGGTCGTACATCGCATCCTTCAGACGAACATCAACCACTGCATGAAGGCCCAGGACCTGCTGGTCCAGGTCATGGCCGAGTGGTTGGTGGACGTGGCGGTAGTCGCCGAGCCGTACTCAGTCCCCGGCCGCTGGCTGGGGAGTGGAGACGGTTTGGTGGCAATGGTGGCGCGGTCTTCCACAGACTCCCCTCCCCTTTCGCTCTTAGAAAGGGGACCGGGATACGTGGCCGCCGCGTGGGGAGACATAGCCCTGGTGGGGGTCTATTTCACCCCAAACAATAGGTCGCTTTCGGAGTTTGAGACTTTTCTCGAAGTCCTCACCGCCGTGGCCGGAAGGGCGGCGCCGCGTCAGGTGCTCCTCCTGGGGGACCTGAATGCCAGGTCGGCGGCTTGGGGTGACCACGTCACCGACGCCCGGGGACGCGCAATCGCACCCTGGGCAGCGTCGTCCGGGCTGTCCCTCCTAAATAGAGGGACAATTCATACGTGTGTGCGGCGGAACGGGGGGTCAATAGTGGACCTCACTTTCGCCACCCCCGCGCTAGCCGCCCGCGTTGAGGGCTGGCGGGTGGAGCCGGTGGAGACTCTATCGGACCACCGATACGTGCGGTTCGATATCTCCACCCAAGGCCCCCGGGGGATGGCCCCCTCGGGCCAATCCCCGTTCCCACGGTGGGCCCTCACCCGCCTAGACCGAGAGGCGGCCGCAGAGGCGGCGTTCATCCAGGATTGGCTCTCGCCTCCCTGCGATGGCCTGGACGTGGACGCCGCAGCGGCCCAACTGAGAGGGTCCCTGACCGAGGTGTGTAACTACAGCATGCCTCGGTCTCGCCGTTTGCCTCCCCGACGCGCCGTCTATTGGTGGTCGGAGGAGTTGGCGGGGCTCCGGGCTGCGTGTGTCGCGGCCAGGAGGGCCTTCACGAGGAGCCGGCGACGCGCGACACGAGACGAGGCCAACGAGGATCGCCTCTACGAATTATACGTAGAGGCAAAGAGGGTCCTCAAGTCGGCAATGGGCGCCGCCCAGGACTCGGCGAGAGCTGAGATGCTGGAGGGTCTCGACAAAGACCCGTATGGGAGACCATACAAGGCGGCGCGCAATAAACTGCGCCCTTTTGGTCCCCCAGTAGCCGAGACCCTTGAGCCGACATTGCTGGATGGGGTGGTACGGTCCCTGTTTCCGTGCAGGGACAATTTCACCCCACCAGCGATGGACCCCCCGCAAGCGGCGGCCCCGCCGGATGAGGACGTCTCCGAGGTGACGAATGAGGAATTCGAGGCAGCGATCCGTCGCCTCCGGCCCAAAAAGACCGCTCCGGGCCCGGACGGCATCCCCGCAAGGGTGGTGGCCATCGCCTCCACCCAAATGGAGAAAAGGTTTCGGGACCTCTTCAGCGCATGCTTCGCGTCCAAGAGGTTCCCGAAGCCTTGGAAGGAGGGGCAGTTGTGCCTTCTCCGTAAGGAGGGGCGCCCGGCGGACTCCCCTTCGGCATACCGGCCCATCGTTCTGCTCGATGAGGTCGGTAAGATGTTCGAGGGGATCATCGCAGCCCGCCTGAAGGCTCACCTGCGGGGAGTTGGACCGGACCTGTCGGACGCTCAGTTCGGTTTTCGGGCTGAGCGTTCGACAGTGGACGCCCTGGCCAGGCTCAAGGGCCAGGTGAAGGAGGCTGTGGAAACGGGGGATGGATTGTTGGCCGTGTCATTCGACATAGCCAACGCCTTCAACTCCATCCCCCACCCCACCATCATAGAGGCACTTCGGTTCCACGGAGTGCCTCAATACCTGCGGGGCCTCCTGGCCAGCTACTTGGAGGACCGAGCGGTCCTCCTCGTGGACAAGACTGGCTGCCTCCGGCGATACTGCGTCGGGGCCGGTGTTCCACAGGGGTCCGTTCTAGGACCACTCCTCTGGAACATCGGTTTCGATTGGCTCCTGCGGGGGACCCTTCTCGGCGGCACGAGCGTCATCTGCTATGCAGATGACACCCTCCTCACTGCCCGAGGGGGGACTTTCGGGGAGGCGGCCAGTCTGGCCTCGGCGGGCGGAGGCCTCATCGCAGGGAGGATCCGCCGCCTAGGGTTGAGGGTGGCGCTGCACAAGACCGAGGCCGTGTTCTTCCACGGACCCCGGAAGCGCCCCCCGCCTGGCGCCCACATCTTGGTACAGGGCGTCAGGATAGAGGTAAAGACCCAGATGAAATATCTGGGTCTTATATTAGACAGCAGGTGGCGCTTTGGCCCGCACTTCAGCGGGCTGTCAGCGCGCCTTCTGAAGGCCGCGGGTGCCCTATCGTGGCTCCTCCCAAACCTTGGGGGGCCCAGCGTGAGGTGCCGGCGTCTGTACGCCGGCATCCTGAGGAGCATGGCCCTTTACGGGGCCCCCATATGGGCGGACTCCCTCCAGAGGAGGGATAACGCTACCGCCATCCGTCGGCCCCAAAGGGCCATTGCACAACGGGTGGCGAGGGCGTATCGGTCGACCAGCTTCGCGGCCGCGTGCGCTCTGGCTGGTACCCCGCCTTGGGAGCTCGAGGCGTGGGTGCTCGCCAGAGTGTACGAGTGGACGGCGGGGCGGAGAGCGCTCGGGGAGCGCCCGGCCCCAGAAGAGCGGGAGGCCGTTCGGCAGCAGGCGAGGACCGCAACCGTCCAACACTGGGCGGAGGACCTCGCCGCCGCAACCTTCGGCCGCCGGACGCTGGACGCGCTCGGGCCAGTCCTACAAGATTGGCTCGGGCGGTCGCACGGTTTCCTCTCCTTCCGTCTGGTTCAGGTATTGTCCGGGCACGGCTGCTTCGGATCGTACCTGCACCGGATCGGAAGGGAGGAAACCCCGTCGTGCCATGGCTGTGGCGCGGCGGAGGACACGGCGCAGCACACGCTCGAGGTGTGCCCGTCGTGGTCCGAGCCGCGCCTGGACTTGGTCGCGGCGGTCGGACGAGACCTCTCGCTTCCCAGCGTGGTCAACGCCATGCTGGGCGGTGAGGAGGCATGGGCGGCGGTCGCCTCCTTCTGTGAACTCGTCATATCACAGAAGGAGGAGGCGGAGCGTGCGCGGGAGGACGATCCTCTCGCGGCACCACTCCGTCGGCGGAGAAGGGGCAGGAGAAGGCGGTTGCACAACCGTCTTCATCCTCCCGGCGGTGAGTAGCGGGCGGCAGGTGCGGGGGCACCTACGCCCGCATTGCACTACTCACCACCCTCGCGGTAAGGGGAATGGCCGGGCACTCACGGTCATTCCCGGGCTCCTCCCTGTTCAGAGGAGCGTAGTAGGGCCCGCCGAAAGGCGGGCGATCGCCGGTGGGGGACTGGACGTAAAGGCTCTGCTGGTCTCCCAATCCCCTGCCATCCGGGCGAAGCGGGAGTGCCGCTGGGTTATTTTAGTGGGTATACCGGTGACACGCACCGGGGAGTCCCACATACCCCTCCCGTCCCTCATCGGGGGGGGATGCGTAATGCATTTTTTCCCAGCGCAAAAAAAAAAAAAAAAAAAAAAAAAGGTTAGGTTAGGTTCCCGTGGCAGGTGGGTCTGCTATCGGGCGCGTCCCCCGGGTGGTGGATAGGGGAATGCCCCCCAGATATGGGGGGTACCGGCTTGCCGGCGTGAACCAACCCAAAGCGGGGTGGTCGCATCACTGAGATGTGACCACAGGAGGGCGGCGGGTCAGCGTGGCTCGGCTGCGTTCGTTGCTCCACGTGTCCCTCTGCGTATCAGAGGGCACAGTGGAGGAGCAAGGGCGGGCTCTGCGTGTACTCACCGTACCGCAGAGCAGGCTGGGAAGGATTTCCTTCCCCGCCACCACCGAGACAAGGAAAAGTCAATAACACCCGACAGTGAAGTCGTTAAAACCGACGGCGGCGGTCGGCGGTATCATAACCGCCTTCAGCCTCCCGGTGGTGAGTAGCGGGCGACAGGTGCGGGGGCGCCTCCGCCCGCATTGCACTACTCACTACCCTCGCGGGAAGACATTCTCTGACTCCTCCCTCCTGGAGGAGCGGCGGGACATCGCCGGTGGGGGACTGGATGTAAAGGCTCTGCTGGTCTCCCAGTTCCCTGCCATCCGGGCGAAGCGGGAATGCCGCTGGGTTATTTTAGTGGGTATACCTGTGACTCGCACCGGGGAGTCCCACATACCCCCCCTGTCCCCCAACGGGGGGGGATGCGTAAAGCATTTTTTTCCCAGCGTCAAAAAAAAAAAAAAAAAAAAAAAAAAAAAAAAAAAAAAAAAAAAAAAGGTTAGGTTAGGTTAGGTTAGGTTAGGTTAGGTTAGGTTAGGTTAGGTTTCCCTGACCGAGGTGTGTAACTCCAGCATGCCTCGGTCTCGCCGTTTGCCTCCGCGACGCGCCGTCTACTGGTGGTCGGAGGAGTTGGCGGGGCTCCGGGCCGCCTGTGTGGCGGCCAGGAGGGCCTTCACGAGGAGTCGGCGACGCGCGACACGAGACGAGGCCAACGAGGATCGCCTCTACGAATTATACGTAGAGGCAAAGAGGGTCCTCAAGTCAGCAATGGGCGCCGCCCAGGACTCGGCGAGAGCTGAGATGCTGGAGGGTCTCGACAAAGACCCGTATGGGAGACCATACAAGGCGGCGCGCAACAAACTGCGCCCCTTTGGTCCCCCAGTAGCCGAGACCCTTGAGCCGACATTGCTGGATGGGGTGGTACGGTCCCTGTTTCCGTTAAGGGACAGTTTCGCCCCACCAGCGATGGACCCCCCGCAAGCGGCGGTCCCGCCGGATGAGGACGTCTCCGAGGTGACGAAGGATGAACTCGAGGCAGCGATCCGTCGCCTCCGGCCCAAAAAGACCGCTCCGGGCCCGGACGGCATCCCCGCAAGGGTGGTGGCCATCGCCTCCACCCAAATGGAGAAAAGGTTTCGGGACCTCTTCAGCGCATGCTTCGCGTCCAAGAGGTTCCCGAAGCCTTGGAAGGAGGGGCAGTTGTGCCTTCTCCGTAAGGAGGGGCGCCCGGCGGACTCCCCTTCGGCATACCGGCCCATCGTTCTGCTCGATGAGGTCGGTAAGATGTTCGAGGGGATCATCGCGGCTCGCCTGAAGGCTCACCTGCGGGAAGTTGGGCCGGATCTGTCGGACGCTCAGTTCGGTTTTCGGGCTGAGCGTTCGACCGTGGATGCCCTGGCCAGGCTCAAAGGCCAGGTGAAAGCAGCCGTGGAAACGGGGGATGGATTGCTGGCCGTGTCATTCGACATAGCCAACGCCTTCAACTCCATCCCCCACCCCACCATCATAGAGGCACTTCGGTTCCACGGAGTGCCTCAATACCTGCGGGGCCTCCTGGCCAGCTACTTGGAGGACCGAGCGGTCCTCCTCGTGGACAAGACTGGCTGCCTTCGGCGATACTGCGTCGGGGCCGGTGTTCCGCAGGGGTCCGTTCTAGGACCACTCCTGTGGAACATCGGTTTCGATTGGCTTCTGCGAGGGACCCTTCTCGGCGGCACGAGTGTCATCTGCTATGCAGATGACACACTCCTCACTGCCCGAGGAGGGACTTTCAGGGAGGCGGCCAGTCTGGCCTCGGCGGGCGGAGGCCTCATTGCAGGGAGGATCCGCCGCCTAGGGTTGAGGGTGGCGCTGCACAAGACCGAGGCCGTGTTCTTCCACGGTCCCCGGAAGCGCCCCCCGCCTGGCGCCCATATCTTGGTGGAGGGCGTCAGGACAGAGGTAAAGACCCAGATGAAATATCTGGGTCTTATACTAGACAGCAGGTGGCGCTTTGGCCCGCACTTCAGCGGGCTGTCAGCGCGCCTTCTGAAGGCCGCGGGCGCCCTATCGTGGCTCCTCCCAAACCTAGGGGGGCCCAGCGCGCGGTGCCGGCGTCTGTACGCCGGCATCCTGAGGAGCATGGCCCTTTACGGGGCCCCCATATGGGCGGACTCCCTCCAGAGGAGGGAGAACGCCGCCGCCATCCGTCGGCCCCAAAGGGCCATTGCACAACGGGTGGCGAGGGCGTACCGGTCGACGAGTTTCGCGGCCGCGTGCGCTCTGGCTGGTACCCCGCCTTGGGAGCTCGAGGCGTGGGTGCTCGCCAGAGTGTACGAGTGGACGGCGGGGCGGAGAGCACTCGGGGAGCGCCCGGCCCTGGAAGAGCGGGAGGCCGTTCGGCAGCAGGCGAGGACCGCAACCGCCCAACATTGGGCGGAGGACCTCGCCGCCGCAACCTTCGGCCGCCGAACACTGGACGCGCTCGGGCCAGTCCTACAAGATTGGCTCGGGCGGTCGCACGGTTTCCTCTCCTTCCGTCTGGTTCAGGTATTATCCGGGCACGGCTGCTTCGGATCGTACCTGCACCGGATCGGAAGGGAGGAAACCCCGTCGTGCCATGGCTGTGGCGCGGCGGAGGACACGGCGCAGCACACGCTCGAGGTGTGCCCGTCGTGGTCCGAGCCGCGCCTGGACTTGGTCGCGGCGGTCGGACGAGACCTCTCGCTTCCCAGCGTGGTCAACGCCATGCTGGGCGGTGAGGAGGCATGGGCGGCGGTCGCCTCCTTCTGTGAACTCGTCATATCACAGAAGGAGGAGGCGGAGCGCGCGCGGGAGGACGATCCTCTCGCGGCACCGCTCCGTCGGCGGAGAAGGGGCAGGAGAAGGCGGTTGCACAACCGTCTTCAGCCTCCCGGCGGTGAGTAGCGGGCGGCAGGTGCGGGGGCACCTCCGCCCGCATTGCACTACTCACCACCCTCGCGGTAAGGGGAATGGCCGGGCACTCACGGTCATTCCCGGGCTCCTCCCTGTGCAGAGGAGCGTAGTAGGGCCCGCCGAAAGGCGGGCGATCGCCGGTGGGGGACAGGACGTAAAGGCTCTGCTGGTCTCCCAGTCCCCTGCCATCCGGGCGAAGCGGGAGTGCCGCTGGGTTATTTTAGTGGGTATACCGGTGACACGCACCGGGGAGTCCCACATACCCCTCCCGTCCCTCAACGGGGGGGGATGCGTAATGCATTTTTTCCCAGCGCAAAAAAAAAAAAAAAAAAAAAAAAAAAAAAAGGTTAGGTTAGGTTAGGTTAGGTTAGGTTAGGTTAGGTTAGGTTAGGTTAGGTTCCCGGACGGCATCCCCGCAAGGGTGGTGGCCATCGCCTCCACCCAAATGGAGAAAAGGTTTCGGGACCTCTTCAGCGCATGCTTCGCGTCCAAGAGGTTCCCGAAGCCTTGGAAGGAGGGGCAGTTGTGCCTCCTTCGAAAGGAGGGGCGCCCGGCGGACTCCCCCTCGGCATACCGGCCCATCGTTCTGCTCGATGAGGTCGGTAAGATGTTCGAGGGGATCATCGCAGCCCGCCTGAAGGCTCACTTGCGGGGTGTTGGACCGGACCTGTCGGACGCTCAGTTTGGTTTTCGGGCTGAGCGTTCGACAGTGGACGCCCTGGCCAGGCTCAAGGGCCAGGTGAAGGAGGCTGTGGAAACGGGGGATGGATTGTTGGCCGTGTCATTCGACATAGCCAACGCCTTCAACTCCATCCCCCACCCCACCATCATAGAGGCACTTCGGTTCCACGGAGTGCCTCAATACCTGCGGGGCCTCCTGGCCAGCTACTTGGAGGACCGAGCGGTCCTCCTCGTGGACAAGACTGGCTGCCTTCGGCGATACTGCGTCGAGGCCGGTGTTCCACAGGGGTCCGTTCTAGGACCACTCCTCTGGAACATCGGTTTCGATTGGCTCCTGCGGGGGACCCTTCTCGGCGGCACGAGTGTCATCTGCTATGCAGATGACACCCTCCTCACTGCCCGGGGGGGGACTTTCGGGGAGGCGGCCAGTCTGGCCTCGGCGGGCGGAGGCCTCGTCGCAGGGAGGATCCGCCGCCTAGGGTTGAGGGTGGCGCTGCACAAGACCGAGGCCGTGTTCTTCCACGGACCCCGGAAGCGTCCCCCGCCTGGCGCCCACATCTTGGTGGAGGGCGTCAGGATAGAGGTAAAGACCCAGATGAAATATCTGGGTCTTATATTAGACAGCAGGTGGCGCTTTGGCCCGCACTTCAGCGGGCTGTCAGCGCGCCTTCTGAAGGCCGCGGGTGCCCTATCGTGGCTCCTCCCAAACCTTGGGGGGCCCAGCGTGAGGTGCCGGCGTCTGTACGCCGGCATCCTGAGGAGCATGGCCCTTTACGGGGCCCCCATATGGGCGGACTCCCTCCAGAGGAGGGATAACGCCACCGCCATCCGTCGGCCTCAAAGGGCCATTGCACAACGGGTGGCGAGGGCGTACCGGTCGACGAGTTTCGCGGCCGCGTGCGCTCTGGCTGGTACCCCGCCTTGGGAGCTCGAGGCGTGGGTGCTCGCCAGAGTGTACGAGTGGACGGCGGGGCGGAGAGCACTCGGGGAGCGCCCGGCCCTGGAAGAGCGGGAGGCCGTTCGGCAGCAGGCGAGGACCGCAACCGTCCAACATTGGGCGGAGGACCTCGCCGCCGCAACCTTCGGCCGCCGAACACTGGACGCGCTCGGGCCAGTCCTACAAGATTGGCTCGGGCGGTCGCACGGTTTCCTCTCCTTCCGTCTGGTTCAGGTATTGTCCGGGCACGGCTGCTTCGGATCGTACCTGCACCGGATCGGAAGGGAGGAAACCCCGTCGTGCCATGGCTGTGGCGCGGCAGAGGACACGGCGCAGCACACGCTCGAGGTGTGCCCGTCGTGGTCCGAGCCGCGCCTGGACTTGGTCGCGGCGGTCGGACGAGACCTCTCGCTTCCCAGCGTGGTCAACGCCATGCTGGGCGGTGAGGAGGCATGGGCGGCGGTCGCCTCCTTCTGTGAACTCGTCATATCACAGAAGGAGGAGGCGGAGCGTGCGCGGGAGGACGATCCTCTCGCGGCACCACTCCGTCGGCGGAGAAGGGGCAGGAGAAGGCGGTTGCACAACCGTCTTCATCCTCCCGGCGGTGAGTAGCGGGCGGCAGGTGCGGGGGCACCTACGCCCGCATTGCACTACTCACCACCCTCGCGGTAAGGGGAATGGCCGGGCACTCACGGTCATTCCCGGGCTCCTCCCTGTTCAGAGGAGCGTAGTAGGGCCCGCCGAAAGGCGGGCGATCGCCGGTGGGGGACTGGACGTAAAGGCTCTGCTGGTCTCCCAGTCCCCTGCCATCCGGGCGAAGCGGGAGTGCCGCTGGGTTATTTTAGTGGGTATACCGGTGATACGCACCGGGGAGTCCCACATACCCCTCCCGTCCCTCATCGGGGGGGGATGCGTAATGCATTTTTTCCCAGCGCAAAAAAAAAAAAAAAAAAAAAAAAAAAAAAGGTTAGGTTAGGTTAGGTTCCCGTGGCAGGTGGGTCTGCTATCGGGCGCGTCCCCCGGGTG
Source organism: Agonopterix arenella (assembly GCA_927399405.1). Classification (NCBI taxonomy): domain Eukaryota; kingdom Metazoa; phylum Arthropoda; class Insecta; order Lepidoptera; family Depressariidae; genus Agonopterix; species Agonopterix arenella. The sequence goes on from OV656690.1 coordinate 28,556,928, forward strand.
GTGGATAGGGGAATGCCCCCCAGATATGGGGGGTACCGGCTTGCCGGCGCGAACCAACCCAAGGTGGGGTGGTTGCATCATTGAGATGTAACCACCGGAGGGCGGCGGGTCAGTTTGACTCGGCCGCGTTGTTCCCGGCGGGGCTCTTTTGAGCCCGTCAGGCGGGGCCGCGTATCCTAGAGAAAGGGTACGCCTCTAAAACAAACTAACATAGCAAATATGGACAACACACGTAATTTTAAAATGTGTCCCCAGGTGGGTCCCTGCGATGCAGGGGAATCCCACCCCACTGATGATTCTTCAGTGGGCTGCCCTCCGTACTCTGGGGTGGGTAAAAATTGCGTCGTGGGTCAGCAGGAGGCTGCTGGCTCTCGTGAACACGAACTTGGCTCTTCTTCTCATTTTAACGATTTTGCTTCTGGCGACCTGGATTTTATCGACTTGGCGGTGGAGTCGCATACCCAGATGGTATGCGACGACACCAACGACCATGGCATGTCTACGGAATCTGATACTGGCTCTCAGGCCAGTCTTATTACGGTGGGGTCTCACTCTGAGACAGAGATGCGTTCCCGACGGAAGCGATCGCTCTCTGGTGGAGCATCTGACTCAGGCACGGAACCTGTTCCCGCTTTGGCCAAAGGCAGAGTGAAGCCTCCGTCAAAGAGAGGTCGGGGCCGCCCGCCTACCACCGGCAAATACGTAGGGTTAGCAGCGGCCCAGGCCAAACTTAACGAAGATAAACGCGAGGCGCAACGCCTCGAGGATGACTCAAAACTGGAAGACCTGGCGCGCCGCCTTCCGCCCCTAAGAGGCTCGGGGGTCCCTGAGTCGCACTTGGAGGGGGCAGGGCCAGCGCCAGCCACGGCGTCCGACCTAAAAAAGAACATCAGAGCGAGTCTGGAGATGGTCACTCATGTGGCAAAGACGTCGCGCAATTTGTGCGGTAAATACGTGGGGAACTTGAATAAGGCTGTCGCGTGCATTCAGGAGGCCGTAGAGGATCTTTCGAAGTGCACTGTCTCTAAGGAGGTAAAAAAGCTGGAGGCGGAAAATTTCATTCTTCGGGATAGGATGATAACGCTCCGGGCGGATATGGATCAAATGCGGAAAGATCTCCGGGAGCTTACCATAAGGTCGGCTTTGTCCCATGGTGAAACGACACAGGTGGCTGTTGGGGAGAAACAGACCATTCGCAGCGACTCGGCCCCGACTACGGTTAGTGGACTCAATGCGGTGCTTGAAGATTTCTCCCACGCCTTGATGGAGCGGGTCTCGACAATGGTTGGAGCGAGGCTGTGCTCACTGGAGGACCGTCTTCTGCCACCAAAACGCATGCGCCCACCTCTGGCCGCGGACAGGAAAAATGATGCTGCTGTCACTTTAATCTCGGAGCGGCCCGAGCCTCCTCTGGCGAAATCTGGTTCGGCTTCTACATCCAAGCAGTCCCAGAAAACCTCTTCTTCGATCCCCAATGGCGCCACTCCACCTCCTCGTACGGAGGAGGCTTGGAATGTGGTAGTCAGTAAAAAGGGGAAGAAGAAAAAGAAGCCAGCTCTAAACACTGGCTCAGGCAAGTCGCAGCCCCAGCAGGGCCCCAAGCCGGAACCGGCTTCCCAGCCCAAAACCAAGAAACGGCAAAGGAGGAAGACTCGTGCCCCCACCACTGCAGCTGTAGTTATTACGCTCCAGCAGGATGCAGTGGAACGAGGGGCCACCTATAAGGAAGCCTTGATCAAGGCTCGTCAAGAGGTTAAACTGGCGGACCTGGGCATCTCGGACGGAGTCAGGATTAGGAAGGCCGCCACGGGAGCGCGCATTATCGAGCTCCCGAAGGGGGTCGATAACGAAAAGGCCGACTGCCTGGCTCAAAAGCTGCGTGACGTTCTGGCAGGCGCAGCAAGGGTGTCCAGGCCAATCAAATGCTCCACGATCCGTGTGTCGGGCCTAGACGACTCTGTAGTCAAGGAAGATGTGCTGGCTGCGGTCGTCGCAAAAACTGGCTGCACTACGGAGCATGTGAAGGGGGGCGAGATACGCCCTGGTCCGGGTGGCACTGGAACAATGTGGGTTCAGTGTCCTGTTGCGGCCGCCAACACCCTGTCCGCGGCAGAGCGACTTTTGGTAGGCTGGAGCTCAGCAAGAGTCCACACCATGGAGGCACGGCCTATGAAGTGCTACCGCTGCCTAGAGATAGGTCACACGAGGCAGCGGTGCACAAGTGTCACTGACCGCAGCCAGCTCTGCTATCGCTGCGGTCAGGAAGGCCACAAGGCTGCTGACTGCTCGGCCAAGCCCCACTGCGTGGTCTGCGCTGGTGCAGGCAGGGCAGCCAATCATTCGATTGGTGGGAGGAGCTGTGTCCCTCCCAAAAAGGGAGCTCGAAGGGATAAAGCCGGAAGGACCCCGGCTTCGGAAAGGGAGGGTCGGTCGCAAGGCCAACAGGAGGAAATGATAGTCGATCACAATAATGGATAGTGATCGTCTACATTTCCTCCAGGCTAATCTTAACCACTGCCCCGGTGCCCAGGACCTGTTGTTCCAGGCTCTGGCGCAGTGGAAGATTGACTTTGCGGTGGTGGCAGAACCGTACCACATCCCAACCCGGTCCAATTGGGTTGGTGATACATCGGGTACTGTCGCCATCTGCAGCGCTAGCGGCGGCCAACCTCTTTCCCCCAAGGAAAGGAGCCGGGGCTTCGTATCGGCCCATTGGGGGAGATTCCTTGTGTTTGGGGTTTACTTCTCCCCAAACAGACAGCTGGCCGAGTTTGAGGTTTTCCTCGGCGAGCTCTTGGAGGCGGTGAGAAGGGCGGCCCCAATGCCCATTATTCTCGCGGGGGATTTGAACGCCAAGTGCACGGCTTGGGGCTCCCCTACAACTGACCCCCGAGGGGACGTTCTGCTGAGGTGGATCACCACGTCCGGTCTCGCTCTCCTAAATCGCGGCAACGCGCCCACCTGCGTTAGGCATAACGGGAGTTCCATCGTGGACCTCTCGTTTGCCAGCCCAGCGATTGCGAGACTGGTCCAAGACTGGAGGGTGATGGAGGACGTGGAGACGCTGTCTGATCACGCGTACATCCAGTTCAGCGTCCCACCAACCAGAACGTCGAGCGCCCCCTCGGGCCGCCCAGAGGGACCGCTTCAGTTCCCGCGATGGACCCTGTCCAAACTGGACATTGATGCGCTGGAGGAGGCAGTCACTGTCGAGGCCTGGAACCCGGTGCCCACGGCTCCAATCTCTGTGAGCGATGAGGCACTCTGGTTCCGGAGGGCCTTGACTAGTGTCTGCGACGCCTCCATGCCCCGTTGGCACCGTCGACCACCAAGGAAACAGGTGTACTGGTGGTCAGACGAAATTGCGGAGCTACGGGGTGTCTGCGTAACAGCCCGTCGTGCCTCCCAAAGGCAACGGAGACGCCGCCCTCAAAATGAGGTCCTGGAGACGCAGCTGCGGGAGGCTTACGCGGACGCCAGAAAGGAACTGAAGCGGTCCATCTGCCGAGCGAAGGACTCCGCCAGAGAGGAGATGTTGGCCGATCTCGACAGAGACCCGTGGGGACGCCCCTACCGCTCAACACGGGGGAAAATTAGCCGTGGGCCGCCGGTGGTGGAATCGCTCCCGCCGGAGCGGCTGACTGCAATTGTCGCAGCGCTGCTCCCAGCTCCGGAAGGTGAGGAGCATGGTTCGTTTGAGCCCGGACCTGCAGAGGGGGTGCCGCCGGTTTCGGAGTGCGAGCTCGGCGCCTCAATCCGAAGGTTAAAGGGGCGCAAAACTGCCCCAGGTCCGGACGGCATCCCAGGTCGGGTCTGGGTGAAGTGCTTGGGACCACTGGAAGAGCGCCTGCGGGAGCTCTTCAGCTCTTGCCTCGAGCAAGGAGAGTTCCCGCAGTGCTGGAAGGAGGGCAAACTTGTCCTCCTTCAAAAGGAGGGCCGTCCAGCCAACTCTCCATCGGCCTACCGACCGATCGTATTGCTGGACGAGGCAGGGAAGTTGTTGGAGCGGGTAATTGCATCTCGCATTATCCAACACCTAACGCGGGAGGGCCCCGACCTTTCTGAGGCCCAGTATGGCTTTCGTGCCCAGCGCTCCACCATCGACGCCATACTTGACGTCAAGGCGTTCACGGAGGAGCAGGTGGCGAGGGGCGGTTCAGTGTTGGCGATATCTTTTGATATCGCTAATGCCTTCAACTCTTTGCCCTTCTCAAGTATTGAGGAGGGCCTCGAGTTCCACGGGGTGCCCCGCTACCTGCGCAAGATTGTGGCATCGTACCTTCGAGGGAGAGAGGTGGTGTGCGTAGGGCGGGACGGCGTGCCGGTGCGGCGCCTCTCATGGTGCGGTGTTCCTCAGGGGTCGGTTTTAGGCCCTCTCCTGTGGAACATTGGCTATGATAAGGTGTTGCGTGGCGCTCTCCTCCGGGGGCTGCATATCGTCTGCTATGCAGACGATACCCTACTCCTAGCCCGCGGGAGATCGTTCGAGGAGGCCACCCGCCTAGCGCGAGTCGGTTCGGGCCTAATAGTTGCCCGCATTGAAGGGCAGGGCTTGAGAGTGGCTCTGGAGAAGACAGAGGCCCTCTACTTCTATGGTCGTGGTGGGAGTCCTCCTGCGGGAGCGACACTCCGCATCGGCGAGGTCGAAGTCCGGGTTGGGTCCGCGATGAAATATCTCGGGCTCTGCCTGGATGGAAAGTGGACTTTCGCCGAGCACTTCCGCAGGCTGGCTCCGAGACTCATCAAAGCGTCTGCGGCGCTGGGGAGTCTCCTCCCTAATGTCGGAGGGCCAGGGTCTACCTGCCGCCGGCTCTATATGGGGGTCATCAGATCGATGGCCCTGTATGGGGCACCCGTGTGGGTGAATGCCCTGAGCGCCACTAATAAGGCGCTGCTGCGACGTCCGCAGCGCGTCATGGCGCGCAGGGTGATCCGCGGCTACCGCACGATAGCTGGAGAGGCGGCGTTTGCACTGGCCGGTTCCCCGCCATGGGAGCTGGAGGCCCGCGTGCTGGCTGAAGTGTATCGGCGTGGCGCGCAGGTGAAGGAGCGGGGTTATGAGCCGGCTCCAGAGCAGGTGGCAAGGTGGCGCCGCCAGGCTCGCGTTATTCTACTGCAGTCCTGGCGGAGCCAGCTCGCATCGCCAAGTGCTGGATTAAGGACGGTGGAAGCCATTAGGCCTCATTTGACGGCATGGCTGGAGAACTGCCACGGCCTCTCTTACCGGATGGTGCAGGTGATGACCGGACATGGTTGTTTTGGTCACTACCTGCACCGTGTGGCCAGGCGAGAGGCATCCCCACGGTGTCATCACTGTGACTGCGCTGATGATACTGCGCAGCATACTCTGGAGATATGCCCAGCGTGGAGTGATCCGCGTGCGGAGCTGGTCGAGGTTATTGGGCGGGATCTCTCTCTGCCTGCCGTCGTCGGACAGATGGTCCGTAGCGCAGAAGCCTGGAGGGCGATGGCCTCTTTCTGTGAAACAGTCGTGGCACAGAAGGAGACCGAAGAGAGAGATCGGGAGGACGATGCGTTGTCCGACCCAATCCGCAGGCGTCGTGTAGGGCGCAGGCGAGCCGCGTATGATCGGAACCTGCCGCCCTAGAAGGGTCTCTGGGTGGCAGACTGGGGAGTCTGTCACCCGACAGAGAGACCCATGGTTGAAGAGCGCCCTTGGTATTCGGAGCGCTCTCCAAGAGGGCACCAGGCACATGCCTGGCATCTGGTGTGGGTCACGGTATCCGTGACAGTCGCCGCTAGGTCGCAGCAGTTATTGCTTTTGCGGGCCCTGCGACCTGGCCTCAGAGCGGTGGCGAGAGTCCCGGGGAGTTTTAGTTGGTAGGTCCATCCTTAGGATGGGAGTCCAACATAACCTCACCAGCGAACCCCAGCTGGTGAGGTATGCATGAGCATTTCTCCTCGTTAAAAAAAAAAAAAAAAAAAAGGTTAGGTTAGGTTAGGTTAGGTTAGGTTAGGTTGGGGTTGGAGGGCGATCAGGGAGGCACTGGTGTACCACCGTCTGCCTCCCTACCTGCGCGACGTTGTCGGAGCGTACCTGTCTGACAGAGGTATACGCTACATGGGCCGGTACGGAAGTACCGAGCAGAGGGATGTCGTGTGCGGGGTTCCACAGGGGTCGGTGTTAGGCCCTCTCCTGTGGAATATCGCGTACGACGCTGTCCTGAGGACGGCACTTCCCAACGGCGTCAGTGTCGTTTGCTATGCAGACGACACTCTAGTTTTGGCCGAAGGGGAGATCTTCGAGAGGACCATAGAGCTTGCCGAGCTCGGGGTGGCACGCGTTGTGGAGAAGATCCTCGAGCTGGGGCTTCAGATAGCGCCTCATAAGACCGAGGCGCTATGGTTCCACAAACGCAGGGGAGTGGTACCCCCCAGCTTGACGGTGCGAGTAGGTGACGCGGAGGTCCAGGTGGGCCGTCACATAAGGTACCTGGGCCTTATTATTGACAGTCGCTGGAGCTTCGAGGAGCACATCGACCGCCTGGTCCCCCGTATACAAAGGGTAGCGGGTGCTATGCACAGACTGCTGCCCAACCTCGGGGGACCGTGGGAGGGAGTCCGCCGCCTCTACGCAGGAGTCGTGCGATCCATTGCGCTCTATGGGGCGCCCGTATGGTCAAAAAGACTGTCGGGCGTCAAGCGCCTCGCGGCCAAATTGAATGCCGCGCAGCGCAGGATCGCAATTCGGGTCGCACGCGGATACCGGACGATATCGTACGAGGCGGCGAATATCCTGGCGCGGTTTCCGCCCTTGGATATACTGGCAGACATGGACGCGAGGGTCTATGACCGGATTCGCGTCCTACGCCAAAGAGGCGGGACCGTACCCGAGAGGGCAGTCACACAGCTCCGGAGGAAGGCTCGACGACGCGCGCTAAACTGTTGGCGCGAGCGGCTCCACGAGCCGCGAAGTATGCGGCAGCGCGTCGTCGGAGCGATACTTCCCAGTTTCCAGGCCTGGCTGGACCGGGAAGGCCGAGGCGTCACCTACCGTCTTACTCAGGTGCTCACCGGACATGGCTGTTTCGGTGAGTACCTGAACAGGATCGGGAGGGAAGCCACACCACAGTGCCACCATTGTGGAGCCGACCAGGATTCTGCGCAGCACACGCTCGAGGAATGCCCAGCGTGGCATTCCGAGCGGCAGATCCTGGTCCAAATTACAGGAAATGACCTCTCCCCACCGGCCCTAGTAGCGGCGATGTTGGGGAGCCGGGCGGCATGGGACGCCGCGGTCGCCTTCTGCGAGACCGTCATGGTCCAGAAGGAGAGCGCAGAGCGAGACCGCGAGCGGGCAAATCCCGCCCGAAGACGGAGACGCCGGGGACGCCAAGTTGGCCGCCCGATGCGTCACAACAACGCCCCGGGATAGGGGCGCCCATGGTCGCGGACGGTCGGAGAAGGGGCTCAGGCCGCCCATTTCCTAGCGACCCCTGGAAGGCAGTGGTAGTACGGCGTGGTCCCGTCCCACTGCAGCGCAGAGACGCTGCGGGAGTGTTGGCCCGGCATCAGTGCCGAGCCGGGAGAGCTTCGGCGAAGCGCGAGAAGGGCCGTGGACGCACATTGCTTCCCCATGGCCCTTCGACATGCGCCGAGGTGACCACCGGGGGGGTTTTAGTGGATAAAAATCCCACATAACCCGACTCTTCCCCTAAGGAGCCGGGTATCTTTTGAAGATTTCCCCCCCGACACCAAAAAAAAAAAAAAAAAAAAAAAAAAGGTTAGGTTGGGGTGCTACGGTCGGGTTAGGTTAGGTTAGGTTAGGTTAGGTTAGGTTAGGTTAGGTTAGGTTAGGTTAGGTTATCACTGTGACTGCGCGGATGATACTGCGCAGCATACTCTGGAGATATGCCCGGCGTGGAGTGATCCGCGTGCGGAGCTGGTCGAGGTTATTGGGCGGGATCTCTCTCTGCCTGCCGTCGTCGGACAGATGGTCCGTAGCGCAGAAGCCTGGAGGGCGATGGCCTCTTTCTGTGAAACAGTCGTGGCACAGAAGGAGACCGCAGAGAGAGATCGGGAGGATGATGCGTTGTCCGACCCAATCCGCAGGCGTCGTTTAGGGCGCAGGCGAGCCGCATATGATCGGAACCTGCCGCCCTAGAAGGGTCTCTGGGTGGCAGACTGGGGAGTCTGTCACCCGACAGAGAGACCCATGGTTGAAGAGCGCCCTTGGTATTCGGAGCGCTCTCCAAGAGGGCACCAGGCACATGCCTGGCATCTGGTGTGGGTCACGGTATCCGTGACAGTCGCCGCTAGGTCGCAGCAGTTATTGCTTTTGCGGGCCCTGCGACCTGGCCTCAGAGCGGTGGCGAGAGTCCCGGGGAGTTTTAGTTGGTAGGTCCATCCTTAGGATGGGAGTCCAACATAACCTCACCAGCGAACCCCAGCTGGTGAGGTATGCATGAGCATTTCTCCTCGTTAAAAAAAAAAAAAAAAAAAAAAAAAAAAAAAAAAAGGTTAGGTTAGGTTAGGTTAGGTTAGGTTAGGTTAGGTTAGGTTAGGTTAGGTTGGGGAACCCCCCACAGTGCTGGCTTCCACGTAGCGTTCCCCGGGCAACGTCGCGCCTGACCACCGTAACGGAGTGGCAGGCCGACGGCAAACGAGCACTGTGCTTTCATAAACTTTCTGCGGGTGTTTATGAAAAGCGGACAAAATGTCAAAACCTTTGCGGGACGCCTCCGGGCGTTTTCTCCCAAAAGGCCCTTCTCAGGGCCAACCAAAAGGCCCTTCTCAGGGCCACCCCGATGTTGACGCTTCGGCATCGGAAGCTAGCCGCGCACCATCTGCGGCCAGCTTTTATAGTAGGGCGGACGACTCGTCCGACTCGGATGTGGAGTCCAGTCTGAGCTTGTCGGCTTCTGGACCGAAGGCCCAAGAAGGCGACCTCCAGACGCGGAAGAGGGCCTACATGAGGCAAGAGTCCGAACGCTCTTCGGGCTCTGTCAAGGGTAAGCCCGAAAAGAAGAAGGGGAAGGCCAAGGGTAAGGGTAAGAGCAAGGTCTCACCCCCTGCCCCTGGTGCCATTGCCCACGACGTTGGTCTGGAGGACGCCCAACGCCAGCTTAATCTGGCGAGACGGGCGCAAGTCCAGCAAGATCTGGAGGAGGAAGTTGCTGCCAAAGAGCAGAAGGCGCGCTCCGGTAGGGCAAAGGCCGGCTATGGTACGTCCAGCGTCCTTTACGCGGACTACTCCCTGGCTGAGCTAGAGCAGATGGCTCAGGAGGACCAGGAGGGGATAGTGGAGGTCGCCGCAAAGTCCTCTAATTTGAAGGGGACCTTCCAAAAGGCGTTGAAATGTCGCGCAGCGAGCATGCTCGGCGTCATCCGTGAGCTGGTGCAGCGCACTGCCACGGATGAGACCCAGCAACTGCAGGCGAGGGTAGATCACCTGCAGAAGGAGGTCTACCGGCTATACGGGAAGCTGGCTGAGAAGCAGCCAGAAAAGGCTCCCGAAAGGCCGCTGGCAGAGGGCGTCACCTCCACGGATCTTGCGGAGATAATCCGCAAGGTAGTTACGGAGGAGAGGGTCTTCACCCGTGCCTGCTTCGCTGGCATCGAGGACCGGCTCTTGCCGGAGAGGCGTGTCCGACCATTGCTCGCGGCGGACAAGAGGAAAACGGGGACGGCACATCCGGACCCAATCGTAAATGCGGAAACGGAGGCTGAGTCTGCTGCCAATCAGGCGGCGGAGCAGGAGCTCCTGGGAGAGGACGCCCTTCTGCCCTCCACCACCCCTTCCAAGCAGCCTTGGAAGGAGGTGGTCGGAAGGAAAAAGAAGGCCAAGCCAAAAAAGGCGACACCGACCTCCACCCCTGTCACCATCCCTCCCGACCAGTCCATAGCGACTGGCAATGGGAAGGGGAAAGGAAGGGGGAAAAAGTCGGCCTCCAAGCCCGACACCACTGCTCCCGCCATTGGGAGGAAGCTAGTTCCTCCCAAAACCGCGGCCGTCGTGGTGACGCTCACCGCGGAGGCTGTGGAGCGGGGTGAGACGTACGAGTCCGTTCTGAAACGGGCTCGTACCAATGCCAATCCCGCGCAGCTAGGGATTGGCGCAGTTACCTGCCGCCACACGCAAACGGGCGCCCGGCTGTTTGAGTTCGCGGGAGCCCAAGGCAGCGCGAGCGCAGACCTCTTTGCAACAAAGTTGCGAGAGGTCATCGCGGGTGTGGCCAAAGTCGTCAGGCCTGTCAAGACCGTGGCCCTAGAGGTGACCGGCCTCGACGACACGGTCACTAAAGAGGAGGTGGTGGCGGCGGTCGCAGAGGCAGGAGGCTGTGACGTCGCAGCGGTGCAAGGCCGGGCCATTAGACCCGGCCGCGGTGGCATGGGCACCATCCGTGTCGAGTGCCCAATTGCCGCAGCCAAGGCAGTCGTTTCGAAGAAACGGCTGCAAGTGGGGCTCAGCTCGAGTGTGGTCCGGGCGCTTGAAGATCCGCCTTTGCGCTGCTTCAAGTGCTTCGGGATCGGTCACACCCGGGCTCTCTGTCCGTCCGAGGTGGACAGGGCGGATTGCTGTTACCGCTGCGGGAACAAAGAGCACAAGGCCGCCTCCTGTACGACCGCCAAGCCGCACTGCGTGGTGTGCGCGGCCAGTGGTCGCCCAGCGGACCACGTCATGAGTGGGAGGTCCTGCAAACCTCCACCCAAGAAGGGCAAAGCGCAGGCGCCAACCCGGCCTACCGCCACCACCGTCGCCGAAGCTTCGGCGGCTGCTGACGAGAGGGGAGCGATGTCCGAATAATGCAGGTCGTACATCGCATCCTTCAGACGAACATCAACCACTGTTTAAAGGCCCAGGACCTGCTGGTCCAGGTCATGGCCGAGTGGTTGGTGGACGTGGCGGTAGTCGCCGAGCCGTACTCGGTCCCCGGCCGCTGGCTGGGGAGTGGAGACGGTTTGGTGGCATTTGTGGCGCGGTCTTCCACAGACTCCCCTCCCCTTTCGCTCTTAGAAAGGGGACCGGGATACGTGGCCGCCGCGTGGGGAGACATAGCCCTGGTGGGGGTCTATTTCTCCCCTAACAACAGGACGCTCTCGGAATTCGAGACTTTTCTCGAAGTCCTCACCGCTGTGGCCGGAAGGGCGGCGCCGCGTCAGGTGCTCGTCTTGGGGGACCTGAATGCCAGGTCGGCGGCTTGGGGTGACCACGTTACCGACGCCCGGGGACGCGCAATCGCACCCTGGGCAGCGTCGTCCGGGCTGTCCCTCTTAAATAGAGGGACAATTCATACGTGTGTGCGGCGGAACGGGGGGTCAATAGTGGACCTCACTTTCGCCACCCCCGCGCTAGCCGCCCGCGTTGAGGGCTGGCGGGTAGAGCCGGTGGAGACGCTATCGGACCACCGCTACGTGCGGTTCGATATCTCCACCCAAGGCCCCCGGGGGATGGCCCCCTCGGGCCAATCCCCGTTCCCACGGTGGGCCCTCACCCGCCTAGACCGAGAGGCGGCCGCAGAGGCGGCGTTCATTCAGGATTGGCTCTCGCCTCCCTGCGATGGCCTGGACGTGGACGCCGCAGCGGCCCAACTGAGAGGGTCCCTGACCGAGGTGTGTAACTCCAGCATGCCTCGGTCTCGCCGTCTGCCCCCCCGACGCGCCGTCTATTGGTGGTCGGAGGAGTTGGCGGGGCTCCGGGCTGCGTGTGTCGCGGCCAGGAGGGCCTTCACGAGGAGCCGGCGACGCGCGACACGAGACGAGGTCCACGAGGATCGCCTCTACGAACTATACGTAGAGGCAAAGAGGGTCCTCAAGTCGGCAATGGGCGCCGCCCAGGACTCGGCGAGAGCTGAGATGCTGGAGGGTCTCGACAAAGACCCGTATGGGAGACCATACAAGGCGGCGCGCAACAAACTGCGCCCCTTTGGTCCCCCAGTAGCCGAGACCCTTGAGCCGACATTGCTGGATGGGGTGGTACGGTCCCTGTTTCCGTGCAGGGACAATTTCGCCCCACCAGCGATGGACCCCCCGCAAGCGGCGGCCCCGCCGGATGAGGACGTCTCCGAGGTGACGAAGGAGGAATTCGAGGCAGCGATCCATCGCCTCCGGCCTAAAAAGACCGCTCCGGGCCCGGACGGCATCCCCGCAAGGGTGGTGGCCATCGCCTCCACCCAAATGGAGAAAAGGTTTCGGGACCTCTTCAGCGCATGCTTCGCGTCCAAGAGGTTCCCGAAGCCTTGGAAGGAGGGGCAGTTGTGCCTTCTCCGTAAGGAGGGGCGCCCGGCGGACTCCCCTTCGGCATACCGGCCCATCGTTCTGCTCGATGAGGTCGGTAAGATGTTCGAGGGGATCATCGCAGCCCGCCTGAAGGCTCACCTGCGGGGAGTTGGACCGGACCTGTCGGACGCTCAGTTTGGTTTTCGGGCTGAGCGTTCGACAGTGGACGCCCTGGCCAGGCTCAAGGGCCAGGTGAAGGAGGCTGTGGAAACGGGGGATGGATTGTTGGCCGTGTCATTCGACATAGCCAACGCCTTCAACTCCATCCCCCACCCCACCATCATAGAGGCACTTCGGTTCCACGGAGTGCCTCAATACCTGCGGGGCCTCCTGGCCAGCTACTTGGAGGACCGAGCGGTCCTCCTCGTGGACAAGACTGGCTGCCTTCGGCGATACTGCGTCGAGGCCGGTGTTCCACAGGGGTCCGTTCTAGGACCACTCCTCTGGAACATCGGTTTCGATTGGCTCCTGCGGGGGACCCTTCTCGGCGGCACGAGTGTCATCTGCTATGCAGATGACACCCTCCTCACTGCCCGAGGGGGGACTTTCGGGGAGGCGGCCAGTCTGGCCTCGGCGGGCGGAGGCCTCATCGCAGGGAGGATCCGCCGCCTAGGGTTGAGGGTGGCGCTGCACAAGACCGAGGCCGTGTTCTTCCACGGACCCCGGAAGCGCCCCCCGCCTGGCGCCCACATCTTGGTGGAGGGCGTCAGGATAGAGGTAAAGACCCAGATGAAATATCTGGGTCTTATATTAGACAGCAGGTGGCGCTTTGGCCCGCACTTCAGCGGGCTGTCAGCGCGCCTTCTGAAGGCCGCGGGTGCCCTATCGTGGCTCCTCCCAAACCTTGGGGGGCCCAGCGTGAGGTGCCGGCGTCTGTATGCCGGCATCCTGAGGAGCATGGCCCTTTACGGGGCCCCCATATGGGCGGACTCCCTCCAGAGGAGGGATAACGCCACCGCCATCCGTCGGCCCCAAAGGGCCATTGCACAACGGGTGGCGAGGGCGTACCGGTCGACGAGTTTCGCGGCCGCGTGCGCTCTGGCTGGTACCCCGCCTTGGGAGCTCGAGGCGTGGGTGCTCGCCAGAGTGTACGAGTGGACGGCGGGGCGGAGAGCACTCGGGGAGCGCCCGGCCCTGGAAGAGCGGGAGGCCGTTCGGCAGCAGGCGAGGACCGCAACCGTCCAACATTGGGCGGAGGACCTCGCCGCCGCAACCTTCGGCCGCCGAACACTGGACGCGCTCGGGCCAGTCCTACAAGATTGGCTCGGGCGGTCGCACGGTTTCCTCTCCTTCCGTCTGGTTCAGGTATTGTCCGGGCACGGCTGCTTCGGATCGTACCTGCACCGGATCGGAAGGGAGGAAACCCCGTCGTGCCATGGCTGTGGCGCGGCGGAGGACACGGCGCAGCACACGCTCGAGGTGTGCCCGTCGTGGTCCGAGCCGCGCCTGGACTTGGTCGCGGCGGTCGGACGAGACCTCTCGCTTCCCAGCGTGGTCAACGCCATGCTGGGCGGTGAGGAGGCATGGGCGGCGGTCGCCTCCTTCTGTGAACTCGTCATATCACAGAAGGAGGAGGCGGAGCGCGCGCGGGAGGACGATCCTCTCGCGGCACCGCTCCGTCGGCGGAGAAGGGGCAGGAGAAGGCGGTTGCACAACCGTCTTCAGCCTCCCGGCGGTGAGTAGCGGGCGGCAGGTGCGGGGGCACCTCCGCCCGCATTGCACTACTCACCACCCTCGCGGTAAGGGGAATGGCCGGGCACTCACGGTCATTCCCGGGCTCCTCCCTGTGCAGAGGAGCGTAGTAGGGCCCGCCGAAAGGCGGGCGATCGCCGGTGGGGGACAGGACGTAAAGGCTCTGCTGGTCTCCCAGTCCCCTGCCATCCGGGCGAAGCGGGAGTGCCGCTGGGTTATTTTAGTGGGTATACCGGTGACACGCACCGGGGAGTCCCACATACCCCTCCCGTCCCTCAAGGGGGGGGATGCGTAATGCATTTTTTCCCAGCGCAAAAAAAAAAAAAAAAAAAAAAAAAAAAGGTTAGGTTAGGTTAGGTTAGGTTAGGTTAGGTTAGGTTAGGTTAGGTTAGGTTAGGTTGGGGTGCTAGGTCGGGTAACCTCCTCGAGTGCTCAGTTGAGCCGGTGCACCCTGGGCGATGGGCAGTGACTTCATCCGTTTTTTGGGTGAAGTCACTGCCCATTGGCGAATAACCCGACACGTTCGTTTCTCCACGTGTCCCTCTGGTTCTCAGAGGGCACAGTGGAGGGGCAGGGGCGGGCTCTGTGTGTACTTACACTACCGCAGAGCAGGCAGGGAAGGAATTCCTTCCTTCCTTGCCACCGCCGGGGGGGAGGGGCGTTATCGTCTGGAGTGTCGTTGTTATGTGCTAGCGGCTCCAGACGACCGCGGCCGAGCCTTCATTGGCCGGGCCGAGACATGGAGAGTCAATAAAACCCGACAAGGAAAAGTCGTTAACACCCTCAGGATACCGGTCGGCCTCCTGTAGTAGTAGGCTTGTCCGGGCATCGGGGGCTCTGCCCGGATCGACTGTTTATTTCCCCCACACTCGTGGGTTTAAATATGGAAAAATTAAACAAAACAAAAAGTAGATGTGGAGGAGATGGTTCTCCAGTATTGCCTTCGGGTTGTGCTGGAGTTAGTGTAGTGTTAGAGGACGATGCTCAGGTTCTTATGAGCGATGGTTGTGACTCTGACACTTCAAGTGTAAGGTCGGTGTTGTCCTTCATGGAGGAGGGGGAGGGTAACAGGAAACGTCGGCTTGAAGAGTTGGATGACATGACTGTGTCACCCAGCTCTGTAGTTAAAAATCCAGTGGTGAAGAGGGGGCGCGGCCGCCCCCCTACCACTGGTCAGTATGTTGGATTGGCCAAGGCCAAGGAGATCCTAAATGCTGCGTCGAGGGAGGAGATGCGACTCCGAGCGGAGAAGAAGCTCTATGAAGAGAACGAGAGGTCTCGTCTCTCTGACTCCACCTCTTTGTCGGGTGGCAGTCAAGAGGGACTTAATATGACTCAAAGCATAGCGTTTAGCGTGGCGGAAATCAGGCATGTCGCCGCCAACTCTAAAAACCTGCAGGGGAAATTTGTAAAAAAGCTTAAAGATGCAGCCGAGAATGTGCAGGCCCAATTCCAGCTCAACTCCACCGAGAGGACAGCTCAACTGGAGGCGGCTAACACTCGCCTCCAGCACGAAGTGGCTGAGCTAAGAAAGGAGCTAGCGGAACTGCGGGTGCGGGTCGTTCGGTCTCCCTCTTTGCCTTTTGTGCCCCCGCCACGCGCGATCGACGTCGACGTCAGGCCATCCTCTTTTGATGAGATGATGCGTACCGTAATGATCCAAGTGGGGACCATGGTGGATGCGCGCATAGAGGCGGCGAGGGAGCCCGCGGGCACTCGCCTCCGCCCCCCTCTGGCCGGTGACAACCCACCCCGTGCTGAGGAAAGTACTGGTCCGCGTCCGGTACTCGAACCTAAGCAAGCGGAGGGCAACAAGAGGAAAAAAAGGAAAAGAAAGAAGAGAGGTGGGACTGGCCTGTCACCTGAGACTGAGCCAAACCAAGAGACACCGCAGTCCAATCCGGAGGATTGGATTAACATTGGAAAGGGGGGCAAAAAAGTGCAGCCAAGGGCTAAAAGCCAGAAGTTGCCCAAGCAGCCCAAACTTCGTCAACCCTCTTCTTCGGCTGTAACGATAACGTTGCAGCCGGAGGCGGAGAAGGAGGGGTTGACATACAGGGAGGTCCTACTAAAGGCGAAGGAGGCATTTAGCCTGGAAAGCCTTGGCATCCCAGCGATCAGACCACGCACAGGGGTTACGGGCGCGTGCGTACTGGAGATTCCGGGGGCCTCGAGCGGGGATAAAGCTGACGCCTTGGCTCAAAAGCTGCTCGAGGTTCTTGGGGAGGAGGCTGTCCGGGTCTCTAGACCCACGAAATGCGCCGAAATGCTCATCTCGGGCCTGGACGACTCGGTGTCGACAGAGGAGCTGATCGCGGCGGTCTCGAAGGCTGGTGGATGTCCGCTCACATCCGTCAAGGTGGGTGAGATCCGCCGTGTCCGCTCAGGTGCTGGGTCGGCGTGGGTTCGTTGCCCTGTGGCCGCCGTAAAGAAGACGGCGGAGGAGGGCAGGCTCACCGTTGGGTGGTCCTCTGCTCAAGTCAACGTCCTGCAGCAGAGGCCCTTGCGGTGTTTTAAATGTCTGGAGCCGGGCCACGTGCGCGCCACGTGTAAAGCGGAGGTGGACCGCAGTAGCCTATGCTACCGCTGTGGTGAGCCCGGCCACATCGCGAGGGGATGCACAGCAAAACAGCATTGCGTGGTCTGTGCGGCAAGAGAAAAACCTGCAGATCACAGTGTGGGCAGTACAAGTTGCTCCGCTGCCCACAAAAAGAAGAGGCCAACCGAGAATACCCAGAAGCGTTACGGCGAATCTGCCGGAAGTGGGAATCCTAACGCAGGTAAATAATGGCTGCGATAGGATTCCTGCAAACTAATATAAACCACTGTGCCAATGCTCAGGACCTTCTTCTCCAGAGTATGGCACAGTGGTCCATTCAAGTGGCTATCGTCGCCGAGCCTTACTTTGTCCCACCCAGAGACAACTGGGTGGGGGATAGTGACGGGTCGGTGACAATAATCGTCCAAGCGGGTGCCGGTTTCTCTCCCCTTGCAGGCGCGATAAGGGGTAGAGGATACGTAGCTGTCCAGGTGAAAGATTTTGTGGTGGTGGGAACCTACTTCTCCCCCAATAAGACGCGCGCCGAATTTGAGAACTACCTCGATCACCTCGGGGATGTGATCGAACGGTGTCGCCCTCACCCTGTGCTAGTTGCGGGGGATCTCAACTCCAAGTCAACGGTTTGGGGATCTCCTGCAACGAATGCGTATGGTGAGGAATTGGAGGAGTGGTTGGTGACCAATGGCCTGACCGTCCTCAATCGAGGGTCCATGCACACGTGCGTACGGCAGGAGGGCGGCTCCATAGTCGATGTATCGTTTGCTAGCCCTGCCCTGGCGGCTCGTGTGCAGGGGTGGACAGTGATGGGGGGCGTGGAGACGCTGTCGGATCACCGATATATTCGGTATAGTGTCTCCACGCTACTCCGAGACCCTAGTGGCCCGAGACCCATGGACGGTCCGAGGTGGCAGTTGAGGCACCTGGACAAAAACAAACTGATGGAGGCGGCCATAGTGAAGGCCTGGGTGAGCCCTCCCGACGGCCCTGTGGTTGTGGAGGAGGAAGCTTCCTGGTTTACGGAGGCGATGTCGCAAATCTGTGACTCGTCCATGCCCCGGTCCAGGCGGCACCCAGCCAGACGACAGGTGTACTGGTGGTCCGCGGATCTCGCGCAGCTACGCGAAGCTTGCGTGGGGGCGAGACGCCGGTACACTCGATGTCGCAGAAGGCGGCGTAGGAACCCAGAAGAAGAGAGCGCTCTTTACGCCTCCTATAAGGCGGTCAAGAAGGACCTGAAGGTGGCCATTCGAGAGGCTAAGAAGCAAGCGAGGGAGGAGTTGCTCGGAACCCTAAGCCGAGACCCCTGGGGGCGGCCGTATAAGATGGCGAGAGGGAAACTGCGAACGTGGACGCCACCACTGACGCGGACCCTCGAGCCAGCCCTCCTAGAGACGGTGGTAGCAACACTGTTCCCGCTTCGTGAGGAGCACTTGTCACCAACGATGGCCTCGCCATCAGCAGAAGAGGGGGAACCTGGCGTGCCAGAGGTCACCGAAGCGGAGCTGCATGCAGCGGTGTCTAGGTTGCGTGCCAAAAACACTGCTCCCGGACCAGATGGTATACCCGGTCGCGCTTGGGTCCTCTCCATGGACGAACTCGGTGGAAGGCTCCTGAGGATGTTCGATGCCTGTCTGGCCCAGAGCCACATC
>CAKMJH010000001.1:0-68409 GCA_927399405.1 Agonopterix arenella
CTAACCTAACCTAACCTAACCTAACCTAACCTAACCTAACCTAACCTAACCTAACCTAACCTAACCTAACCTAACCTAACCTAACCTAACCTAACCTAACCTAACCTAACCTAACCTAACCTAACCTAACCTAACCTAACCTAACCTAACCTAACCTAACCTAACCTAACCTAACCTAACCTAACCTAACCTAACCTAACCTAACCTAACCTAACCTAACCTAACCTAACCTAACCTAACCTAACCTAACCTAACCTAACCTAACCTAACCTAACCTAACCTAACCTAACCTAACCTAACCTAACCTAACCTAACCTAACCTAACCTAACCTAACCTAACCTAACCTAACCTAACCTAACCTAACCTAACCTAACCTAACCTAACCTAACCTAACCTAACCTAACCTAACCTAACCTAACCTAACCTAACCTAACCTAACCTAACCTAACCTAACCTAACCTAACCTAACCTAACCTAACCTAACCTAACCTAACCTAACCTAACCTAACCTAACCTAACCTAACCTAACCTAACCTAACCTAACCTAACCTAACCTAACCTAACCTAACCTAACCTAACCTAACCTAACCTAACCTAACCTAACCTAACCTAACCTAACCTAACCTAACCTAACCTAACCTAACCTAACCTAACCTAACCTAACCTAACCTAACCTAACCTAACCTAACCTAACCTAACCTAACCTAACCTAACCTAACCTAACCTAACCTAACCTAACCTAACCTAACCTAACCTAACCTAACCTAACCTAACCTAACCTAACCTAACCTAACCTAACCTAACCTAACCTAACCTAACCTAACCTAACCTAACCTAACCTAACCTAACCTAACCTAACCTAACCTAACCTAACCTAACCTAACCTAACCTAACCTAACCTAACCTAACCTAACCTAACCTAACCTAACCTAACCTAACCTAACCTAACCTAACCTAACCTAACCTAACCTAACCTAACCTAACCTAACCTAACCTAACCTAACCTAACCTAACCTAACCTAACCTAACCTAACCTAACCTAACCTAACCTAACCTAACCTAACCTAACCTAACCTAACCTAACCTAACCTAACCTAACCTAACCTAACCTAACCTAACCTAACCTAACCTAACCTAACCTAACCTAACCTAACCTAACCTAACCTAACCTAACCTAACCTAACCTAACCTAACCTAACCTAACCTAACCTAACCTAACCTAACCTAACCTAACCTAACCTAACCTAACCTAACCTAACCTAACCTAACCTAACCTAACCTAACCTAACCTAACCTAACCTAACCTAACCTAACCTAACCTAACCTAACCTAACCTAACCTAACCTAACCTAACCTAACCTAACCTAACCTAACCTAACCTAACCTAACCTAACCTAACCTAACCTAACCTAACCTAACCTAACCTAACCTAACCTAACCTAACCTAACCTAACCTAACCTAACCTAACCTAACCTAACCTAACCTAACCTAACCTAACCTAACCTAACCTAACCTAACCTAACCTAACCTAACCTAACCTAACCTAACCTAACCTAACCTAACCTAACCTAACCTAACCTAACCTAACCTAACCTAACCTAACCTAACCTAACCTAACCTAACCTAACCTAACCTAACCTAACCTAACCTAACCTAACCTAACCTAACCTAACCTAACCTAACCTAACCTAACCTAACCTAACCTAACCTAACCTAACCTAACCTAACCTAACCTAACCTAACCTAACCTAACCTAACCTAACCTAACCTAACCTAACCTAACCTAACCTAACCTAACCTAACCTAACCTAACCTAACCTAACCTAACCTAACCTAACCTAACCTAACCTAACCTAACCTAACCTAACCTAACCTAACCTAACCTAACCTAACCTAACCTAACCTAACCTAACCTAACCTAACCTAACCTAACCTAACCTAACCTAACCTAACCTAACCTAACCTAACCTAACCTAACCTAACCTAACCTAACCTAACCTAACCTAACCTAACCTAACCTAACCTAACCTAACCTAACCTAACCTAACCTAACCTAACCTAACCTAACCTAACCTAACCTAACCTAACCTAACCTAACCTAACCTAACCTAACCTAACCTAACCTTTTTTTTTTTTTTTTTTTTTTCGTGGGGAAATCCTCATGGATACCCGCCGCCTTGGGGACGACGGCGGGTTATGCCGGACTCCTACCGGCTAAAACCCCACGGTGTTCCATCTCTACGCCTGTACGCCGGGAACCCGAGATACCCCGAAGGATTCTTCCGCATACCCGGCAGCGTCGGCCTATACGGGCCAAATCTCTGGAAGGGGAGGACTGGAGCGATTCCTCCCCTGTACTACATTTGAGTGGCGCGCGGGAACACGCGCATCGCCATCTCGAGCCTTGAAAATTTGGACGCCGGACTTCCCCAAGTCCGACGCCCATTGCTCTTAAAGAGAAGTGCCTGGCGGAGGCTTGACTCCGGCTGCAAATTTATTCCCTTTCTTCTTTGCGGGGTTTGCTGCTGCACAAGCAGCGCTCCCCAAACAATGTCCCACAGGTTTTTCCGCCGTAGAGCACAGAGCGCAATGTGGCGAAGCACCACATTCCCTGGCCGGATGACCAGCCTGGCCGCATCGATAACAAATGTCGCTGCGGTCCACCTCCGAGGTGCATGAAGCTTGAACGTGCCCTAGCTCCATACACCTATAACACCTCATTGGCCTCGGCGGAAGGACTTTCACCTTTGCCGAAGCCCATCCCATTTTAAGTTGATCCTCCTCTAAAACCTTCTTAGCAGCTTCTATTGGGCAGCGCACCCAGACGTAACCTCGACCAGAACGGTCGCGGTATATCTCTCCAACATTAATGGCTTCCCTTGGACATCCACCGACTTGGGAGACCACTCTTACTACCGTTCCTTCTCTGACCGAATCATCCAGCCCCGAAATGCGCAGTTCTGCGCTTTTCGTTGGTCTGGTGATTTTAATATGCTTAACCTAACCTAACCTAACCTAACCTAACCTAACCTAACCTAACCTAACCTAACCTAACCTAACCTAACCTAACCTAACCTAACCTAACCTAACCTAACCTAACCTAACCTAACCTAACCTAACCTAACCTAACCTAACCTAACCTAACCTAACCTAACCTAACCTAACCTAACCTAACCTAACCTAACCTAACCTAACCTAACCTAACCTAACCTAACCTAACCTAACCTAACCTAACCTAACCTAACCTAACCTAACCAGTCGCGCTCCATCCACAGTCGCGTGCGGATCGTTTTCCAGGTTGCTCCGCGGTCGAAAAATCGAAAAATGGGTTTTTTCGCTTAAATCCACCCGTGTCATACATCAAAAGTTGCGGAGTGACGAGCCCGTCAAAGTGGTGCTATTTTTAGTGTAATCCATCAACATTTCGAAGTGCAGTGACCAAAAGAGTGAAATCCAACTAAAGTACATTTTGATAACTCTGGAAGTGACACTTATCCTTGTTGGATCCACATGATCTATGTGTTAAAAGTTGCGCATCTAGGAGCTCTTTCTGGATGTGAAACTCCCAGCTCGATTGGTGAAAAACTGTAAGTACAATCAGTTAAAAAGTGAAATCTCTTTAACCAAAATCACAAAAGTGCGTGCGTCGACAGATTAATCGCTGTAACCCCAAAATTTTTTAATTTCAATCTGGGTATTCTGGTCCCCCACAACTTCCCTGAAAAAACCAGACTCTTCGGAGGCTCCACTTCGAAGATATTTGCAAATTTGTGAAATGATGCAATAGCCTAACTCTTCACCTGACGTCGTGCGGATAATTCTGAAGACGGAATCCGGAGGAGGCAGCCGAGCAGAACTCGAATCCGCTTCGAGCGAGAGTCAGCGACCTAGAGTTCAGCCGGAAATCGACTTTTTCCGGACGAAAAAATTTTTTCGGACTTCGCCGCCCTATTGCTCGTCAGATAGATCTGAGAACCTATTGTTTTAAGTCGTAATTCTGTAGCTTATCTAACTGTCAATAATCCCTGTAAATTTCAAAATTTTCTGTTGAGTAGTTTTTTAGATATTAATTTTTCCCAAAACGTAGTCGAAAATTTCTCGCTTTTGACGTAATTATAATTCGAAATTTGACTTTTTTATTTGCAGCTTCTGAACTCTTCCAACTATCTTATATTGTAGTTCTGTGTATAAAAATAAGTTTAGCGAAAAGATATTGTTTCTAGCCCTTTTAAATTCAGCTTTATGTAATAGATTTAAATTTTGTAAAAAATTGGTTAAAGATTTTCATATAGTCGGGACCGCCTCTGGACGACGTTTAAGTCGGTGAAAACCGTTCCCTTCTTGGACCGGTGGTTCCCGAGATATCGAATTTAAAGTGTTTTTTCAAATTTTAAAAAAGTAACGTTTTTCGTGGGAACAAATTTTGTGGGGCCCATATCTCCGGAACTGCCGGGGCTGGAGTGGGGCGGTTTTCATAAAAGAGTAGAGGAGGCACCATTCTTGGCGGCTGGCGTGTCTTAGGAAAATTTCGGGAGGACGAAGTCCAGGGATTGTTCAGTCCCTGAAAAGGGAACGGGTAAAAAATTTTTATTACTCGGTCAGGACCGCACCTGTATTTCCCGGAATTATATGCGAACCGCACCCTTCTCGGCCTGGTGGTTCCCGAGATATTGAATTTAGGGTATTTTTCCCGTTTTTAAAAAAAAGTTGAGAAATTTAGTAAAATCATTATTTCGGTAACCGCGGGGGCTGGAATAGTGCGGTTTTCGCTAAAGAGAGTAAGAGCCACCGCTCTTGGCGGTAGGTGGGTTAAAATCCGGATCCGGCTTTTGAGGTTTTTTGCATCCGGGTTCCGGACGAAAAATAGTCAGAATTAGCAGAAAGTGTGTTGTGTGCAGCGGAAGCTTTATAGTCTAGTGTTTCGGGCTTGTTTGCATATATTGTTAAAGCCCCTTTTGGCTAAATACAAACCACCCCAACATGATTCGCACACCAAAAGGAGCTCAAGGGAGCGGATCCAATACCGCATTACCACCACCTATGGACAACCAACAGGCGGGACTTTCTAAAATGCCAAAGTCCCATAATGTAAGGAAATCCATAGAGCACATAGAACAGGTACTAGCGGGAACCGACCCCCAGCCAATTAAACCCACCTGCTCTACCCCTCCAAGGAAAAAAGTCCCCCCAAAACCATCTGTGGGGACGGCGACCGTAACCAAAACGAGGATAAACCCTCAAACACCCAGCCCCATAAAAGCCAAAACGAGCTATCGCAGTAAGGCGGAGGAAGCTGCTGAGGTCCACAGGAAAGGCCTGCAGAACCTCAACAGATTCCAAAACCTGCGAAAAGACGTTAGGCAGCAGCTAAAGGAGTCTTTGGATCGGCTCTATGAGCTAACCAAAATGGCGCTGGTTACGCGAAACCTGGACTACGAACTGGAGAGGGAGAGCAGGAAGGAAAAACAGGAAAAGGCGACTCAGGCAAACATAGAGCCACAGGATACAAGTGGAAAGGAAGGGAAGGACCAAGAACAGATCTTGGCCAAAATAGAGGAAAACTCCAGGCTACTCAAGGAAAATGGAAGGAAGATGGATGAGCTTAGGGAAGTGGTGGAGTCACAGAAAGCGGCCATCGAGAGGGCGACCTACGCAGAAGTGGCAACGGGAAGCCAAGGAAAGGGTAAGAACCCTGGACAGGCATCCCTGTACTCAGTCGTGGTCTCCTCGAAGTGTGAGGGAGAAACTGGTGAGGAAGTCCTGGAGAAAGTGAGGAAGGCAGTAGACGCAAAGGAGGGATGGATAAAGGTAGAGCGTGTTAGAAAGGCAAAGGGTAAGAAGATTGTTATGGGATGCAAGACGGAGCAGGAGAGAAGGAAGATGAGGGATAGATTGGAAGCCGCAGGAAACGGCCTCGTCGTCGAGGAGGTCAAAAACAAGAACCCGCTTCTGATCCTGAGAGATGTACTGAAGGTACACGAAGATGCAGAAGTCATCAGAGCCCTCAGGAATCAGAACCGGGAGGTCTTTGACGGCCTCGAGGGCGAGGACGGATCCATAGAGATCAAATACAGACGAAAGGCGAGAAACCCACACAACTGCCACATAATCCTCTGCGTCTCGCCAAAAATTTGGAAAAGGGCGATCGACGAAGAGAAATTGAGAGTTGACCTTCAAAGGGTCACAGTGGAGGACCACTCGCCGCTGGTGCAGTGCACCCGATGTCTGGGGTACGGCCACAGCAAGCGGTTCTGCGAAGAATCTGCCGACCTGTGTAGCCACTGCGGCGACCTACACCTGAGAGCGCATTGCCCAGACCGACTGCTGGGGAAGGCGCCAGCGTGCGAGAACTGCAAGAGAGAAGACATAGAGCAGTCCAGCCACAACGCCTTCAGCAACGAGTGCCCAGTCAGGAGGAAGTGGGACGCACTGGCTAGGGCCTCCGTAGCATATTGCTAAGGTGGTGCCACGGGAAACTCACAAGTACTCAATCCTACAAGCGAATTTGCGCCATAGACAGCTGGCCACAAATGAACTCCTGATCGAAGCCAAGAAGCGCAGAGTAGCAATAGCACTACTCCAGGAGCCTTATGTGGGCGCGGCAGGAAGGGTTAGGAGTTACCGGGGTGTCCGAATTTTCCAGAGCTCTGGAACAGGAAACGGGACCGTTAAAGCAGCCATCGCCGTTTTTGACGATGGCCTTGACATCATACAGTACCCACAACTCACCACGGATAACATCGTCGTGGTGGGAGTCCGAACCAGAGCATGGACGATCACCCTAGTATCCTACTACTTTGAGCCAAGAGGAGGCCCGCCCATAGGGCCATACCTGGAGCACATAAAAAAGATCGCGCACGAAATAGGACCCGAAAAGCTGATCATAGGAGGCGACTCTAATGCCAAAAGTACCTGGTGGGGTAGCCCAAATGAAGATCTTAGAGGCGAAGAAATGTGCGGAGCTCTCACCGAAATGAATATGCACATAATCAACACGGGAGACATACCAACATTTGACACCATCAGGGGAGGAAAGAGATACTGCAGCCATGTCGATGTGACGGCATGCACGACGGACATACTTAACCTCGTGGACGGTTGGCACGTAGTGGAGGGCCTCACTAGCTCGGACCACAACGGCATAATGTTTGGTATAGCACTACAAAAGTCACAAGGCATAACAATACAAAGAACAACACGTAAGTACAACACAAAGAAAGCTAATTGGGGTCTTTTTCATGAGAAACTGACCCAAATTATGCATGACAACAAACTAACCACACAAAACATCACAGAAATAAAAAACAAAGAACAAATAGACTATACAATAGATACATATACCAAAGCCATAACAAATACATGTGAACTAGCTATACCAAACAAAAAACATACACAAATACTTACCGTACCGTACTGGACCGAGGAGCTCGCAAAGATGAAAAGGCAGGTGGCGACCCGAAAACGAAGGGTCCGCAATGCAGCGCCGTCACGCAGACCGATGGTTGTAGAACTATACCTGAAAGAAAAAGAGAAGTATGAGTTAGCAGTCGAAGAGGCAGCAAAGCAAAGTTGGAGGGATTTCTGTGGGAAGCAGGATAGGGAAGGAGTGTGGGAGGGTATCTACAGGGTAATAAAAAGAGTAAAATGTAGAGAAGAAGATGTTCCTTTGACCAAAGGGAATACAACGCTGGATGCGGAAGGCTCTGCAAAATTCCTGGCGGAAACTTTTTACCCGAGGGATTTGAAGGACGAAGACAGCACACAGCACCAGCAAATAAGAGCCCTAGCTGAAACAGTAAACGAAGGGGATCATGGTGAACATGATCCTCCGTTTAAAATTGATGAGCTGAAGGTTGCAGTCGAGTCCTTCAACCCCAAAAAAGCCCCCGGAGCCGACGGCTTCACGGCCGACATATGCTCGCACGCCATCGGTGTGGACCCGGAGTACTTCCTGGCTCTCCTGAATAAATGCATGGCACACGGATGCTTCCCGAAGTCCTGGAAGGAAGCAACAGTGGTCGTGCTGAGAAAGCCGGGAAAGGACACCTACTGTACACCAAAGTCGTACCGACCTATAGGGCTTCTGCCCGTGTTAGGTAAGATTTACGAGAAGATGCTGGTGAACCGCCTCAAGTTCCACGTGCTACCACGGATCAGTACTCGCCAGTACGGGTTTATGCCACAGAAGAGTACGGAAGACGCCCTCGTATCACTCATCACACGCATTCGCGAAAAACTGGATGAGAAGAAACTGATAACACTAGTTTCTCTAGATATCGAGGGCGCCTTCGACAGCGCTTGGTGGCCAGCGATAAAGACCCGACTGGCTGAGGAAAAATGCCCCGTGAATTTGAGGCGTGTCATCAGCGACTATCTCAGCGACAGAATGGTGGAAGTTAGGTACGCGGGAGCTGCACACCGAAGAAGCACGGAGAAGGGATGCGTCCAAGGTTCCATTGGAGGACCAATCCTCTGGAATTTAATACTGGACCCCCTCCTGAAGCAGATGGAGGCAAAAGGGATATATTGCCAAGCTTTCGCGGACGACGTGGTGTTGCTCTTTGATGGTGGTGAGGCCCGGGAGATTGAGGGACAGGCCAATGCTATCCTCGAACATGTCCGGGCGTGGGGTGTCGAAAATAAGTTGAAGTTTGCACCACACAAAACTTGTGCAATGGTAATAACCAAGAAACTTGTCTTCGACGCACCATGCCTGAGCATGGGAGGGGTCGGCATTGGAATGTCCCCTGAGATCAAGATCCTTGGACTCACCATCGACAATAAGCTAACCTTTAATGCGCACGTTTCCAGCGTCTGCAAAAAGGCGATAGGAATTTATAAACAGCTAAGTAGAGCGGCCCGCATCAGCTGGGGTCTTAGCCCGGACATCATCCGCACAATATATACCGCGGCGGTAGAGCCGGTAATATTGTACGCGGCAGCAGCGTGGGCCCCAGCGGCAGAAAAACTGGGTACTCGAAAACAGCTCGCCACGGTCCAGAGGGGCTTCGCGCAGAAAATGTGCAAGGCATATCGGACGGTGTCATTAAACTCAGCACTCTTGCTCACGGGGACGCTCCCCCTAGACCTCCGAGTCCGTGAGGCAGCCTCGTTATACGAGGCTAAGAAGGGAGCACCTAGACGTGAGCTGACCGACAGAGAGGTTGAGAAGATGGCACCTAAGATACATGCCCCACATCCTGCAGAGCGTGTGGGACTACAGTTCCAAAACCTGATAGACGAGGAGCAATATTCCCACCACAGCGATTACGCTGTGCGCATTTTCACGGATGGGAGCAAGATTGAGGGCAAGGTCGGTGCAGCACTATCCATTTGGACTGGTGAAACCGAGACCAATGCCCTCAAACTTGCTCTATCGCCATACTGTACCGTCTATCAGGCAGAACTGCTAGCCCTACACAAGGCAACGGATGTTGCACTGAAGCGCAGCGAGTCCTCTTTCGGGATCTATAGTGATTCCAGAGCGGCACTCGAGACCGTGACAAACCCCGGTTCCTCTCATCCCCTGGCAGTCCAGGCCAGGTGCAACTTGAGGGAGTGCACACTCCAAAACAAAACAACATCTTTGTTTTGGATAAAGGCCCATGCAGGACTGGCAGGAAATGAGAGGGCCGACGAGCTGGCGAAAGACGCAGCCCTGAGGTCAAAAAAGAAGCCGGAGTACGACAAGTGCCCGGTTTCATTCGTCAAGCGTACCATTCGCATGGAGACGATTGGCGAATGGAACAAGAGGTACCAATCAGCGGAAACGGCTTCTGGAACAAAACTCTTCTTTCCAGACGCGGTGGCAGCATATCCTTTAGTCAGGAAAATTACAATCGACGGCCCAACAACGCAGATCCTCACGGGGCATGGAGGTTTCTCCTCGTACCTGACTCGCTTCAGGTGCAAGGAGAGCCCTTCCTGCCTCTGTGACCCGGAGGTTGAAGAGACCGTGCAACACCTAATTCTGGAGTGCCCTGCCTTTGCCAGGGATAGATTTGACCTAGAGCAAAGGTTAGATACAGTTGTAAACGCAGAAAACCTGCCAATGTTAATAAAAAGTAGAGATAGGAATGTGTGTTTGGAATATTGTAAAAAAATAGTTAAGATAGTTAATAAGAGAAACAAGTAGCTTAAGTAAAGTTTGATGAATTACATACTGAGTATGCAAATGTCACCAAACATTAATATGTATAATAAATAACTATGGAAATAAAATAAGCTAAAAATATGTAACCCATAAAACTGTAGACTGTAGACTGTGACTAGAATAAGGTAGAATAAGAAAAATTTTGTAAAATCAAGAGAATGTTGCCCGACTTTACTTATTTAAATAAAGAAAATTACCCCAGTAATACCATAGAGACTAGTTAGGTGGGACACCCACCCACAGTGACAAAAGATGATGAATGAAAGAAAGAATAGTATGAAGAATAAAAGTACGAGAGGAATAAATGCGAGAACTGGAATGAAAGGATAGCAGAGTAGAAAGGCTCCGATCATGTTGGAGGATTGTAGTATAAAAAAAAAAAAAAAAAAAAAAAAAAAAAAAAAAAAAAAAAAAAAAAAAAGAAAAGAAACCTAACCTAACCTAACCTAACCTAACCTAACCTAACCTAACCTAACCTAACCTAACCTAACCTAACCTAACCTAACCTAACCTAACCTAACCTAACCTAACCTAACCTAACCTAACCTAACCTAACCTAACCTAACCTAACCTAACCTAACCTAACCTAACCTAACCTAACCTAACCTAACCTAACCTAACCTAACCTAACCTAACCTAACCTAACCTAACCTAACCTAACCTAACCTAACCTAACCTAACCTAACCTAACCTAACCTAACCTTTTTTTTTTTTTTTTTTTTTTTTAGGTGGGGAAATCCTCATGGATACTCGCCGCCGTGGGGACGACGACGGGTTATGCCGGACTCTTACCGGCTAAAACCCCACCGTGTTCCTCCTCATCGCATTGCCGTAGAGCCCGAGTGCCCGTGAAGAATCTTCCGCACTCTACGGCAGCGACCGACCATACCAGGTCTCATCTCTCTTTGGCCTTAACAGGCTAACAGGCCTTTAGGTGATGCGTGGGAACACGCACACAACCACCTCGAGTCTCTATGATCGGACGCCGGACCCCCCAGCCCGACGCCCAGAGACTCAGAAATTACGGGGGGGGCAGACCGCGAGCAAACGCAGCCCGTCTGCGCCCCGTGCGTCTTTGGCGGATCGGGAGTTCAGAAGTTGCCTCCCTCTCCCTCTCCGCCATCTCCTTCTGGAGCATTACTGCCTCACAGAAGGAGAGAACCGCTTGCCAAGATACCTCGCTGTCGACCATAGCGCGGACCACGGCCGGCAGCGAGAGGTCTAAAACTACATGGGAGAGCTCACTGCGCTCTCCCGCCCACGCAGGGCACTCCTGCAGCACATGCTGCGCCGTCTCGTCGAGACAGCCGTCGCAGTGGTGGCACCTGGCTGTCGGCTCTCTTCTCGCTATCCGACACAGATACCTCCCGAAGCACCCATGCCCCGAGAGGATCTGCGTCATGCGGAAGGTAAGGACGCCATGTTGCCTACCCAACCACCGCTTTAGAGTCGGACGAACTGCCTCGACTGTTGCCACACCGGCACTGGGTTCTACCAGCCTCGTCTTCCATGCCTTTATGGCACGTCTACGCAGTTTTGCCCTCTTGTGCTCCACCTCTCGTGGTGCTGGCAAACTGCCCCGCCTTTGCGCCTCCTCACGCCAGCGATATACTGACGCGAGGGATCTCGCATCAAGATCCCAGGGCAGGCTTCCAGCCAGCACGCACGCCGCCTCGTTGGAGATTGTGCGGTATCCCCTTATCACCCTGATAGCCATCACACGCTGCGGTTTCCGCAGTAGTGCGATGTTCTGGCTTATCAGGGTGTCCGCCCACACTGGGGCTCCGTACAGAGCCATGGACCGCACAACCCCCATATATAGCCGCCTGCAGGTGTTGCTTGGGTCTCCAATATTTGGCAACAACCCCCCAAGAGCCATCGCCGACCCGAGCAGTCTCGGGACTAACTTCTTGAAGTGGGCCACGAAGTTCCACCGGCTGTCCAGCTCGAGGCCGAGATACCTCATGGAGGGCTGGATTCCAATTCTTGTTCCACCCACGATAATATGGGCGTCTGAGGGTGGCGACCTCCGAGGCCCATGGAAGCATAAGGCCTCGGATTTATTTAGAGCCACCTCAAGGCCTAGAAGCCGAATGCGGGCCACCATCGCTGCCACCCCTGCCGTTGCCAAAACTTTGGCGTCGCGGTACTCTGGTGCCTTTGCCGTCACCAGCGTATCGTCGGCATAACAGATCACCCCGACGCCCCTGAGTGTTCTGCCCCGTAGTACCCAGTCGTACCCGATGTTCCACAGAAGCGGTCCTAGAACCGATCCCTGTGGAACACCGCACGACATCCTTCGTCGCCCCCATTCGTGCCGCCCCGGGTAGGTCACGAACCTGTCAGACAGGTACGTCGAGATGATCTGGCGCAGGTAGAGCGGCACTCCATGGTACCGGAGTGCCTCCCTTATGCAACTCCAGGGCAGGGTGTTAAACGCGTTGGCGATGTCTAGAGACACCGCCACCACCACCCCGCCCCGGGCAACTGCTTCCTGCGCCAGGGCCCTCACTCTTAGTATGGCGTCCACTGTGGATCTTCCACTGCGGAAACCATATTGAACATCTGACAAGTCCGGACCCACATGTTCAAGGTGGCTGATGAGGCGGTAAGCTACAATCCGCTCGAAGAGCTTTGCCACCTCATCTAGCAGCACTATCGGACGGTAGGCGGACGGCGAATCCACCGGACGCCCTGGCTTCCTAAGGAGTACCAGACGGCCTGTCTTCCACGACTGTGGGATGTGGCTCTGGGCCAGACAGGCATCGAACATCCTCAGGAGCCTTCCACCGAGATCGTCCATGCAGAGGACCCAAGCGCGACCGGGTATACCATCTGGTCCGGGAGCAGTGTTTTTGGCACGCAACCTAGAAACCGCTGCATGCAGCTCCGCTTCGGTGACCTCTGGCACGCCAGGTTCCCCCTCTTCTGCTGATGGCGGGGCCATCGTTGGTGACAAGTGCTCCTCACGAAGCGGGAACAGTGTTGCTACCACCGTCTCTAGGAGGGCTGGCTCGAGGGTCCGCGTCAGTGGTGGCGTCCACGTTCGCAGTTTCCCTCTCGCCATCTTATACGGCCGCCCCCAGGGGTCTCGGCTTAGGGTTCCGAGCAACTCCTCCCTCGCTTGCTTCTTAGCCTCTCGAATGGCCACCTTTAGGTCCTTCTTGACCGCCTTATAGGAGGCGTAAAGAGCGCTCTCTTCTTCTGGGTTCCTACGCCGCCTTCTGCGAAATCGAGTGTACCGGCGTCTCGCCCCCACGCAAGCTTCGCGTAGCTGCGCGAGATCCGCGGACCACCAGTACACCTGTCGTCTGGCTGGGTGCCGCCTGGACCGGGGCATGGACGAGTCACAGATTTGCGACATCGCCTCCGTAAACCAGGAAGCTTCCTCCTCCACAACCACAGGGCCGTCGGGAGGGCTCACCCAGGCCTTCACTATGGCCGCCTCCATCAGTTTGTTCTTGTCCAGGTGCCTCAACTGCCACCTCGGACCGTCCTCAGGTCTTGAGCCGCTAGGATCCCGGTGTGTCGTGGAGACGCTGTATCGAATATATCGGTGGTCCGACAGCGTCTCCACGTTCTCTACCACTACCCAACCCTGGACACAGCGCGCTAGGGCAGGACTGGCGAACGACACGTCCACTATGGAGCCACCCTCCCGCCGCACGCACGTGTGCACGGACCCTCGATTGAGGACGGTCAGTCCATTGGTCACCAACCACTCCTCCAACTCCTCACCATACGCATTCGTTGCAGGAGATCCCCAAACCGTTGACTTGGAGTTGAGATCCCCCGCAACTAGCACAGGGTGAGGGCGACACCGTTCGATCACATCCCCGAGGTGATCGAGGTAGCTCTCAAATTCGGCGCGCGTTTTATTGGGGGAGAAGTAGGTTCCCACCACCACAAAATCGTTCACCTGGACAGCCACGTATCCTCTACCCCTTATCGCGCCTGCAAGGGGAGAGAGACCGGCACCCGCTTGGACGATTATTGCCACCGACCCGTCACTATCCCCCACCCAGTTGTCACTGGGCGGGACAAAGTAAGGATCGGCGACGACAGCCACTTGAATGGACCACTGTGCCATGCTCTGGAGAAGAAGGTCCTGAGCATTGGCACAGTGGTTGATATTGGTTTGCAGGAATCCTATCGCAGCCATTATTTACCTGCGATAGGATTCCCTTCTCCGGCAGATTTGCCATTCCGTTTCTCGGTGTTCTCGGTCACTGGCTTCTTTTGGCGGGCGGCGGTACAATTTGCGCTGCCTACACTGTGCCCCGAGGGCTTCTCCAC
This sequence comes from Agonopterix arenella, assembly GCA_927399405.1. Taxonomy (NCBI): domain Eukaryota; kingdom Metazoa; phylum Arthropoda; class Insecta; order Lepidoptera; family Depressariidae; genus Agonopterix; species Agonopterix arenella. Next base: position 14,452 of record CAKMJH010000001.1, read on the forward strand.
AGCTGCACATACCACACAGTGTGGTTCGGCAGAACAACCCTTTGCGAGATGGCCAGGCTCACCACAGCGGTAGCAGAGGCTACTGCGGTCTTCCTTCGACTTGCACGTAGCGCGCACGTGCCCCGGCTCCATGCACCTGAAACAGCGCATAGGCCTCTGCTGCAGGATTTTGACCTGCGCAGATGACCATCCCACCGTAAGTCTGCCAGCCTCAGAGGCTTTTTTGGCAGCTTCCACCGGGCAACGCACCCAGGCCGATCCGGATCCAGCTCTATTTCGGACGATGTCTCCCACCTTGATAGACGTTGTTGGGCATCCACCAATTTGGGAGACCGTCGCTACTATCTCATCGGGGGACACCGAGTCATCCAGGCCCGAAATACGCAGTTCTGCGCACTTCGTGGGCCTGGAGATCCGGACGACATCCTCACCAATAATTTCCCTCATTTTTTCGGCCAGGGCGTCAGCCTTAGCTCCGCTGGTCGCTCCCGGCACCTCTAGGACACAGGACCCCGTAACGCCCTTACGGTGCCTTATCGCGGTGATACCCAGGCTCGACAGCTCAAATTTTTGCCTAGCCAAGCGAAGGATATTGGCATAGGTCACTCCATTCGCCTCCGCATGCGGCTGCAACGTAATTGTTACAGCCGAAGACGCAGGCACCCGCAGCTTTGGCTGTTTAGGTTTCTTCACCTGGTCTTTCTTGGGCTTCTCCTTCTTCTTGCCACCCTTTCCCACCTCAATCCATCCCTCCTCCGAGTGCTTGGACTGAGGCGGCTCTTGGGACGACCCAGAGGGATCGGAACTCCCTTTGGCCTTGCCCTTCTTCCGCCTTTTCCTTTTCAGGCCCTGTTCTGGCTGAGAAACTGGCTCAGGACGTACGCTAGGTACAACAGGGACCTCAACTCTAGGACCATCGCCCGACAACGGGGGGCGCATCCTTTTTTCTGGAAGCAACCTTCCCTCCAAGCCATCAAAGCGCGCATTTATCATGGTCCCCACTTGAACCATGACGTTGCGCATTATCTCCTCAAAGGAGGGTGGCTTGACCGTGGGCTCACTAGTCGTGGAGGGCGGCTGGGCACTCCTTGCCCGTAGCTCCGCCATCTCTTTCCTCAATTCCGCCACTTCCGACTGGAGGCGAGCGTTGGCCACCTCCAGATGAGCTGTTCTTTCAGTGGTGGTGCGCTTGTCTATGCGCCCCACCCGCAGCTCAAGATTATCAGCTGCATCCTTCAGGATCTTCACAAATCTGCCTTGCAAGTTTTTAGACGTGGCGGCGACACGCCTTATTTCCTTCACGCTTGCTAAAACTTGTGGCATATCACCTGTGTCCTCTGCTGTTTGGGACAATTGCTCAATTGACACAGAGGGGGATTCGGAAAGACGAGACCTCGACCTCAACCTCTCTCGCATTTCATCCGCTAACTCCTCCTCCGCTTGGAGTCGGATCTCCTCCTGCAACGCCGCATTGTGGGCTTCCTTGGCTTTAGCCAGGCCAACATATTTGCCAGTGGTCGGCAGGCGGCCACGCCCCCTCTTGGCTACTGACGTTTTCAGTGCAGTGGGTGACCCAGTAATGTCACCCGCATCTACATCTTCAAGCCTTCGCTTCCTACTCTCTTCAGAGTGGGAACAACAAGACTCCACCGACATTTCGCTTGAGGTATCGGAATCCGAATCCTCAGTCAAAAATGCAGGAGAATTATCCTCCCGCGCTACTCTACTGCTAGCACCAGCACTTCCCGAAGGAAGCACTGGTGATTCATCTCCACCACCACCACTACAACTTCTAGTTTTTGTTTTTTGTGACTTCATAATAAATCCCACGAGTATGGGGGAAATAAAACGTCCGCCCGGGTAGAGCCCCCTGTGCCCGGGTAACCCTAATACCACTGGGAGATCGAGAGGTATCCCAGGGTTGGCCGCTAATGACTGATGAACTCCCCAGCCGCTCTTCGAGCATCCCGACGCCACGTGCCGCAACGCCGAGAATTGAGGATTTATTATAGAGGTTTACTCCTCGCGGTCCGGCCGATTAAGGCAAGACCCTCGGTCCTAGCACTGAGCCGCTAGACATAACAACGACTCAGTATAAGCTAAGGTTACGATTTGAACGACGGTGGCAAGAAGAGGAAAATCCTCCGCCTGCCTGCTCTGCGGCAGGGTAAGTGCGCGCAGGGCCCGCCCATGCTCCTCCACTGTGAACCCTCTGATGAGCAGAGGGACACTTGTAGGAACGAAAGTGTCGGGTTATTAGCCGATGAGCAGCAAGATCCCACTTTGGAGAAGTCACTGAACATCGCCCAGGATGCACCTGCTCCACCAACTTCCGTTCCCTCCGGACGTATCCAAAGGGACTGGAAGCGGTAAGCTTTCGTGGAGGTTACCCGACCGTAGCACCCCAACCTAACCTAACCTAACCTAACCTAACCTAACCTAACCTAACCCGACCTAACCTAACCTAACCCGACCTTTTTTTTTTTTTTTTTTTTTTTTTTTTGCGCTGGGAAAAAATGCATTACGCATCCCCCCCCGTTGAGGGACGGGAGGGGTATGTGGGACTCCCCGGTGCGTGTCACCGGTATACCCACTAAAATAACCCAGCGGCACTCCCGCTTCGCCCGGATGGCAGGGGACTGGGAGACCAGCAGAGCCTTTACGTCCTGTCCCCCACCGGCGATCGCCCGCCTTTCGGCGGGCCCTACTACGCTCCTCTGCACAGGGAGGAGCCCGGGAATGACCGTGAGTGCCCGGCCATTCCCCTTACCGCGAGGGTGGTGAGTAGTGCAATGCGGGCGGAGGTGCCCCCGCACCTGCCGCCCGCTACTCACCGCCGGGAGGCTGAAGACGGTTGTGCAACCGCCTTCTCCTGCCCCTTCTCCGCCGACGGAGCGGTGCCGCGAGAGGATCGTCCTCCCGCGCGCGCTCCGCCTCCTCCTTCTGTGATATGACGAGTTCACAGAAGGAGGCGACCGCCGCCCATGCCTCCTCACCGCCCAGCATGGCGTTGACCACGCTGGGAAGCGAGAGGTCTCGTCCGACCGCCGCGACCAAGTCCAGGCGCGGCTCGGACCACGACGGGCACACCTCGAGCGTGTGCTGCGCCGTGTCCTCCGCCGCGCCACAGCCATGGCACGACGGGGTTTCCTCCCTTCCGATCCGGTGCAGGTACGATCCGAAGCAGCCGTGCCCGGATAATACCTGAACCAGACGGAAGGAGAGGAAACCGTGCGACCGCCCGAGCCAATCTTGTAGGACTGGCCCGAGCGCGTCCAGTGTTCGGCGGCCGAAGGTTGCGGCGGCGAGGTCCTCCGCCCAATGTTGGGCGGTTGCGGTCCTCGCCTGCTGCCGAACGGCCTCCCGCTCTTCCAGGGCCGGGCGCTCCCCGAGTGCTCTCCGCCCCGCCGTCCACTCGTACACTCTGGCGAGCACCCACGCCTCGAGCTCCCAAGGCGGGGTACCAGCCAGAGCGCACGCGGCCGCGAAACTCGTCGACCGGTACGCCCTCGCCACCCGTTGTGCAATGGCCCTTTGGGGCCGACGGATGGCGGCGGCGTTCTCCCTCCTCTGGAGGGAGTCCGCCCATATGGGGGCCCCGTAAAGGGCCATGCTCCTCAGGATGCCGGCGTACAGACGCCGGCACCGCGCGCTGGGCCCCCCTAGGTTTGGGAGGAGCCACGATAGGGCGCCCGCGGCCTTCAGAAGGCGCGCTGACAGCCCGCTGAAGTGCGGGCCAAAGCGCCACCTGCTGTCTAGTATAAGACCCAGATATTTCATCTGGGTCTTTACCTCTGTCCTGACGCCCTCCACCAAGATATGGGCGCCAGGCGGGGGGCGCTTCCGGGGACCGTGGAAGAACACGGCCTCGGTCTTGTGCAGCGCCACCCTCAACCCTAGGCGGCGGATCCTCCCTGCAATGAGGCCTCCGCCCGCCGAGGCCAGACTGGCCGCCTCCCTGAAAGTCCCTCCTCGGGCAGTGAGGAGTGTGTCATCTGCATAGCAGATGACACTCGTGCCGCCGAGAAGGGTCCCTCGCAGAAGCCAATCGAAACCGATGTTCCACAGGAGTGGTCCTAGAACGGACCCCTGCGGAACACCGGCCCCGACGCAGTATCGCCGAAGGCAGCCAGTCTTGTCCACGAGGAGGACCGCTCGGTCCTCCAAGTAGCTGGCCAGGAGGCCCCGCAGGTATTGAGGCACTCCGTGGAACCGAAGTGCCTCTATGATGGTGGGGTGGGGGATGGAGTTGAAGGCGTTGGCTATGTCGAATGACACGGCCAGCAATCCATCCCCCGTTTCCACGGCTGCTTTCACCTGGCCTTTGAGCCTGGCCAGGGCATCCACGGTCGAACGCTCAGCCCGAAAACCGAACTGAGCGTCCGACAGATCCGGCCCAACTTCCCGCAGGTGAGCCTTCAGGCGAGCCGCGATGATCCCCTCGAACATCTTACCGACCTCATCGAGCAGAACGATGGGCCGGTATGCCGAAGGGGAGTCCGCCGGGCGCCCCTCCTTACGGAGAAGGCACAACTGCCCCTCCTTCCAAGGCTTCGGGAACCTCTTGGACGCGAAGCATGCGCTGAAGAGGTCCCGAAACCTTTTCTCCATTTGGGTGGAGGCGATGGCCACCACCCTTGCGGGGATGCCGTCCGGGCCCGGAGCGGTCTTTTTGGGCCGGAGGCGACGGATCGCTGCCTCGAGTTCATCCTTCGTCACCTCGGAGACGTCCTCATCCGGCGGGACCGCCGCTTGCGGGGGGTCCATCGCTGGTGGGGCGAAACTGTCCCTTAACGGAAACAGGGACCGTACCACCCCATCCAGCAATGTCGGCTCAAGGGTCTCGGCTACTGGGGGACCAAAGGGGCGCAGTTTGTTGCGCGCCGCCTTGTATGGTCTCCCATACGGGTCTTTGTCGAGACCCTCCAGCATCTCAGCTCTCGCCGAGTCCTGGGCGGCGCCCATTGCTGACTTGAGGACCCTCTTTGCCTCTACGTATAATTCGTAGAGGCGATCCTCGTTGGCCTCGTCTCGTGTCGCGCGTCGCCGACTCCTCGTGAAGGCCCTCCTGGCCGCCACACAGGCGGCCCGGAGCCCCGCCAACTCCTCCGACCACCAGTAGACGGCGCGTCGCGGAGGCAAACGGCGAGACCGAGGCATGCTGGAGTTACACACCTCGGTCAGGGACCCCCTTAGTTGGGCCGCTGCGGCGTCCACGTCCAGGCCATCGCAGGTAGGCGAGAGCCAGTCCTGGATGAATGCCGCCTCCGCGGCCGCCTCCCGGTCCAGGCGGGTGAGGGCCCATCGTGGGAACGGGGTTTGGCCCGAGGAGGCCATCCCCCGGGGGCCCTGGGTGGAGATATCGAACCGCACGTATCGGTGGTCCGATAGAGTCTCCACCGGCTCCACCCGCCAGCCCTCAACACGGACGGCTAGCGCAGGGGTGGCGAAAGTGAGGTCCACTATTGACCCCCCGTTCCGCCGCACACACGTATGGACTGCCCCTCTATTCAGGAGGGACAGCCCGGACGACGTCGCCCAGGATGCTACTGCGCGTCCCCGGGCGTCGGTCTTATGATCGCCCCAAGCCGCCGACCTGGCATTCAGGTCCCCCAGGAGGAGCACCTGGCGCGGTGCCGCCCTACCGGCCACGGCGGTGAGGACATCGAGAAAAGTCTCAAACTCCGAAAGCGACCTATTGTTTGGGGTGAAATAGACCCCCACCAGGGCTATGTCTCCCCACGCGGCGGCCACGTATCCCGGTCCCCTTTCTAAGAGCGAAAGGGGAGGGGAGTCTGTGGAAGACCGCGCCACAATTGCCACCAAACCGTCTCCACTCCCCAGCCAGCGGCCGGGGACCGAGTACGGCTCGGCGACTACCGCCACGTCCACCAACCACTCGGCCATGACCTGGACCAGCAGGTCCTGGGCCTTTAAACAGTGGTTGATGTTCGTCTGAAGGATGCGATGTACGACCTGCATTATTCGGACATCGCTCCCCTCTCGTCAGCAGCCGCCGAAGCTTCGGCGACGGTGGTGGCGGTAGGCCGGGTTGGCGCCTGCGCTTTGCCCTTCTTTGGAGGAGGTTTGCAGGACCTCCCACTCATAACGTGGTCCGCTGGGCGACCACTAGCTGCGCACACCACGCAGTGCGGCTTGGCGGCCGTACAGGAGGCAGCCTTGTGCTCCCTGTTCCCGCAGCGGTAGCAGCAGTCCGCCCTGTCCACCTCGGACGGACAGAGAGCCCGGGTGTGACCGATTCCAAAGCACTTGAAGCAGCGCAAAGGCTGTTCTTCAAGCGCCCGGACCACAATCGAGCTGAGCCCCACTTGCAGCCGTTTCTTTGAAACGACTGCCTTGGCTGCGGCAATTGGGCACTCGACACGGATGGTGCCCATGCCACCGCGGCCGGGCCTAATAGCCCGGCCTTGCACCGCTGCGACGTCACAGCTTCCTGCCGCTGCGACCGCCGCCACCACCTCCTCTTTGGTGACCGTGTCGTCGAGGCCGGTCACCTCTAGGGCCACGGTCTTGACGGGCCTGACGACTTTAGCCGCATCCGCGATGACCTCTCGCAACTTTGTTGCGAAGAGGTCTGCGCTCGCGCTGCCTTGGGCTCCCGCGAACTCAAACAGCCGGGCGCCCGTTTGCGTGTGGCGGCAGGTAACTGCGCCAATCCCTAGCTGCGCGGGATTGGCATTGGTACGAGCCCGTTTCAGAACGGACTCGTACGTCTCACCCCTCTCCATAGCCTCCGGGGTGAGCGTCACCACGACGGCCGCGGTTTTGGGAGGAACTAGCTTCCTCCCGCCGACGGGAGCAGTGGTGTCGGGCTTAGGGGCCGACTTTCCCCCCCCACCTTTCCCCTTCCCCTTGCCAGTCGCTTTGGACTGGCGGGGAGGGATGGTGACAGGGGTGGAGGTCGGTGTCGCCTTTCTGGACTTGGCCTTCTTTTTCCTTCCGACCACCTCCTTCCAAGGCTGCTTGGAAGGGGTGGTGGAGGGCAGAAGGGCGTCCTCTCCCAGGAGGTCCTGCTCCGCCGCCTGATTGGCAGCAGACTCAGCCTCCGTTTCCGCATTAATGATTGGGTCCGGTTGTGTCGTCCCCGTTTTCCTCTTGTCCGCCGCGAGCAATGGTCGGACACGTCTCTCCGGCAAGAGCCGGTCCTCAATGCCAGCAAAACAGGCACGGGTGAAGACCCTCTCCTCCGTAACTACCTTGCGGATTATCTCCGCAAGATCCGTGGAGGTGACGCCCTCTACCAGCGGCCTTTCGGGAGCCTTTTCTGGCTGCTTCTCAGCCAGCTTCCCGTATAGCCGGTAGACCTCCTTCTGCAGGTGATCCACCCTCGCCTGCAGTTGCTGGGTCTCATCCGTGGCAGTGCGCTGCACCAGCTCACGGACGACGCCGAGCATGCTCGCTGCCCGACATTTCAATGCCTTTTGGAAGGTCCCCTTCAAATTAGAGGACTTTGCGGCGACCTCCACTATCCCCTCCTGGTCCTCCTGAGCCATCTGCTCTAGCTCAGCCAGGGAGTAGTCCGCGTAAAGGACGCTGGACGTACCATAGCCGGCCTTTGCCCTACCGGAGCGTGCCTTCTGCTCTTTGGCAGCAACCTCCTCCTCAAGGTCTTGCTGGAGTTGCGCACGTCTCGCCAGGTTAAGCTGGCGTTCGGCGTCCTCTAGGCCAATGTCGTGGGCAATGACACCAGGGGCAGGGGGTGAGACCTTGCTCTTACCCTTACCCTTGGCCTTCCCCTTCTTCTTTTCGGGCTTACCCTTGACAGAGCCCGAAGAGCGTTCGGACTCTTGCCTCATGTAGGCCCTCTTCCGCGTCTGGAGGTCGCCTTCTTGGGCCTTCGGTCCAGAAGCCGACAAACTCAGAGTGGACTCCACGTCTGAGTCGGACGAGTCGTCCGCCCTGCTATAGAAGCTGGCCGCAGATGGTGCGCGGCTAGCTTCCGATGCCGAAGCGTCGACATCGGGGTGGCCCTGAGAAGGGCCTTTTGGTTGGCCCTGAAAAGGGCCTTTTGGTTGGCCCTGAGAAGGGCCTTTTGGGAGAAAACGCCCGGAGGCGTCCCGCAATGGTTTTGACATATCCGCTATTCATAAACACCCGCAGTAAGATTATGAATGCACAGTGCTCGTTTGCCGTCGGCCTGCCACTCCGTTACGGTGGTCAGGCGCGACGTTGCCCGGGGAACGCTACGTGGAAGCCAGCACTGTGGGGGGTTCCCCAACCTAACCCGACCTAACCTAACCTAACCCGACCTAACCTTTTTTTTTTTTTTTTTTTTTTTTGACGCGGGGAAATGCGTTACGCACACCCCCTCCCGGGGCGTTCGGGAGGGTGGTAGTGTGGGACTCTTCCGCCCCAAAAAGGGCGGAACTACCCACTAAAACCCCGCGGAGGCCATCCTCTGGCAGTTTATAGGGAGACCTGGTACCGATTACGCCTCCAGGACTCCCCTTCCCCTGCCTCGCCCCCCCCTTACTAAGGAGGGCTCCTCCCTGGGGAGAATACTCTCCCCTGCGGAGGGCACTGTCGCGAGCCATGCCGTGTAAATGGCGGCATGGATCGGGGCAGTGTCCTCCTCTCGACGACACCCCCCCGGCCTCACCGAGGGGTGCTCATCCCGGGTCACGTTCCAACGGGCACCTCAACGGCCCGAGGCGCTCTCGTCCGTGACCCTTGGACGGCGTCGGGGCTAGCGGGCATTAGCACCGCCCCGACGCGGTCTTCTTCGAGCGGGATCGGCCCTTTCCCGATCCCGCTCGGCGGACTCCTTCTGGAGCATAACTTGCTCGCAGAAGGAGACCGCCTCTCTCCAGCCCTCCTCACTCGCCAGCATTGCCTCTATCAATGCTGGCGGGGAGAGATCCCGCCCGATCCGGTCGACCAGGACTCGACGCTCGTCTGCCCACGCAGGGCAGACCTCCAGCGTGTGCTGAGCGGAGTCCAGGTCGCAGGCGCAGTGGTGGCACTGTGTTGTCTCTTCCCTTCCTATTCGACTCAGATACTCACCGAAGCAACCGTGCCCGGTGAGTATCTGAGTCAATCTGTAGGTGACTTGCCCTTCCCTGCCGATCCAGGCTTCGAGGTGTGGCAGAATCGCACCGACAGCGCGTTGACGCGCACAGCCGCCCAGCTCTAGCTGTGCACGCCAATCCGTCAAGGCGCGTCGGTGTGCGTTCCGCCTCAGCACTTCGCGCTCTCGTTCCGGCGGGCTCCCCGCCCCTTCGCCCTGGCCGCCATGCCGCAGCTGGTCGTAGACCGCCGCGTCCATGGCCGCGAGGATTTCAAAGGGGGGGGAACGCGCCAGAACCGTCGCCGCCTCGTACGAGATTGTACGGTAGCCTCGCACGATTCTTATGGCCATGATCCGCTGCAGGCTCCTGAGTAGAGCTCTGCAGCGGGAGGAACCCGATAGATCGTTAGACCACACGGGTGCCCCATACAAGGCCATAGACCGCACGACGCCACCGTAGAGACGGCGAACATCCTCTCGTGGCCCCCCAAGATTTGGCAACAGGCGCAGCAAAGCGCCTGCTACCGTCCGCACTCGGGGGGCCAGGCGCACGAAGTGCTCCTCGAAGCCCCATCGGCTGTCCAAGGTAAGGCCTAGGTACTTGATGTACCGGCCCACCTGGACGTCGGCGTCACCTACTCGGATTTGCAGGCTGGGCGGTTCTCGGCCTCTCTTGAGGCCATGGAACCATAGCGCCTCTGTCTTGTGAGGCGCTATTTCCAAGCCCAGCCGGCGAATCTCTCCAACAACACATGCCACCCCTAACTCGGCAAGCCGAAGCGTTCGCTCGAAGCTTGACCCCTCGGCCATGATGAGAGTGTCGTCCGCATAGCAGACGACACTTAGGCCGGGGGGGAGTCCGGTGCGAAGGACCGCATCGTATGCGAGGTTCCACAATAAGGGGCCCAAAACTGACCCCTGTGGAACCCCGCAGCAGATCTCCCTCCTCATCTCCGTCCCATTCCGACCGGTATAGCGCACCGTTCTGTCCCATAGGTAGGCCCCTATTATTGCCTTCAGGTAGGGAGGCAACTCATGGTATTCGAGTGCCTCCCTAATGGCCTGCCAGGGGAGGGTACCGAATGCGTTGACGATATCTAGCGATACCGCCAACACCACCCTCCCCGATCGGACTGCCGATTCCGACAGGGAACGAACGTAGCGGATCGCGTCCACCGTCGATCGTCCCTGCCGGAATCCAAACTGACAGTCCGATAGACCGGGGCCTACCCGCGACAGATGCCCGCTGATACGGGCGGAGATAACCCTCTCGAAGAGTTTCCCCACCTCGTTCAGCAGGCATATCGGTCGGAACGCGGACGGAGAGTCTGGGGTCCTTCCAGCCTTCTGAATGAGCACCAGACTCGCTTCTTTCCAGTCGAGGGGGAACACACCGAGGCGCAGACAGTCACTGAACAGCAGCCTCAGTCTGCTCCCCAAGACAGACAAAGCCAACACGAGCGCTTTGCCCGGGACTCCATCAGGTCCCGGGGCAGTGTTGCGGGATGCGAGCCGCCGCACAGCTCGGTCTAGCTCCCCCTCCGTCACCTCCATTTCATCGGACCAGGGTTGCTGTTCCGATTGAGACGGGGGGTCAGAGGAACTATCCTGGACCCTGGGGAAGAGGGTGTTGACCACCCTTCCCACGAATTCGGGGTCCAGGGTTTCCGTCAGCGGAGGGACCCACGGTTTGAGCTTGCCCAGTACCATCTTGTACGGGCGCCCCCATGGGTCCCTATCCAGTCCCTCCAGGAGCTCTCTCCAAGACCGGGCTTTGGCGTCGGCAATCGCGATGCCGAGCGCCTTTGCGGCGGCTACGTAATCCCGCCTGGCTCTGACTGTCTCCTCCTGAACTGTGGCTTGCCGAGTTCTCCTCCGGCGGGCTCGTTGGTACCGGCGTCGCGCAGCAAGAACAATTCTTCTTAGCTGCGCGATTTCTTCACTCCACCAATACGCCGAGCCTCGCCGGGGCGGCCCGATTCGGGGCATCGAGGCGTCGCACAGCGACGCCATAGCGTCCCGAAACTGGGCCGCCTGCACCTCCAGATCGGGCGAGGTCTCTCCCTCAGTCCAGCCCGCGACGTTGGCGGCGGCTACGAGCATGTCACGGTCGAGCCGCCTAAGGGACCATCGTCGCGGGGGGATGCTATCCTGGACCGGGCTGCTGGGGCGGCGGAGAGACACATCGAAAACGATGTGCCGGTGGTCAGATAACGTGACCACCTCCTCCGCAACCCTCCATCCCTGCACCATGTGGAACGCAGAAGGAGTCGCCCATGAAAGATCCACGATCGACTCCCCCTGCCACCCCACGAAAGTGCTGACTGACCCCCGGTTTAAAAGCCGGAGGTCTAGTTCTGCCGCCCACTCCAGGAGCATCTCTCCTTTTGTATCGTCCCGGGTGTCGCCCCACTCGCTTGAGTGGGCGTTAAAGTCACCCAGGACGATGACTGGACGAGGGGCGCAACCGCGAATGCAATTGGCCAGCTCGTCCAGGTAGGCCTCGTACACGGCGAGGCCCACAATATTTGGAGAGATGTAGCACCCCACTATGGCCAAGGAGCCCCACTCCACGGCCACGAATCCCAGCCCCTGGTCCAGGAGGGAACAATGGCGACCGTCTCCCCCCGCCCAATAAATTGCAGCCATGCCCCCCCGATCTCCGAACCACCTTGGGTGGGACGGAATCGAGTAAGGCTCGGCTACTACCGCTAGAGCAACCGACTGCTCCGCGAGCGTTTGGATCAGCAGATCTTGCGCTGCGCGGCAGTGGTTCAGGTTGCTCTGTAATATTCTGCTGGGGGGCGGGAATATTAAGCCTGCATCATTTCCTCCTGTCCCCGGGCTGGGGAGGTGAGCGTCTGGGCGGCGCCCCCCTTCTTCTTTGGCGGGGAGCATTTCTTGCTCCCCAACCGGTGGTCGGCAGCCCTGCCCATGTCCGAGCACACGGGACATTTGGGGGTGCACGCTGTGCAGAGACGGGCAATGTGCTCCGTCTCAGCACATCGATAGCAGCGCGCGCTTCTGTCCGCCGCGTTGGGGCAGCGTGCTCGGACATGCCCCATTTCGAGGCACTTGAAGCACTGTAGAGGCCGTGCCCCAAGCGCCTCGACTCTTGCCGCGGCCCAGCCTATCATTACCCGTCCCAGGGTTGCCAGCTTTCTGCCAGCCCCGAGCGGGCACCGCACCCAGGCTGTACCTAGCCGAGACGGGCTTCTTTTGATCTCCCCGACCTTGACATCGGTCAGGGAGCATCCGCCGGCTTCAGCGATGGCCGCCGCCACAATTGTGGGGGTGATGGACTCGTCCAAGTCCATCACCCTAATCTCCCCCGTTTTAGATGGGCGCGATATCATTGCGCCCGTGCCTTCGAGTACCGCCACCATTTTCTTCGCTAATGCGTCGGCTTTGGTGGCGCTCTCCGGCCCGGGGATTTCCAGCAGGAGGCCCCCGGTTACCGCCCTTCGCTGTCGTAGCCCGCCAGTTATGCCGAGCTCTGACAGCTTTATTCGGGCCGTGACAGCCTCCATCGCCGCCGCCAAGCTGGTCTTGGCCTCGGGAGGCACCGTGACCACTATTGCGGCTGTGGTGGGGGGCTTTGGCAGCTGCGCCTTTTTTAGTGGCGCAGCGCCGTCCCTTTCCTGCTTCCTCCTTTGGCCGCCGCGCTTTTTTCGGCCGACCACTTCAGCCCAGGACGACTGCCCCTGGGTCCCACTAGACTTCCCCTGCGGGCCTCCAGGGTTAACAGGGGGAGGGGTAGCATTCGGCCCCGGTTTCGAGGCGGCAACCCTTTTCTTCCTGTTGGCCCTCCTCTTCTGGGCCTTCGACAGGCGCTTGGGCTCCGTCTCCGGCACTTGCGTCTGTCTTTGGCCCAAAGGGGGCCTTTGTCCCATCGTAGGGAAAAACCTCGCCATAAGGTCAGACTGGAAGCGAGCGAATTCGCGGTTCATAACCGTCGCTAGCTCGTTCCAGTCCGACACGCCACCGGTGCCCTGTCCATTCGTGGGCCCTGACTGCGGCCTCTGAGGCTGCGGCCTTTCAGGCCGCGGTCTTTTAGGCTGTGGCGTTTCCGCCTTCTTCTCCCCGTCCTTCTTTTTCTTCTTTCTAGCGGAAGGAGACTCCGAAGGTTTCGCGGGAGGGGGCTTCGTGGACATGGTGGGATGAGAAGGCGGGCTCATCCCCGATCCACTTCCACCCCCCGACTCCATCTGCCCCTCACCGCTGAGCCTCAAAACCTCTTGAGACAGCGTCACCACACGCGCGCTGAGATACGCGACCTGACTACGGAAGTCCTCGTTCTCCCGGTCGCGGGTCTCCGCCCTAGTGCAGAGCTCGGCGGTGCCGGCCCGGATCGCCTCGCATGCCGCACGGAAGGAGCGGACAAGGTCTGCTTTAGAGCTTTTAGGCCTGTCCGCTACCCTCTCCACTGCCGCTAGGCCGGCCAGCATCTCCGCACCGACACTCGCCGCGGGCTGCTGGTTCTCCCACTCTACCGATGTCTGAGAAGACGAACGGCTTTCAGGGCGCCTTTTGGGGTCGCTTTCATCCTCTTCCCGGCGCTGCGGTTTACGCTTTCGCGCCCGCTGGTCGCCGGGGTCTGAGGAGAGCGACATGGTGGATACGCCACCGTCGCTGTCAGCTCCGCCGTCTGGCCTTCTCTTTGATGCAAGAGGCGTGCCTGGCCTGATGAGCAGCCTCAGTCCACCTCCTCTTCGCTCCCCACTTCGGTTGGACTCCGAGGATTGGGAGCGCGCAGTATTGGGCGTGCGCGTGCGAGGGCGTCCTCCCACCACTAACTCAGTCGGGCGCACAAAACTGGGCGTGCGCGCCCCTTCGCCGGTCTCCGGCGGATTCATTACATGCCCGGAGGCATGGGAACTCAGATTGCCCCCCCCAGATACGGAAAGGCTGCCTGACTCTCCCACGGCACGAGGTGTCGTGAGATCGTCAGGGCGGGATTCTCCCACTGCGGAGCAGCGGGTACCCGCCTGGGGTAATACGTTCTTCTGGGTTTTCATTTTCCATACTCGCTTTCGATGTAGCCCTTGGGACTGAGAACCCCCCAGCCATGCATCCCCTCGCCGGGCTACTGGAACTTGGGATTTAGGGTAATTTTTTAGAGTGGTTGTCTTCCACGCGACCCGGGCAGATACCCCGACGGTCCCCGTCTCTCTCAGTGAGTCTACGGGTTGGGCCGATCAGTGGGATTCATAACCCCGTGCCCGCTTTGGGTGGACGCTCTCGCGACCGCCCGCGACGGACCCGTCGCCCCTTTTTGATTTTTATAGTGGTTATCTCCACGCGACTCGGGCAAATACCCCGACAGTCCACGTTCTCCATCTGGAGGTTACGTGTAGCTCGGCGCATGCATTTGCATACACCGAGCTCCTTCCCGTGCCCTACGGCACCTCTAACACGCGGATGACTCCGCTCTCACTCGTCCACTACGCCCTCTGCTAGGTTATCAGAGGGACGTGCGGAGAGCCCTCACGCACGGGGCGGTTTGAACCCAGCGGGGCCCCACCCCGTGCAAGTGGTGTTCTTAGCTTCGCTCCAAGCATTACACGCTTGGAACTACTGAGCCCCCCCGCCACGACAAGGCGAACACCTTGGGGGGGAACCCGACCTAACCTAACCTAACCCGACCTTTTTTTTTTTTTTTTTTTTTTTGACGCTGGGAAAAAATGCTTTACGCATCCCCCCCCGTTGGGGGACAGGGGGGGTATGTGGGACTCCCCGGTGCGAGTCACCGGTATACCCACTAAAATAACCCAGCGGCATTCCCGCTTCGCCCGGATGGCAGGGAACTGGGAGACCAGCAGAGCCTTTACATCCAGTCCCCCACCGGCGATGTCCCGCCGCTCCTCCAGGAGGGAGGAGTCAGAGAATGTCTTCCCGCGAGGGTAGTGAGTAGTGCAATGCGGGCGGAGGCGCCCCCGCACCTGTCGCCCGCTACTCACCACCGGGAGGCTGAAGGCGGTTATGATACCGCCGACCGCCGCCGTCGGTTTTAACGACTTCACTGTCGGGTGTTATTGACTTTTCCTTGTCTCGGTGGTGGCGGGGAAGGAAATCCTTCCCAGCCTGCTCTGCGGTACGGTGAGTACACGCAGAGCCCGCCCTTGCTCCTCCACTGTGCCCTCTGATACGCAGAGGGACACGTGGAGCAACGAACGCAGCCGAGCCACGCTGACCCGCCGCCCTCCTGTGGTCACATCTCAGTGATGCGACCACCCCGCTTTGGGTTGGTTCACGCCGGCAAGCCGGTACCCCCCATATCTGGGGGGCATTCCCCTATCCACCACCCGGGGGACGCGCCCGATAGCAGACCCACCTGCCACGGGAACCTATTTATTTATTTTTTTTTTCGCAGGGGAATGCGTTACGCATACCGTCCCACCTGGGGGTCGGCGGGACGGTTATGTGGGACTCCCTCTCGGTATACCCACTAAACCCCTGCGGCGGCCTTCCTCTGCAGTATGAGGATCTCCGGGTACGCGTAAAGCTAAGCTCCAGGAGATCCTCTGTGCATTTCCCCCCTTGTAAGGGGGGGAACTTTCCCGGGGGCGATCGAGTCCGCCCCCCGGGGGGGAACAGTGTCACGCCTCATACAGTGTAAAGAGCGGCATGAGGCGCGGCAGTGTCACCCCTCTCGACGACACCCCCCGGCCGCACCGGGAGTGTCATCCTCTCCCGGGTCGCGTCTCACGGTCACATCGCCCCAAGATGTGACCGCGCGCGACCCTATTGCGGTGCCTGAGGGCGGCGTGTGTTTCCGCCGCCCCGACGCCGCCGTCTTCGAGTGGGATCGGCCCTCTCCCGATCCCGCTCTGCGGCCTCCTTCTGGAGCATCACTGCATCGCAGAAGGAGACCGCTGCCCTCCAACCCTCCTCACTCGCCAGCATAGCCGCGACTAATGCTGGCGGGGACAGATCTCGTCCGATCGTGTTGACCAGGTCTCGACGCTCGGACTGCCACGCAGGGCAGTCCTCCAGCGTGTGCTGAGCGGAGTCCTGGTCGGAAGCGCAGTGGTGGCATCGTGCCGTCTCCTCCCGTCCAATTCGACTCAGATACTCACCGAAGCAACCGTGCGCGGTGAGTATCTGAGTCAATCTGTAGGTGACGCAGCCTTTCCTCCCTACCCATGCTTCGAAGTTCGGCAGAACGGCTCCGACAGCGCGTTGGCTCGCACAGCCCTGTAACAAGAGCTGTGCGCGCCATTTGCGCATTGTACGTCGGTGCGCGTTCCGCCGCAGCATTTCAGTCTCTTGGCCTGGCGGTTCCCCATCGGCATCCCGGTCGACGGCACGCATTTGGTCGTAGACCAATGCATCCATGTCGGCCAGGATGTCGAAGGGGGGATATCGCGCCAGGACCGTCGCCGCCTCAAACGAAATCGTTCGGTATCCTCGCACGATACGCATGGCAATCAACCGCTGCAGGCTCCTCAGCAGAGCCTTGCAGCGGGAGGAACCCGCCTGTTTGGACCAGACGGGTGCCCCATAGAGTGCCATGGATCGCACGACGCCACCGTAGAGGCGGCGAACCTCCTCCCGCGGTCCCCCGAGATTTGGTAGCAGGCGCTGCAAGGCACCCGCCACCTTACGGACTCGGGGGACGAGTCGCCTGAAATGCTCTTCGAAGCGCCATCGGCTGTCCAGTATGAGGCCCAGGTAGCGTATGTGCTTCCCCACCTGGACCTCTACGTCACCTACCCGAAGTCGCGAGCTGGGTGGTTCATGACCTAATCTCAGGCCATGAAACCATAACGCCTCCGTTTTGTGAGGCGCCACCTCAAGGCCGAGCTCGCGTATCCTTCCCACGACACATGCTACGCCTAGCTCGGCGAGCCGCAGAACATCCTGGAAGTCCGACCCCCTGGCCATCACTAAGGTGTCATCTGCATAGCAGATGACATCCACTCCAGGGGGGAGACCGGTGCGAAGGACCGCGTCGTATGCGAGGTTCCACAGCAGGGGTCCAAGAACGGAACCCTGGGGTGCCACGGGAACCTAACCTAACCCGACCTTTTTTTTTTTTTTTTTTTTTTTTTTTTTTTTTTTTTGTTTTTTTTTTTTTTTTTTTTTTTTGCGCTGGGAAAAAATGCATTACGCATCCCCCCCCGATGAGGGACGGGAGGGGTATGTGGGACTCCCCGGTGCGTGTCACCGGTATACCCACTAAAATAACCCAGCGGCACTCCCGCTTCGCCCGGATGGCAGGGGACTGGGAGACCAGCAGAGCCTTTACGTCCAGTCCCCCACCGGCGATCGCCCGCCTTTCGGCGGGCCCTACTACGCTCCTCTGAACAGGGAGGAGCCCGGGAATGACCGTGAGTGCCCGGCCATTCCCCTTACCGCGAGGGTGGTGAGTAGTGCAATGCGGGCGTAGGTGCCCCCGCACCTGCCGCCCGCTACTCACCGCCGGGAGGATGAAGACGGTTGTGCAACCGCCTTCTCCTGCCCCTTCTCCGCCGACGGAGTGGTGCCGCGAGAGGATCGTCCTCCCGCGCACGCTCCGCCTCCTCCTTCTGTGATATGACGAGTTCACAGAAGGAGGCGACCGCCGCCCATGCCTCCTCACCGCCCAGCATGGCGTTGACCACGCTGGGAAGCGAGAGGTCTCGTCCGACCGCCGCGACCAAATCCAGGCGCGGCTCGGACCACGACGGGCACACCTCGAGCGTGTGCTGCGCCGTGTCCTCCGCCGCGCCACAGCCATGGCACGACGGGGTTTCCTCCCTTCCGATCCGGTGCAGGTACGATCCGAAGCAGCCGTGCCCGGACAATACCTGAACCAGACGGAAGGAGAGGAAACCGTGCGACCGCCCGAGCCAATCTTGTAGGACTGGCCCGAGCGCGTCCAGTGTTCGGCGGCCGAAGGTTGCGGCGGCGAGGTCCTCCGCCCAATGTTGGACGGTTGCGGTCCTCGCCTGCTGCCGAACGGCCTCCCGCTCTTCCAGGGCCGGGCGCTCCCCGAGTGCTCTCCGCCCCGCCGTCCACTCGTACACTCTGGCGAGCACCCACGCCTCGAGCTCCCAAGGCGGGGTACCAGCCAGAGCGCACGCGGCCGCGAAACTCGTCGACCGGTACGCCCTCGCCACCCGTTGTGCAATGGCCCTTTGGGGCCGACGGATGGCGGTGGCGTTATCCCTCCTCTGGAGGGAGTCCGCCCATATGGGGGCCCCGTAAAGGGCCATGCTCCTCAGGATGCCGGCGTACAGACGCCGGCACCTCACGCTGGGCCCCCCAAGGTTTGGGAGGAGCCACGATAGGGCACCCGCGGCCTTCAGAAGGCGCGCTGACAGCCCGCTGAAGTGCGGGCCAAAGCGCCACCTGCTGTCTAATATAAGACCCAGATATTTCATCTGGGTCTTTACCTCTATCCTGACGCCCTCCACCAAGATGTGGGCGCCAGGCGGGGGACGCTTCCGGGGTCCGTGGAAGAACACGGCCTCGGTCTTGTGCAGCGCCACCCTCAACCCTAGGCGGCGGATCCTCCCTGCGACGAGGCCTCCGCCCGCCGAGGCCAGACTGGCCGCCTCCCCGAAAGTCCCCCCCCGGGCAGTGAGGAGGGTGTCATCTGCATAGCAGATGACACTCGTGCCGCCGAGAAGGGTCCCCCGCAGGAGCCAATCGAAACCGATGTTCCAGAGGAGTGGTCCTAGAACGGACCCCTGTGGAACACCGGCCTCGACGCAGTATCGCCGAAGGCAGCCAGTCTTGTCCACGAGGAGGACCGCTCGGTCCTCCAAGTAGCTGGCCAGGAGGCCCCGCAGGTATTGAGGCACTCCGTGGAACCGAAGTGCCTCTATGATGGTGGGGTGGGGGATGGAGTTGAAGGCGTTGGCTATGTCGAATGACACGGCCAACAATCCATCCCCCGTTTCCACAGCCTCCTTCACCTGGCCCTTGAGCCTGGCCAGGGCGTCCACTGTCGAACGCTCAGCCCGAAAACCAAACTGAGCGTCCGACAGGTCCGGTCCAACACCCCGCAAGTGAGCCTTCAGGCGGGCTGCGATGATCCCCTCGAACATCTTACCGACCTCATCGAGCAGAACGATGGGCCGGTATGCCGAGGGGGAGTCCGCCGGGCGCCCCTCCTTTCGAAGGAGGCACAACTGCCCCTCCTTCCAAGGCTTCGGGAACCTCTTGGACGCGAAGCATGCGCTGAAGAGGTCCCGAAACCTTTTCTCCATTTGGGTGGAGGCGATGGCCACCACCCTTGCGGGGATGCCGTCCGGGCCCGGAGCGGTCTTTTTGGGCCGGAGGCGACGGATCGCTGCCTCGAATTCCTCCTTCGTCACCTCGGAGACGTCCTCATCCGGCGGGGCCGCCGCTTGCGGGGGGTCCATCGCTGGTGGGGTGAAATTGTCCCTGCACGGAAACAGGGACCGTACCACCCCATCCAGCAATGTCGGCTCAAGGGTCTCGGCTACTGGGGGACCAAAAGGGCGCAGTTTATTGCGCGCCGCCTTGTATGGTCTCCCATACGGGTCTTTGTCGAGACCCTCCAGCATCTCAGCTCTCGCCGAGTCCTGGGCGGCGCCCATTGCCGACTTGAGGACCCTCTTTGCCTCTACGTATAATTCGTAGAGGCGATCCTCGTGGACCTCGTCTCGTGTCGCGCGTCGCCGGCTCCTCGTGAAGGCCCTCCTGGCCGCCACACACGCAGCCCGGAGCCCCGCCAACTCCTCCGACCACCAATAGACGGCGCGTCGGGGAGGCAAACGGCGAGACCGAGGCATGCTGGAGTTACACACCTCGGTCAGGGACCCTCTCAGTTGGGCCGCTGCGGCGTCCACGTCCAGGCCATCGCAGGGAGGCGAGAGCCAATCCTGGATGAACGCCGCCTCTGCGGCCGCCTCTCGGTCTAGGCGGGTGAGGGCCCACCGTGGGAACGGGGATTGGCCCGAGGGGGCCATCCCCCGGGGGCCTTGGGTGGAGATATCGAACCGCACGTATCGGTGGTCCGATAGAGTCTCCACCGGCTCCACCCGCCAGCCCTCAACGCGGGCGGCTAGCGCGGGGGTGGCGAAAGTGAGGTCCACTATTGACCCCCCGTTCCGCCGCACACACGTATGAATTGTCCCTCTATTTAGGAGGGACAGCCCGGACGACGCTGCCCAGGGTGCGATTGCGCGTCCCCGGGCGTCGGTGACGTGGTCACCCCATGCCGCCGACCTGGCATTCAGGTCCCCCAATACGAGCACCTGACGCGGCGCCGCCCTTCCGGCCACGGCGGTGAGGACTTCGAGAAAAGTCTCGAATTCCGAGAGCGTCCTATTGTTAGGGGAGAAATAGACCCCCACCAGGGCTATGTCTCCCCACGCGGCGGCCACGTATCCCGGTCCCCTTTCTAAGAGCGAAAGGGGAGGGGAGTCTGTGGAAGACCGCGCCACAATTGCCACCAAACCGTCTCCACTCCCCAGCCAGCGGCCGGGGACCGAGTACGGCTCGGCGACTACCGCCACGTCCACCAACCACTCGGCCATGACCTGGACCAGCAGGTCCTGGGCCTTTAAACAGTGGTTGATGTTCGTCTGAAGGATGCGATGTACGACCTGCATTATTCGGACATCGCTCCCCTCTCGTCAGCAGCCGCCGAAGCTTCGGCGACGGTGGTGGCGGTAGGCCGGGTTGGCGCCTGCGCTTTGCCCTTCTTTGGAGGAGGTTTGCAGGACCTCCCACTCATAACGTGGTCCGCTGGGCGACCACTAGCTGCGCACACCACGCAGTGCGGCTTGGCGGCCGTACAGGAGGCAGCCTTGTGCTCCCTGTTCCCGCAGCGGTAGCAGCAGTCCGCCCTGTCCACCTCGGACGGACAGAGAGCCCGGGTGTGACCGATTCCAAAGCACTTGAAGCAGCGCAAAGGCTGTTCTTCAAGCGCCCGGACCACAATCGAGCTGAGCCCCACTTGCAGCCGTTTCTTTGAAACGACTGCCTTGGCTGCGGCAATTGGGCACTCGACACGGATGGTGCCCATGCCACCGCGGCCGGGCCTAATAGCCCGGCCTTGCACCGCTGCGACGTCACAGCTTCCTGCCGCTGCGACCGCCGCCACCACCTCCTCTTTGGTGACCGTGTCGTCGAGGCCGGTCACCTCTAGGGCCACGGTCTTGACGGGCCTGACGACTTTAGCCGCATCCGCGATGACCTCTCGCAACTTTGTTGCGAAGAGGTCTGCGCTCGCGCTGCCTTGGGCTCCCGCGAACTCAAACAGCCGGGCGCCCGTTTGCGTGTGGCGGCAGGTAACTGCGCCAATCCCTAGCTGCGCGGGATTGGCATTGGTACGAGCCCGTTTCAGAACGGACTCGTACGTCTCACCCCTCTCTATAGCCTCCGGGGTGAGTGTCACCACGACGGCCGCGGTTTTGGGAGGAACTAGCTTCCTCCCGCCGACGGGAGCAGTGGTGTCGGGCTTAGGGGCCGACTTTCCCCCCCCACCTTTCCCCTTCCCCTTGCCAGTCGCTTTGGACTGGCGGGGAGGGATGGTGACAGGGGTGGAGGTCGGTGTCGCCTTTTTTGGCTTGGCCTTCTTTTTCCTTCCGACCACCTCCTTCCAAGGCTGCTTGGAAGGGGTGGTGGAGGGCAGAAGGGCGTCCTCTCCCAGGAGCTCCTGCTCCGCCGCCTGATTGGCAGCAGACTCAGCCTCCGGTTCCGCATTAACAATTGGGTCCGGTTGTGTCGTCCCCGTTTTCCTCTTGTCCGCCGCGAGCAATGGTCGGACACGCCTCTCCGGCAAGAGCCGGTCCTCGATGCCAGCGAAGCAGGCACGGGTGAAGACCCTCTCCTCCGTAACTACTTTGCGGATTATCTCCGCAAGATCCGTGGAGGTGACGCCCTCTGCCAGCGGCCTTTCGGGAGCCTTTTCTGTCTGCTTCTCAGCCAGCTTCCCGTATAGCCGGTAGACCTCCTTCTGCAGGTGATCCACCCTCGCCTGCAGTTGCTGGGTCTCATCCGTGGCAGTGCGCTGCACCAGCTCACGGATGACGCCGAGCATGCTCGCTGCGCGACATTTCAACGCCTTTTGGAAGGTCCCCTTCAAATTAGAGGACTTCGAGGCGACCTCCACTATCCCCTCCTGGTCCTCCTGAGCCATCTGCTCTAGCTCAGCCAGGGAGTAGTCCGCGTAAAGGACGCTGGACGTGCCATAGCCGGCCTTGGCCCTACCGGAGCGCGCCTTCTGCTCTTTGGCAGCAACTTCCTCCTCAAGGTCTTGCTGGAGTTGCGCACGTCTCGCCAGGTTAAGCTGGCGTTCGGCGTCCTCTAGGCCAATGTCGTGGGCAATGGCACCAGGGGCAGGGGGTGAGACCTTGCTCTTACCCTTACCCTTGGCCTTCCCCTTCTTCTTTTCGGGCTTACCCTTGACAGAGCCCGAAGAGCGTTCGGACTCTTGCCTCATGTAGGCCCTCTTTCGCGTCTGGAGGTCGCCTTCTTGGGCCTTCGGTCCAGAAGCCGACAAGCTCAGAGTGGACTCCACGTCTGAGTCGGACGAGTCGTCCGCCCTGCTATAGAAGCTGGCCGCAGATGGTGCGCGGCTAGCTTCCGATGCCGAAGCGTCGACATCGGGGTGGCCCTGAGAAGGGCCTTTTGGTTGGCCCTGAAAAGGGCCTTTTGGTTGGCCCTGAGAAGGGCCTTTTGGGAGAAAACGCCCGGAGGCGTCCCGCAATGGTTTTGACATATCCGCTATTCATAAACACCCGCAGTAAGATTATGAATGCACAGTGCTCGTTTGCCGTCGGCCTGCCACTCCGTTACGGTGGTCAGGCGCGACGTTGCCCGGGGAACGCTACGTGGAAGCCAGCACTGTGGGGGGTTCCCCAACCTAACCCGACCTAACCTAACCTAATCCGACCTAACCTTTTTTTTTTTTTTTTTTTTTTTTGGTGTCGGGGGGGGGGGGGGGGGGGGGAAATCTTCCAAAGATACCCGGCTCCTTAGGGGAAGAGTCGGGTTATGTGGGATTTTTATCCACTAAAACCCCCCCGGTGGTCACCTCGGCGCATGTCGAAGGGCCATGGGGAAGCAATGTGCGTCCACGGCCCTTCTCGCGCTTCGCCGAAGCTCTCCCGGCTCGGCACTGATGCCGGGCCAACACTCCCGCAGCGTCTCTGCGCTGCAGCGGGACGGGACCACGCCGTACTACCACTGCCTTCCAGGGGTCGCTAGGAAATGGGCGGCCTGAGCCCCTTCTCCGACCGTCCGCGACCATGGGCGCCCCTATCCCGGGGCGTTGTTGTGACGCATCGGGGGGCCAACTTGGCGTCCCCGGCGTCTCCGTCTTCGGGCGGGATTTGCCCGCTCGCGGTCTCGCTCTGCGCTCTCCTTCTGGACCATGACGGTCTCGCAGAAGGCGACCGCGGCGTCCCATGCCGCCCGGCTCCCCAACATCACCGCTACTAGGGCCGGTGGGGAGAGGTCATTTCCTGTAATTTGGACCAGGATCTGCCGCTCGGAATGCCACGCTGGGCATTCCTCGAGCGTGTGCTGCGCAGAATCCTGGTCGGCTCCGCAATGGTGGCACTGTGGTGTGGCTTCCCTCCCGATCCTGTTCAGGTACTCACCGAAACAGCCATGTCCGGTGAGCACCTGAGTAAGACGGTAGGTGACGCCTCGGCCTTCCCGGTCCAGCCAGGCCTGGAAACTGGGAAGTATCGCTCCGACGACGCGCTGCCGCATACTTCGCGGCTCGTGGAGCCGCTCGCGCCAACAGTTTAGCGCGCGTCGTCGAGCCTTCCTCCGGAGCTGTGTGACTGCCCTCTCGGGTACGGTCCCGCCTCTTTGACGTAGGGCGCGAATCCGGTCATAGACCCTCGCGTCCATGTCCGCCAGTATATCCAAGGGTGGAAACCGCGCCAGGATATTCGCCGCCTCGTACGATATCGTCCGGTATCCGCGTGCGACCCGAATTGCGATCCTGCGCTGCGCGGCATTCAATTTGGCCGCGAGGCGCTTGACGCCCGACAGTCTTTTTGACCATACGGGCGCCCCATAGAGCGCAATGGATCGCACGACTCCTGCGTAGAGGCGGCGGACTCCCTCCCACGGTCCCCCGAGGTTGGGCAGCAGTCTGTGCATAGCACCCGCTACCCTTTGTATACGGGGGACCAGGCGGTCGATGTGCTCCTCGAAGCTCCAGCGACTGTCAATAATAAGGCCCAGGTACCTTATGTGACGGCCCACCTGGACCTCTGCGTCACCTACTCGCACCGTCAAGCTGGGGGGTACCACTCCCCTGCGTTTGTGGAACCATAGCGCCTCGGTCTTATGAGGCGCTATCTGAAGCCCCAGCTCGAGGATCTTCTCCACAACGCGTGCCACCCCGAGCTCGGCGAGCTCTATGGTCCTCTCGAAGGTAACCCGACCTAACCTTTTTTTTTTTTTTTTTTTTTTTTTTTTTTTTTTTTTTTTTTTGCGCTGGGAAAAAATGCATTACGCATCCCCCCCCGATGAGGGACGGGAGGGGTATGTGGGACTCCCCGGTGCGTGTCACCGGTATACCCACTTAAATAACCCAGCGGCACTCCCGCTTCGCCCGGATGGCAGGGGACTGGGAGACCAGCAGAGAACCCGACCTAACCTAACCTAACCCTTTTTTTTTTTTTTTTTTTTTTTTTTTTTTTTTTGACGCTGGGAAAAAATGCTTTACGCATCCCCCCCCGTTGGGGGACAGGGGGGGTATGTGGGACTCCCCGGTGCGAGTCACCGGTATACCCACTAAAATAACCCAGCGGCATTCCCGCTTCGCCCGGATGGCAGGGAACTGGGAGACCAGCAGAGCCTTTACATCCAGTCCCCCACCGGCGATGTCCCGCCGCTCCTCCAGGAGGGAGGAGTCAGAGAATGTCTTCCCGCGAGGGTAGTGAGTAGTGCAATGCGGGCGGAGGCGCCCCCGCACCTGTCGCCCGCTACTCACCACCGGGAGGCTGAAGGCGGTTATGATACCGCCGACCGCCGCCGTCGGTTTTAACGACTTCACTGTCGGGTGTTATTGACTTTTCCTTGTCTCGGTGGTGGCGGGGAAGGAAATCCTTCCCAGCCTGCTCTGCGGTACGGTGAGTACACGCAGAGCCCGCCCTTGCTCCTCCACTGTGCCCTCTGATACGCAGAGGGACACGTGGAGCAACGAACGCAGCCGAGCCACGCTGACCCGCCGCCCTCCTGTGGTCACATCTCAGTGATGCGACCACCCCGCTTTGGGTTGGTTCACGCCGGCAAGCCGGTACCCCCCATATCTGGGGGGCATTCCCCTATCCACCACCCGGGGGACGCGCCCGATAGCAGACCCACCTGCCACGGGAACCTAACCTAACCCGACCTAACCTTTTTTTTTTTTTTTTTTTTTTTTTTTTTTTTGCGCTGGGAAAAAATGCATTACGCATCCCCCCCCGTTGAGGGACGGGAGGGGTATGTGGGACTCCCCGGTGCGTGTCACCGGTATACCCACTAAAATAACCCAGCGGCACTCCCGCTTCGCCCGGATGGCAGGGGACTGGGAGACCAGCAGAGCCTTTACGTCCTGTCCCCCACCGGCGATCGCCCGCCTTTCGGCGGGCCCTACTACGCTCCTCTGCACAGGGAGGAGCCCGGGAATGACCGTGAGTGCCCGGCCATTCCCCTTACCGCGAGGGTGGTGAGTAGTGCAATGCGGGCGGAGGTGCCCCCGCACCTGCCGCCCGCTACTCACCGCCGGGAGGCGGAAGACGGTTGTGCAACCGCCTTCTCCTGCCCCTTCTCCGCCGACGGAGCGGTGCCGCGAGAGGATCGTCCTCCCGCGCGCGCTCCGCCTCCTCCTTCTGTGATATGACGAGTTCACAGAAGGAGGCGACCGCCGCCCATGCCTCCTCACCGCCCAGCATGGCGTTGACCACGCTGGGAAGCGAGAGGTCTCGTCCGACCGCCGCGACCAAGTCCAGGCGCGGCTCGGACCACGACGGGCACACCTCGAGCGTGTGCTGCGCCGTGTCCTCCGCCGCGCCACAGCCATGGCACGACGGGGTTTCCTCCCTTCCGATCCGGTGCAGGTACGATCCGAAGCAGCCGTGCCCGGATAATACCTGAACCAGACGGAAGGAGAGGAAACCGTGCGACCGCCCGAGCCAATCTTGTAGGACTGGCCCGAGCGCGTCCAGTGTTCGGCGGCCGAAGGTTGCGGCGGCGAGGTCCTCCGCCCAATGTTGGGCGGTTGCGGTCCTCGCCTGCTGCCGAACGGCCTCCCGCTCTTCCAGGGCCGGGCGCTCCCCGAGTGCTCTCCGCCCCGCCGTCCACTCGTACACTCTGGCGAGCACCCACGCCTCGAGCTCCCAAGGCGGGGTACCAGCCAGAGCGCACGCGGCCGCGAAACTCGTCGACCGGTACGCCCTCGCCACCCGTTGTGCAATGGCCCTTTGGGGCCGACGGATGGCGGCGGCGTTCTCCCTCCTCTGGAGGGAGTCCGCCCATATGGGGGCCCCGTAAAGGGCCATGCTCCTCAGGATGCCGGCGTACAGACGCCGGCACCGCGCGCTGGGCCCCCCTAGGTTTGGGAGGAGCCACGATAGGGCGCCCGCGGCCTTCAGAAGGCGCGCTGACAGCCCGCTGAAGTGCGGGCCAAAGCGCCACCTGCTGTCTAGTATAAGACCCAGATATTTCATCTGGGTCTTTACCTCTGTCCTGACGCCCTCCACCAAGATATGGGCGCCAGGCGGGGGGCGCTTCCGGGGACCGTGGAAGAACACGGCCTCGGTCTTGTGCAGCGCCACCCTCAACCCTAGGCGGCGGATCCTCCCTGCAATGAGGCCTCCGCCCGCCGAGGCCAGACTGGCCGCCTCCCTGAAAGTCCCTCCTCGGGCAGTGAGGAGTGTGTCATCTGCATAGCAGATGACACTCGTGCCGCCGAGAAGGGTCCCTCGCAGAAGCCAATCGAAACCGATGTTCCACAGGAGTGGTCCTAGAACGGACCCCTGCGGAACACCGGCCCCGACGCAGTATCGCCGAAGGCAGCCAGTCTTGTCCACGAGGAGGACCGCTCGGTCCTCCAAGTAGCTGGCCAGGAGGCCCCGCAGGTATTGAGGCACTCCGTGGAACCGAAGTGCCTCTATGATGGTGGGGTGGGGGATGGAGTTGAAGGCGTTGGCTATGTCGAATGACACGGCCAGCAATCCATCCCCCGTTTCCACGGCTGCTTTCACCTGGCGTTTGAGCCTGGCCAGGGCATCCACGGTCGAACGCTCAGCCCGAAAACCGAACTGAGCGTCCGACAGATCCGGCCCAACTTCCCGCAGGTGAGCCTTCAGGCGAGCCGCGATGATCCCCTCGAACATCTTACCGACCTCATCGAGCAGAACGATGGGCCGGTATGCCGAAGGGGAGTCCGCCGGGCGCCCCTCCTTACGGAGAAGGCACAACTGCCCCTCCTTCCAAGGCTTCGGGAACCTCTTGGACGCGAAGCATGCGCTGAAGAGGTCCCGAAACCTTTTCTCCATTTGGGTGGAGGCGATGGCCACCACCCTTGCGGGGATGCCGTCCGGGCCCGGAGCGGTCTTTTTGGGCCGGAGGCGACGGATCGCTGCCTCGAGTTCATCCTTCGTCACCTCGGAGACGTCCTCATCCGGCGGGACCGCCGCTTGCGGGGGGTCCATCGCTGGTGGGGCGAAACTGTCCCTTAACGGAAACAGGGACCGTACCACCCCATCCAGCAATGTCGGCTCAAGGGTCTCGGCTACTGGGGGACCAAAGGGGCGCAGTTTGTTGCGCGCCGCCTTGTATGGTCTCCCATACGGGTCTTTGTCGAGACCCTCCAGCATCTCAGCTCTCGCCGAGTCCTGGGCGGCGCCCATTGCTGACTTGAGGACCCTCTTTGCCTCTACGTATAATTCGTAGAGGCGATCCTCGTTGGCCTCGTCTCGTGTCGCGCGTCGCCGACTCCTCGTGAAGGCCCTCCTGGCCGCCACACAGGCGGCCCGGAGCCCCGCCAACTCCTCCGACCACCAGTAGACGGCGCGTCGCGGAGGCAAACGGCGAGACCGAGGCATGCTGGAGTTACACACCTCGGTCAGGGACCCCCTTAGTTGGGCCGCTGCGGCGTCCACGTCCAGGCCATCGCAGGTAGGCGAGAGCCAGTCCTGGATGAATGCCGCCTCCGCGGCCGCCTCCCGGTCCAGGCGGGTGAGGGCCCATCGTGGGAACGGGGTTTGGCCCGAGGAGGCCATCCCCCGGGGGCCCTGGGTGGAGATATCGAACCGCACGTATCGGTGGTCCGATAGAGTCTCCACCGGCTCCACCCGCCAGCCCTCAACACGGACGGCTAGCGCAGGGGTGGCGAAAGTGAGGTCCACTATTGACCCCCCGTTCCGCCGCACACACGTATGGACTGCCCCTCTATTCAGGAGGGACAGCCCGGACGACGTCGCCCAGGATGCTACTGCGCGTCCCCGGGCGTCGGTCTTATGATCGCCCCAAGCCGCCGACCTGGCATTCAGGTCCCCCAGGAGGAGCACCTGGCGCGGTGCCGCCCTACCGGCCACGGCGGTGAGGACATCGAGAAAAGTCTCAAACTCCGAAAGCGACCTATTGTTTGGGGTGAAATAGACCCCCACCAGGGCTATGTCTCCCCACGCGGCGGCCACGTATCCCGGTCCCCTTTCTAAGAGCGAAAGGGGAGGGGAGTCTGTGGAAGACCGCGCCACAATTGCCACCAAACCGTCTCCACTCCCCAGCCAGCGGCCGGGGACCGAGTACGGCTCGGCGACTACCGCCACGTCCACCAACCACTCGGCCATGACCTGGACCAGCAGGTCCTGGGCCTTTAAACAGTGGTTGATGTTCGTCTGAAGGATGCGATGTACGACCTGCATTATTCGGACATCGCTCCCCTCTCGTCAGCAGCCGCCGAAGCTTCGGCGACGGTGGTGGCGGTAGGCCGGGTTGGCGCCTGCGCTTTGCCCTTCTTTGGAGGAGGTTTGCAGGACCTCCCACTCATAACGTGGTCCGCTGGGCGACCACTAGCTGCGCACACCACGCAGTGCGGCTTGGCGGCCGTACAGGAGGCAGCCTTGTGCTCCCTGTTCCCGCAGCGGTAGCAGCAGTCCGCCCTGTCCACCTCGGACGGACAGAGAGCCCGGGTGTGACCGATTCCAAAGCACTTGAAGCAGCGCAAAGGCTGTTCTTCAAGCGCCCGGACCACAATCGAGCTGAGCCCCACTTGCAGCCGTTTCTTTGAAACGACTGCCTTGGCTGCGGCAATTGGGCACTCGACACGGATGGTGCCCATGCCACCGCGGCCGGGCCTAATAGCCCGGCCTTGCACCGCTGCGACGTCACAGCTTCCTGCCGCTGCGACCGCCGCCACCACCTCCTCTTTGGTGACCGTGTCGTCGAGGCCGGTCACCTCTAGGGCCACGGTCTTGACGGGCCTGACGACTTTAGCCGCATCCGCGATGACCTCTCGCAACTTTGTTGCGAAGAGGTCTGCGCTCGCGCTGCCTTGGGCTCCCGCGAACTCAAACAGCCGGGCGCCCGTTTGCGTGTGGCGGCAGGTAACTGCGCCAATCCCTAGCTGCGCGGGATTGGCATTGGTACGAGCCCGTTTCAGAACGGACTCGTACGTCTCACCCCTCTCCATAGCCTCCGGGGTGAGCGTCACCACGACGGCCGCGGTTTTGGGAGGAACTAGCTTCCTCCCGCCGACGGGAGCAGTGGTGTCGGGCTTAGGGGCCGACTTTCCCCCCCCACCTTTCCCCTTCCCCTTGCCAGTCGCTTTGGACTGGCGGGGAGGGATGGTGACAGGGGTGGAGGTCGGTGTCGCCTTTCTGGACTTGGCCTTCTTTTTCCTTCCGACCACCTCCTTCCAAGGCTGCTTGGAAGGTGTGGTGGAGGGCAGAAGGGCGTCCTCTCCCAGGAGGTCCTGCTCCGCCGCCTGATTGGCAGCAGACTCAGCCTCCGTTTCCGCATTAATGATTGGGTCCGGTTGTGTCGTCCCCGTTTTCCTCTTGTCCGCCGCGAGCAATGGTCGGACACGTCTCTCCGGCAAGAGCCGGTCCTCAATGCCAGCAAAACAGGCACGGGTGAAGACCCTCTCCTCCGTAACTACCTTGCGGATTATCTCCGCAAGATCCGTGGAGGTGACGCCCTCTACCAGCGGCCTTTCGGGAGCCTTTTCTGGCTGCTTCTCAGCCAGCTTCCCGTATAGCCGGTAGACCTCCTTCTGCAGGTGATCCACCCTCGCCTGCAGTTGCTGGGTCTCATCCGTGGCAGTGCGCTGCACCAGCTCACGGACGACGCCGAGCATGCTCGCTGCCCGACATTTCAAGGCCTTTTGGAAGGTCCCCTTCAAATTAGAGGACTTTGCGGCGACCTCCACTATCCCCTCCTGGTCCTCCTGAGCCATCTGCTCTAGCTCAGCCAGGGAGTAGTCCGCGTAAAGGACGCTGGACGTACCATAGCCGGCCTTTGCCCTACCGGAGCGTGCCTTCTGCTCTTTGGCAGCAACCTCCTCCTCAAGGTCTTGCTGGAGTTGCGCACGTCTCGCCAGGTTAAGCTGGCGTTCGGCGTCCTCTAGGCCAATGTCGTGGGCAATGACACCAGGGGCAGGGGGTGAGACCTTGCTCTTACCCTTACCCTTGGCCTTCCCCTTCTTCTTTTCGGGCTTACCCTTGACAGAGCCCGAAGAGCGTTCGGACTCTTGCCTCATGTAGGCCCTCTTCCGCGTCTGGAGGTCGCCTTCTTGGGCCTTCGGTCCAGAAGCCGACAAACTCAGAGTGGACTCCACGTCTGAGTCGGACGAGTCGTCCGCCCTGCTATAGAAGCTGGCCGCAGATGGTGCGCGGCTAGCTTCCGATGCCGAAGCGTCGACATCGGGGTGGCCCTGAGAAGGGCCTTTTGGTTGGCCCTGAAAAGGGCCTTTTGGTTGGCCCTGAGAAGGGCCTTTTGGGAGAAAACGCCCGGAGGCGTCCCGCAATGGTTTTGACATATCCGCTATTCATAAACACCCGCAGTAAGATTATGAATGCACAGTGCTCGTTTGCCGTCGGCCTGCCACTCCGTTACGGTGGTCAGGCGCGACGTTGCCCGGGGAACGCTACGTGGAAGCCAGCACTGTGGGGGGTTCCCCAACCCGACCTAACCTAACCTAACCCGACCTAACCCAAACCTAACCCGACCTAACCCAAACCTAACCCGACCTAACCCAAACCTAACCCGACCTAACCCAAACCTAACCCGACCTAACCCAAACCTAACCCGACCTAACCCAAACCTAACCCGACCTAACCCAAACCTAACCCGACCTAACCCAAACCTAACCCGACCTAACCCAAACCTAACCCGACCTAACCCAAACCTAACCCGACCTAACCCAAACCTAACCCGACCTAACCCAAACCTAACCCGCACCCGGTCCTGACGGATTCACCGCAGACATCTGCGGAGCGGCGATACAGTGCGACTTGCAGCTATATTTAGCATTAATTAACAAATGCCTGGAGTTGTCTTACTTCCCTGACCCGTGGAAGGAGGCAGCAGTTGTGGTACTCTGGAAGCCGGGAAAGGACGACTACTCTGAGGCAAAGTCGTACAGACCGATAGGGTTGCTGTCGGTCCTGGGTAAGATTTTTGAGAAGCTGGTGGTCAAGAGGTTGAGATGGCACATACTGCCCAAGATGAACACGAGGCAGTACGGCTTCGTGCCCCCGCGCTGCACGGAAGACTCCCTATACGACCTCATACAACATCTCAGAGACAACTTGAGGAAGAAGTTGATAAGTGTTGTTGTATCTTTCGACATCGAGGGAGCTTTCGACAGTGCCTGGTGGCCAGCCATTAAGAACCGGCTGAAGGACAAGAGGTGCCCTCTCAACATCAGAAGACTGTTGACCAGCTACTTCTCAGGCCGCACGGTAACGGTGATGTACGCAGGTCAGCGCTGTAGTAAGCCCACTACAAAGGGGTGCGTGCAGGGCTCAATAGGTGGACCAAGTTTTTGGAACCTATTGCTGGACCCCCTCTTGGACGAGATGGATCAGCGTGGGATATACTGCCAGGCTTTCTCTGACGATGTCGTCCTGGTTTTCTCTGGAAATTCGGTCCCTTAAATCGAGCGGATGGGAGATCAGATTCTCGGGCATGTGGAGGCTTGGGGCAAGGGTGACAAACTAAAGTTCGCTGCGCACAAGACGCAAGCCATGGTTGTTACCAACAAGTTGAAGTTCAACACTCCTTGTATCCACATGGGCGTGACTGAAATCCCGATGAAAGAAGAAGTGAAGATACTGGGGCTAACTATTGACAGGAAACTCACTTTCCAAAAACATGTAAGTGAAGTGTGCAATAAAGCCACCGGTATCTTCAGGCAACTCAGTCGGGCTGCGAAAATTTCATGGGGTTTGAACCCGGAAATAAGCAGGACGATATACGTAGCAGTAATCGAGCCAATTGTACTGTACGCGGCAAGTGCCTGGGCTCCTGCATTGAACAAGTGGTCGGTGCAGAAACAACTAAATATAGTCCAGAGGGGTTTCGTCCAGAAGATTATCAAGTCATACCGCACAGTATCCCTGGATGCCGCACTGGTACTCTCTGACCTTCTCCCCCTGGATATGAGAGTGCGAGGCGAAGAGGGGACGACCACAATCCTGCCTAGGGGATAGGACCGTAGAGGCCAGAGTGTCATTCATGAAGGCACCACACCCTGCCTCGGAAGTGAAAATCGACTTCCAGTGCCTAAAGGACATGCAGCCTCAAACCCTTGTAGACCATCAAGTAACTGGCTCTCACATTTTTACGGACGGGAGCAAAATTGAAGGGAAGGTCGGGGCTGCTATGTCTTACTGGAGGGATGGGTCGGAGAAGCGAAGTGCCAAGTACCGCCTGGAGCCATTCTGTACTGTATTTCAAGCGGAGATGTTCGCGTTGCAAAAAGCAACCGAACTAGCCCTAAAATTAAATTAAAAATTAAAATTAAAAATGATTTATTTCAGATTATTCATCCATATTGTGTTAGTAACAATTGTCTTATAACTATGTTAGTTCACAAATAAATTCATTCATTAATAAAATTAAATAAATTACAATATTACATAACATTACATTATTGTACAAAGGGGGATGAGCTGGCATGCAGTAGCATCCACCTCTGCACCATGGGGGAGTCCCACCGCTCAGCCAATACGCTCAGGATGCTATTAGTACTGCCCCGGAAGCGATTCAGCAGCGAGGCGCTCCGCTTTCTAATAATGGCGTAGAAGTCATCTATATGCGCCTGCGCGAACATTGTCGATGCGCTGCAAAATCGCGGCAGCCCCAGCAGCATCCTGAGCCCATTGTTGTACTGGACTCGCAGGGCGCTGTATGCTCGCTGAGTGTAGTTGGTCCATAGACTGCACGTGTAAAACGACTGACTGTATGCTTTGAATAAAGTTACTTTTACCTGTTTAGTACAGCGTGCAAATCTACGAGCCAACATGTTACATCGTACAGACAACGCCCTGCGTTCCCTCTCGATGTCCTCACTGTCACATAGGTCATCTGTGACCCAGTGGCCCAGATACTTGAACTGACTTACCCTATTCAGTGTCGCACCACACAGAGTGATAGGTGACGCAGATGAGTAGCTAGATTCATGTACAGGTTGAATAGGCGAGGCGATGTCAACCCCCCCTGTCTCACACCGCACTCCAACCTGTAAACATCCGAGTGCACTCCCTCCCATCTCACACTGTTCTGCTGGTGACTGTACCAAAACCTAAATATCGACACTATCTCGCTCGAGAGCTGTGTCTCACTTTGCAGCTTATGCCAAAGCTTGTCGTAATTTACTAAATCGAAGGGTTTTGAAAGATCTAAGTAACAAGCATACACAGGAGTTTTTCTAGCTGTGTAGTACTGTACAGTCTGCTTGAGACAGAGGATAGCACTCTCAGTTGACAAACCAGGCGTAAAGCCAAACTGCGCGTCATGTAGGTGAAGGTGCTTCTCCAGCTGTTGGTCAAGCAGTCTGTCCAGCACCTTAGCTATCACAGTAGCGAGCGAGATAGGCCTATAGTTAGATACATCCGATGCATCGCCCGTTTTGTTTTTTACGATCGGGACTACCACTGTGTACATAAGATCATCAGGTAGGAAATTATGGCTGATGCACAGGTTAAATAACATAGCCAGGAGTCTTGGTAAATGCACACCAGCGTACTTCAAGTGCTCGATGCTAAGGCCGTCATGACCAGGAGACATACCCCTTACCATCTTTTTAATAACGTCAGCCACATCCTTGACTGTGAAACTAACGCTGACGTCGCCATGTCGACACTCAGCACCGAGCATCTGAGCCGCAGACCCGAGCGGTGACTCGACCTTGAAATGACGCTGAAAGAGAGTGGCGATGTCGCTCGGTGAGTGAGTCGTCACCCACACTCACAGGAAGGCTCGACCTTGGGTTTAATTTATTTGTTGATTTCCAAAATTTGTTGAAGTTTTTGTTAGTGTGATGTTTTGCAATATTGTCCATTCTAATCTGAATCTCATTGTTTTGACAGTATTTTAATTTTGATTTAAACAACTTCCTAGACTCGCACATTTTATTATAAAAATATCCTGACCCAGGTTTTCCATGCGATAGCCACATCTGAAAACAAAGTCGAGCTGCCCTGTGAGCACCACTCACATGTTTATTCCAGCCGGGTACATACTTTTTATGTTTCCGTTTAGGTACATTATAACTCATTTCCGCGCCCCTAGATAATATATTAACAATGTCAAGGTACATTTTATTCAATAATTACTTATGTTTCTCATTATTACATATTCTATCTGCACAATTATGGATTTCGGATGGAAATTCTATATCTGTAAGTTTTAAGTTACAATAATCAAAATATTTCTCTATCTGACTTTGATCTCTTTCTCCCCATTTCACCATGTTACAAGTGGCGCTAGTTGTAGTACGCTTAGGCAATATAACATTAAAATTACATTCAACTAACATAGGATAGTGATCTGACCAGTAGGTATCGTAGATAACAGCTACGTTAAGCACAGACGGTCGCGCGGCACTAGTTATGACGCAATGATCTAGCCATGACGGTGTACCGTACACTTCGCTTACGAATGTATGTGAGTCACTCGGTAACAGCTCCATATCTACACACGACCACGATTGTTCGGCACAGAAGTCCAATAGTTCCTTCGCAAATAAACCGCCAGGGTGCGCATTAAAATCGCCGAATATAAATACCGATTCCACTGCACTACTCTCAACTATAGCGCTTATTTCACCGAGACACTCAGTAAACAACGGCAGGTTCTCATTTTTATTAGTAGGCATGTATACCGAAAATACTACTATTGAGCGGTCGTTATCAAGTTTCACCTTTATCGCCGATAGACGCACACTACGACACTGTATAATTGACACCGACGGGAACGCAGTTTTTCTCCATAGCAGAGCCACTCCCCCATACGGCCTCCCAGTTAGGACTCCGTCAGACGTATCCACGGCGGACTTTCCCGTGTAGGAAAATGCATCGTCAATACCTCCCAGGAACGGCAAGTCGTGCGGAAGGAGCCAGGTCTCCTGTAGTGCCACAATATCCGCCAATCGGCAAAGTTTTCGCACACATTCAACTGACCTTACGACGTTTTTACAGTTAAAGCGCATTAGTCTACTTGTGTTTACAACCATAATTAATTTTTAAGTGTTCTGTTCGCCATACCCCTATAGTTAGTATGTCTCACCGTCTGTCGTCCAAAATCCACAAAAGGGCGATATAATACTCCATCTGGCCAAAAGTCGTCAGTCAAAAAAATATCCATTCTATGCTTGGGGAAATTCTTTTCATCATCATTCTAAGGGGAATCATTCTAAGAAATGCGGACAGTGAAATCAACATCTTCAGTGACTCCAGGTCGTCATTGGAGATGCTTCGTGACCCCGATACGTCCCACCCCATGGCATGTGAGGTTAGGCGCAACATTAGGTTGCTAAAGGAGAAGGGGAAGACATTGAGGCTCTTCTGGATAAGGGCCCATGTTGGAGTGGAGGGCAATGAACGCGCTGATGTGCTAGCCAAGGAGGCAGCACTCTTTGAAAAGATCGCGGCCGATTACGATCGATGCCCTCTATCCAACATAAAGAGAAATATAAGGCAGGAAACGAAGAAAGAATGGGAGAAGAGGTACGCTGAGAGCGCAACCGCCTCCACTACCAAGTATTTCCTGCCCAACACAGAAGCAGCGTACAGCATAGTCAAAAAACTAAAATTGACCCCCACGTTGGTACAGATATTGACAGGGCATGGGGGATACGGTTTCTATCTACACAAGTTTAACTTGAAAGATAGTCCCCTATGCATATGCGACACAGGTTCCGATGAGTCCATTATTCATCTTATCCTCGATTGTCCTATATACGGTGCCAAAAGACTAGACCTGCAAATACAATTGGAACAGCAGTTAACAGCCGAGAACTTACATGGCATTGTAGCCGAAAGACACGGTAGAGAACTATTGTTTAGGTTTGCGGAAAAAGTCACAAGATCGGCAAAGATGAGAAATGGTAGCATAGTTATCGGCAGATAACAAATGCCGGCCACATCCTGAGGATGTTAAGGTCAGAGTATAATGTAGGTATCACCGATAGTTTTGTTACACAAGAGAAAGAGTACAAATTGTTATATTATGATAATATGGCAAGTTTGTACTTAGGAACGAAAATAGTAAGAACCGCAAACCTTGAAGATTCCTCAAAAAATGAACTACCTCAGCGTGTCTAACTGTAATTAATGTGTAATGTGATTGCTTTTAAAATAAGATCCTCTAGATATTAAAATTTTTAAGTTAACTAAGAAAAGACTGACTAGAATAATATACCCTTTTATTTATATTATAACAACTTTACTAATGTTATAAAACTAGTCACACGATGTAAAATACTCTCCGAACAATTTTATCGGAGACTAGAGGAATGACAAATTGAGGTTTTTAGCCGGTAGGAGTCCGGCACTATCTGGGTTTCCTTCCCAGATGTCCATGATGGATTTTCCTCTTTTTGTCAAAATGTAGATTTAAAAAAAAACCCGAGCCAATTTAGACTAAAACGTTTTTTAATGCCAATCGATCCCGTTTCTTTTGAGGATAAAAAAAAAAAAAAAAAACGTCTAACCGAGGTTTCAGTACGAAAATGTCAGATTCCTTAGGTCCTTCTGTAGGGCTCGCATTCGGACGCATTGCAGGGATGCCACACTCACTTAGCATTAAAGTATGATCATTGTTGTACTTAGCTAGAGATTTTCCCTGAGGGGGGCAACCGGCCACCCAGCTCATAGCTACGGCCCCAGTGGCAAGACTCAATTTTTTGTGCAAGGTCGGTTCTCAAAAGTTCATTTTCCTAAGGCCCGTAACCAGACTTTGGCTTTGGATTTTTAAGGAGGTTGTAGAACATGTTATAAACGTGAAACAATGCGATTATGTCATAAACAATATCAGTTGTGGTACGAGTGCTCTAGCCCTGGCATGCCTATCTGGAGCGAGCGAAGCGACCACCCCCGGCGTTTGCAGTCCTGGCCTACCACCAGCGGGTCTCACCGGGGAGCTGGCTTCAGTTTCCGGAGGCGACGCTTCAGCGAACAAGCCCAGTGGCCACACCACTTGAATCCAAAGCCCTTTTCAGGGCCCCCCCCACAGCTTTTCCTATAAGTACCCCCAGATACTACTACTCTATATACTATAGAACTAGCATTTTCACACGCAAGCGCAACCCTCATTTTTTGGTTTTTCGGCTTAGGGGTTTTCCGGGCCGTGTCTTAACTCATCCAGGACGTAGGTAGCTCATGAAGGCCTGACCAGAGGCGGCTTGAGGTATTTCGGGCAGTGTTTGTCAGGTCCTTCAGTTTGAGCCAATTCTCTCGGAGGCGAAGCCCTTCAGTAGAACGTTCCCCCTCGTGCCGGGTCCCTGTTCCCTCTCTTTTCAGCTCAGCTACTACTACTTACTACCCGTAAGTAGAATACGGGAGTGAATAGGAATTAAGTTAGCTAGGGAAACACCCTGTAAACGAGAGTAAGTTAATCTATACTATTATAAAACTGTAACAGGAAGTTTGTCTGTACATTGAAGATATTAACAAAAAAAAAAGTTACGATATGGTTTTTAGGTGTCCCCGACTCCTTATGGTTTCCATAATAAACAGCCTATTAGTGCTTGCTTGGGATCATTACAATGTATGTGCCTGTGAGAGTTATTTATTTATTTATTATTATGTATAATGTATGGGACTCGTCAAAACAATCCAATCGAGCCCAAACTCGAGTGGTTTACTAGTACCCATTGAAGAGTTCCACTATATCCACCTTCTGGCTCCATCACGAGTTCCAAGAAACCATGTATAATGTATGGGACTCTTCAAAACAAACCAAACGAGCCCAAATGTCGGGGAGGGTGAGAAGACTAATGTACTCCATGCGGCTGCTCCGCGAAGCGGCGTCGAAGAGTCTTCTCCTGTCAGTGTATAAAGCACTATGCCAACCGCTTATATCGTACTGCATCATTGCTTGGGGCGGTGCCACAGCCTCTAGCCTTATAAAACTAGAAAGAGCTCAACGTTCTGTTCTCAAAGTGATGTTGAGAAAGCACTATAGGTATCCCACCCACTCTCTCTTTGAGGAAACTGGCTTATTGAGCGTTAGGCGTAGCTTTATATGGAAACTGGCTCTGAGAATGCACAGGACTGTACTCAACTCACCAGACTATCCGAAAATGTTGGAGAAACGGGTCTTTAAAACAGCCTCGGCGCGTACTCAAACTACCTTCGCACAGCGATTTGAATACTTTCTTGGCCCTTTCATATACAACAAGCTCGTAAAAATGTGTTGCTTTAAAGAGTCCAATGTTCGAGAAGCAAAATGAAAAATCAGAACAGCTCTGACTTCATGGCAGTACAAAGATACAAAGGAGTTCGTAAGAGTGTTGCAGTAAACTTTAAACCCACAGACACACACCCCCCCACCCACACACATACACACACACACAAACACACACACACACACATAATACCATAATTCGCCAAATACCCATATCTATTTTTAAAGCCTTAATTAATGTAAGTCTAATCTATCGCGCTAACCTACTTCAACATTCTATCACCTTTATTTTGCTCAATCTTTTTAATTGTTATTGCTCTTGTTGAGAACTGTACCGCTCATTGTATTATATATAGGGGAATACGAAATGCTGATTCCGTCGATTTTATGTAGGTAAAATCGGTCCGAGCTGCAGTTGTCTCTTACGCACTCTAGTCGGCGGGGTGTATGGGTGGGGCGGATCGGACAAATACCTATACTGTCGGAAAATTGGCCTGTTCTCCAAATTTCCATTTCAGCCTGCCTATCCTCTTAAGTTAGAAAATGTTAATTTCAATTTCAATTACCACCATAACAGAGGCGTGGAATTTACAAATGGGTTAAGTGCCTAAAAATCAGAATCTACTTTTTGCATTTCATAGGTGCTAAGTTAGGTAGTCATTCCATTTCAAAAGTGCAAAGTGCCTACAATAATTTATTTTAATTTTGAAGTTAACAATTAAGAACTATACCATCAAACATCCAATCAAACTGAACAACTTTCTCTATGGGACCAACATCGAAATCGGGAAAATAATCAGCTGTCCCATAACATTTGGCTCGAGTAGGTTTGCAGTTGTGTATGGAACAGCTGATTTTTTTTTCGCGAAATTTATGTTGGTGCCGCTGCCGTAGAGAAAGTTGTTCCGCTTGACGGTCTGATCATCTCCTTAAAAAATATAATACTAAGAATGACCCGATACAGGGTGTAAGTGAAAGCCTAGCAAATACTGAAACTCAGACCATCAAACTGAACAACTTTCACTATGGAGCCTACCTCAGAAAACGCAAAAAAAATCAGCTGTCCCATACATTTTAGTCAGGTAGGTACCTACAGAAGTTTTGTATGAGACATCGGATTTTTTTTCCGCGTCTCCCGAGGTTAAGCTCCATAGTGAAAGTTTTTCAGTTTGATGGTTTGAGTTCACCATTTCAGTATTTGCTGTCACTTACACCCTGTATACTGGGTGAAATTAATAACAAATAAGTAAGAAAATATTTTTTGTATTAAAAAAAAATTGTCAATAATTGTGAAAAAATATGTAAAAGTATGAATTAAGGTTTTATAAATCTTGATTAGTTCTCTACGGTTGTTTTGCAAAAGTCATCATGAATTCTTAGTTTAACCACTGAATAAATACTCTATCGGTCGCGTGTCTCACACTATTGGGGTAATAGAAGAAATGTTAAAAACAGATCGTCAAATCAACAATTTATTTATAAAATATTACGATAAAATTAACATTAATTTATAAAACAATATAAAATAACGTGATTTTCAAAGGCATTTATATAGACTGATTTTAAGATTGAGTCGGATCGATTTTTAATGATACAAGTAGTATAAGTAGTACCTACAGTAGGTACCTACAGTACAGGGTGTCGGGTGCTGATCCTTAGTATTTATGTTATTAATAAAATAGGGTTTCGGTTTCGAAACAACATTATAAATATAAATCACAGCTGCCTAGAGCGAAGCATCCAGAATACATAAAATTAATAATCTCGTTTTATCAAACGACCCATTAAAACTAGGCAACTACTAGGTTTGTTTAAACACTTGCGGCCCCGGGAGGGAGCCGCCGCGCCCGTGAGTCGGTCGTCCGTCCCGGGGCCGCTCACAGGAACATTACCACTACTAGTACCGGACGCTATAAGAGCGGTAAAACTTTACGGTGAGTACCTACATGGAACGCATCGCTTTCGACCTAAGAACATAACTACATACGAGAGCATCAAGCTTAGAAAGTAAAGACATATGGCACTCGCAATAAATAAAACTAAACGATGAGTACCCGCACGCGCACGCGCACGCGCACGTGCACTCGGGCTTCATTACGTCACGGCAGACTCAGGAAGTAGAACGCGAGCAGCGCGCCGCTGTACAGCAGCCCGCTCGCCGCCACCAGCGCGCGCAGCCCCGCCCCCCCCTCCCGACGCAACCCCGCCCCCGCCCCCGCCCCCGCCCGCACGCGCGCCCCGTTGTTGTACCGCTCCGTGTTGAGGACCTTTCGCTCCAGCGCGTGCGCGTGCGGCGCCTTCTCGTACAGCTTGTCCACCTGCGAGCCCGCGTCCGCCACGTTCGCGGCGCTGATCCGCGCCGAGCTCTTCGACAGTGCGCCGTACGCGCGCTCGTACACGTGCTCGTACAGCACCGCCGAGCCCGCCGCACCCACCCCCGTCTCCAGCGCGAACTGTGGCACGCGACCCGCGCCCGCGGTGCGCAGCGACATCAGCGACCCGCACCGGGACAGCGACCCACTGCGCCGCCGGAGGGACCCGCTGCGACGTCGCAGCTCACCGTCGCGCGGCACGGACTCGCCCCGGCCGCCCTGCCGGTACTGCGGCGTGCGCGCGCACCGCGGCCGCTCCACGCGCTCGGCGGCGCCGGCGCCGGCGTGCCCCGGCGGCGCGGGCGGCGCGGGGGGCGCGAACACGCGCGGCACGTCACGTCGCGCGCGGCACATCGGCGCGTAGCGCGGCGGCAGTACCCGACGAGGAGCCGTCGCGTCCCGCAGCGGCCCCGCGCCCGGCGCCGGCGCGGCGCGCGGCTCGCGCAGCGTCACCGCGTGCTCGCCGTCCCGCGCCGCGCCCCGCTCCAGCAGCACCGGCGCCCCCAGCGAGGCGGCGACGAGCGGCTCGAGGGGGCGCCGCGCGCGCAGCGGCAGCCCGTAGAGGAAGTAGCGGTCGCTGTAGACGCGCGTCGCGAGCCCCTCGGGGCGCAGCGCGGCGAGGAGGCGGGCCAGGGGGCGGGTGGGGGAGGGGCGGCGCGCGCGGCGCAGCAGGCGGCGCAGGGGCGCGAGGCGGCGCGGTCAGGCGAGCGGGGTGGCGCGCGAGGCGGCGCGCAGGTCGTGGAGCACCTCGAGCGCGGCGGCGGAGCTCCAGGCCTGGGTGCGGCACGAGTGGGCGCAGAAGGCGCCGTCGTGGCCGGTGAGCTCGGGCAGGCCGCGCCACGGCGAGGTGCCTATCTCTGCGGCGAGGGGCCCGAGCGCGCGCAGGACGGCGGCGACGGTGCGCGCGTGTCGGTCGTTGTCCTGCGCGAACAGGAGGCGCGCGCGCAGGTAGAAGCCGAGCGGCCAGCACCACTCGGGGCCCTGGTGGTAGTTGAACCCGTGCGCGACGTTGGGGTCGTCGGAGTCGTCGTCGTTGTTGTAGTCGGGGCGGTACGCCCAGTCGGCAGGGTCGAGCGTCTTCACGCCGAGCGGGCCGAGCAGGTGCCGCTCGACGGCGTCGAGGGCGAGCCACGCGTGCCTGGGGTCGAACAGCTCCGGCGCGACGACCATCGCCACGGGGAAGTTGCAGCGCAGCTGGTAGTCGGCCCAGGGGCGGGAGGCGCCGTGCGAGTCCTTGTAGATGGCGCGGCGGTGCACGAGGTCGGGGCGCAGGTCGGCGGCGCCGGGCGCGGCCGGCACCCAGAAGTGCCGCTCGAAGGAGCGCCGCAGACGGTCGGCCCAGTGGGCCCAGCTCCAGGCGGTGAGGGCGGGGTCGCGGGGGGAGCCGGCGCGCACGGGGCCGGCGTGCGGGTAGCGCGCGGCGCGGTGCTCGCGCTCGAGCCACGACACGACGGCGTGGCAGAGCGCCACGAGCTCCACGGCGCTGCCGTCGCGCGGCGTCGCCGGCCGGCCCCGGGTGCCGGCGCGCTCCGACGAGCCCATCTTGTCCATCCACGTGCCGCAGTTGGCCTCGTTGCCGCCGAACGGGAAGCCGGTCTCGGGGTCGACGCCGATCTGCACGTCGAAGCCCCTGTCGGTCATGTGCGCGTCGATGGCGCGGCCGGCGTTGCGCTCGCGGAACGTGCGCCCCTGGAAGTGCGCGTCGAGCGCCTC
Organism: Agonopterix arenella; assembly: GCA_927399405.1. Lineage (NCBI taxonomy): Eukaryota > Metazoa > Arthropoda > Insecta > Lepidoptera > Depressariidae > Agonopterix > Agonopterix arenella. Next base: position 57,391 of record CAKMJH010000001.1, read on the forward strand.
CTGCATCACCTCGTGCAGCGGCTGGTCGACGCGCGCGGCGTCCGACGCCGGCGCGCTATCGTCGCGCGGGAACAGGCGCCCCACGCGCTCCGCCAGCAGCGCCGCCCCGCCCGGCGCCTCCGTGCAGTACTATAACATACGATTTTACAATTAAGTCTTCGAGAGCGAATCGAAATAGATTTGCTAATTTTTACACATTGGTATGAAACTCACCTGCTTGATGGCGTACAGCCACCACCAGACTGCGTCGCGGCAGTTGAAGCGGGCGCGCACGCCGGCGTCGAGCAGGTTAGGGATGAGGCCGTGGCGCAGGCACGCCGCGAAGCCGAGGATGTGGGCGCGCGCGTCCTCGTACCGACCCGTCAGCAGGAACATGCCGCGCAGCGCGACGAACGTGTCGCGGCCCCAGCACCGCATGTAGCCCGTCGCGAAGTGCGGCAGCCCCGCCGACAGCGAGAGCACGCGGCCCGTCGGCGGCGGCAGCGGCAGCGGCGCAGAGGGCACCGCGCCCGTCAGCTGCACCGAGGTCAGGGCGAGCGCGCGCGCAAGCGGCCCCTCCGCGCACCAGGGCTCGCAGCGCGCCAGCGCCGCGCGCGCCGACGCCGCGTGCAGCGCCGACACCACGGCGTCGAAGTAGGCGGGGCGCAGGTAGCGCGGCAGGTCGGCGAGCGGCGCGAGCGCGGCCCGCACGCGCGCCCCCACCGCCGCCAGGCGCGGCTCGCGCTCGAGGCGCCGCCACAGGTACTCGACGAGCCAGTCGCCGGCGCGCAGGTTGTCGCACAGCGCGTGCCCGAGGTCGTCGGAGGGGCGCACGACGGCGAGCAGGGACGCCACGCCCTGCAGGCCCGCGTACACGAGCGGCCCGTGGCCGGGCACGTCGTAGACGCCGCCGCCGCCGGCGTCGCGCTCCTCCGCGTCGCAGCGGTAGAGCAGCGCGTTGAAGTCGCCGAGGTCGAGGTCGGCGAGGGCGGGCGCGAGGTCGGCGGGCAGGGCGGGCAGCGCGCGGCGCAGGGCGGCGAGGGCGGCGGCGACGGGCGGGTGGGGCGCGACGCGCAGCGCCACGACGGCGCCGGGCGGGAGGGCGCGCCAGGCGAGCTCGGTGCAGGCGCCGTGGCGGCGCGCGGACAGGAACACGCGCGACTGGTCGAGCGGCACGCGGCGGCGCACGCGGCACCGGTACTGCTCGAGGCCGGTGATGAGCCGCGCGTGCGCCGCGTGCGGCCCCGGCCCCTCGTACGGCCGCCCCGTGCTCCTGCGCACACACACACAAACACACGACGAGTATAATCGTCTCCGACATGGATTAGGGATATGAGAAAGTATACAGGGTGGTCCAAACGGAGACGTCCAACATTTTTTTTAATTCTTTACCCCTGGTTGTATCCGAAAATACCCCAGTAAATATGTTCCGCGATTTTTTTTAATTTAGAAGGTATATTTGAAAATTTTCTACCGGAGCGGCTTAAAACGGTTATGACTTTTTTCATAGTATGTATATTTTAAATTTTATTTTTATACGAGCGTAAACCCGCGACTTTGTCCGCACAAATTATATATCAGATTTTAAGTTAGATAATAAGCTATCAAACAAAAAAAGTTTCTTCAAAATCGGTTCAGTAGTTTCTGTGTGATGCTCGTTCAAACAAACAAATAAACAGACAGACAAACAGACAGACAAAAATCCAAAAATTGGTGATATGGAATCAGGGATACCTAAAAACCACATCGTAACTTTTTTTTTGTTAATACCTTCAATGTACAGACAAACTTCCTGTTACAGTTTTATAATAGTTTAGATTAGATTATAATTGTCTGGAAACACTCTTCCATACGTAAAATAATCAGCAACACAACATCCAAGTTACCGAAAAAAGGGTCGAAGGTCAAGATTTTAGGCTTGAATTTAAAGTTGAGGTTTTCAAAATTCTCTTAAAAATATGAAATGGTTGTTTCATAGGTACAAACAAAATCCGAGTCGCCAGGGGTACAAGCGAGCCTGCTGGTCAATCTGATAGATCCCGAAGGATTCGACATATACCAAACTTTCACTTTTGATAAAGAAACCGACCGGGAAGACGTGGAGGTGACTTTGAAAAAAAATGATGATTATTTTGGCACGAAAGCGAACGTTACTTTGCTAAGATATAAATATGACGGACAAGAGGACGGGGAGACTATGCAGCAATATGTTACGGCGTTGCGCCTTCTGAGCAGGAATTGCGGATTTGATACTCTGAAAGAGGATTTAATCAAGGATCGTATCGTGTGTGGTGTACTAAGTGCGACGATCAGGGATCGGTTGCTAAGGTGCGATAATCTGGACCTAGATAAAGATCAACCTTAGATCAAAGGATAAAGCCATAAAAATATGCCAAGCGGAGGAAATTTCACAGGAAAGTGGAGGTGAATTAATCGTTCGTAGTGTAAGTGGCAGTGCGAGTGTGAGTGCGTGTCCCGTGCACGTGGACGCGGCGCCTACTGCGACCCCCGGAACTGTGTGGTAAGGAGGACACTTCGCCCGCGTATTTAAGTCCACTTCAGTTAATAACAAGGAAAAGGTCAACAAAATTTACGAGATCGGACGAGACGACGAGTATGAGTCGGATGATTGCGAGTCGTTCCATGTGATGGTCGTGAGTGAACAAAATAACAATGCCGACAAGTAGTTCGACACAGTCGCGCGGCAATTTTTCAGTGAAATTTAAGTTAGATACCGGTGCGGACATAAATGGGCTATCGTATAAAATGATGTAATTAAACAGTAATATCAGACTAGAATCGTATGGTGGCGATTTAATCCCGATAAAGGGTGTTTGTGTGTTGTTGCGCATAAAGATGCCTTTTATGATTTAAAATTTGACATAGCAGATATACGATGTCAAAGTGTGCTGGGAATAATGTTACTATGAAAAGGTTATGACAGTTTTAAGCTGCACCGGTACAAAATTCTCAAATATACCTTTAAAAATTCATAACTTCTCTAAACTACAAAAAATCGCGGAACATACATGGGGTATTTTCGGGTACACCTAGGGGTGAGGAAACTAAAATAAATGTTTGGACTTCACCGTTTGGACCACCCTGTATATTATTGTAACGTACTCATGGTCCTTGTGCACCAGGTCAGCCTCGAGCAGTATCTCGTCGAGCAGCCCCTCGAAGCGCAGCGGGCGCAGCGCGGGCGGGGGCGCGGGCGCGGGCGCGGCGGCGGGCGGCGCGAAGGCCGTGCGCGCCACCAGGATCACAGACTGTGAACACGCGCGGCCATGGTGTAGCTGTACGTAGGGGGGTCACAGTCACAGTCACAGGGGGGATATACTCACGGCGCGGGAGCGCGGCTCGTGGCGCGTCACGGCCACCACGTCGCCGTCCATCTGGTCCACGTACACCTGCCGGAACATACACCGAGTTCAATATTATGGTATTATTATTATTGACGGAGTAGGACTAATTTTCTTTTTTTCATGTTTATGCGTAAAAACGGCCCGGAATGGCCGTATGCTTCTAAAGATTGTCTATAGCAAGGCTTTCGACCATTCCGAGAGGTACTATATTATATTTATTGGTAAGACATCAAAAATACAAAACATTATAAACCTTGAAATAGACTCGAGTGAGCGTCTCAAATACTAGCCGGGTGTTGCAGTAGCGACCCAAAAAGACGAGGCCTATATAAGGGTTAGCTACGGTTCACATCGGTAAAAATCTTCGAGAGCAATCGGTACAATGACTATTACCAAATAAAAAAAAAGAAATAAAGTAAGAATAAACATATATACAGGGTGTCCCAAAAATCAACGTCAAGCCGGAAACAGGAAGTAGGTGAGTTTATAACTGTTCAGGGAAAAATAGAAAAAAAAAATCCAAGTTGGATAGGTTTCGAGATTATGTAATTTTTTGTAACATTGGAAAAATGTCCATCCTACACTCGTCTTTTAGTATGTAGTAACTATAATTTTAACAAATGTATATCTGTGCTCTCACCACAAGCAGTAGGTACAGTACCTCGGTGTAGCCCCTCCGCGCCAGGTCTGCGTGCAGGTCGTTGAGCGCGCGCTTGGCGGCGAGCACGCCGGTGGTGGCGCAGACGGTGACGTCACCCTCCCCCTCACCCTCGCAGTCGCCCTCGCCCCACGCGGGGTAGAGGCGGCGCTCGTCGACCACGTGCACGTGGTGGGGCACGAGCTCGTCGAGGCCGCGCGTGCTGCCCGTCGCGCAGTGCGCCATGCTCACCAGCGCCGCCGTCGGCAACACGTCGAACACGCTCCTGCACGACACGTCACGAGTATCATCACTACCTCTACCACTACCACTACCACTAACACTACCACTACCACTACCACTACCACTAGCCGCGTGACGCTGACACGTCCGCTACCGATACTAACGAGTCGTATCCGAGTCCGATGTCGACGCTCTTAGTGACATTCATGTGTGTATTTGGTAAAACATCATTTGAATTATAGCCCAGTCATTTTACGGAGTTTTGTTAGGCGGGGTAGGGAGTAATTATTAATTGGACTTTTAAACTGTAACTGGCAACATTTAGTGACAAAAAGACTATCTTAAAACATATAAAAATAAAATTCGCTACGCAACATAGAAATCAAAATTATGTGTCCCACAAGGCTTTTAAATTAATAATATTAATACCAATGCAATCACTTGACTTAGATTTAACAATATAAATTATTTTTGAGCTATAAAATAAGCATTGAAATCTAAAAAACGAGGTATTTATCAGAAAATACGAAAGTTTTTTTCAAAACCTTCTAAGTAGACAAAAATATTTACACCATGTTTGCAGTATGTATAATGGTAAAGACTTAAATATGTGCAAAAAAACATTTTACCATCAGGTTTTTTAGAACGAAATAATACCTAAATTTTGAAATTGGAACTGTTGATGACTTGATTTTTTTTTAAATTTTGGTACATTTCTAGGCTCAAATTGGCACTTCAATTTTATACCGCAAAAAAAATATCAATTATTAATTAGTCCCGGTTCAAACCGTAAAATGACTGGGCTATTAGTTTGCACAACATTTCGTCTAAATCCATCGAAACGCATGAATAATCTCGAATACACGTACGTGACGAAGTTCCGAAACAAACGCGCTGAAACCATAGAACGTATTGAAAAAATCGGGTGTGTTCGCGAGGGTCGAAAAAATTCCGAAGAGCCACGACATAGTATAAAAAGCCTGTGACGTGTGTTGCAGTCAATATATTGTTACGAGCGACGCGATACGGGATTGGAGTGAAACGCTAAGTCCAATTTATTTACAGAGTTTATTGGGTTGCACACTTACACACGGTCCACCTCGCAGAGGTTCCCCTTTACACAGTCCTCCTCGCAGGGGTTTCCCCTTACACCACTGTTCACTACGTCACTACTATGACGTCACGACACGCGACCCTATAACGACACGCGACACTATGACGTCACGGCACTACACTGACACTTGTCTACTCACTGTTCCACTTTACTTTGCACTTTACTTCTCACTAGTACTTTTCCACTTTTACTTTTCTTCTTTTTTTGTTTCGCACTTTTCACTGTTAAATCAATACTGACTCGCGTCCGCAAACTCGCGGCCTTATATACTCCTTAGAATTTTCTAGATGGCCGAATTTCGTTAGTCTTTTCTTTATTCCTTTGTTCCCTTCCGGATATTTCTTAATCCCGCCTTCTTTCTCGAATTTTCCTAAACACGCCCCCTTTTATTGTTTTTTTACAAATATTTCTTCTCTCTCTTTGTTCTAGAACATTCCTATTGTTTTTGGTTCTTTTCGAATATTCCTTCTCTCTCCGTTTTCCAGAACATTCCTAGACACGCCCATTTTTTTTGTCTCTTTCCAAATATTCTTACTCCCTCTTACTTTTCTAGAACATTTCCAACAACAATAAAATCTAGAATTATTTTCGACGAGTCTCGAACCATCGACCCCCGGCATGGGAGTCCATGCCTCGACCGCTGAGCTACGAAGCTTGTTGACAAACCGTCCGAATTTTTGAATGCCTTTCTATAGCTGCGTCATTTCACAGCATCCGTGACACTGCCCCTCCCTTAGTTCTGCTCGTCCCGAGCATCATTACTTCCGAAATAACGAGCTAACCGGTCAACGTGCACTATCTTCAATGGGCTCCTTGGCGATCGTCGGATTCGATATGTGACATCATTTATTTTGGTCACTACCTCATACGGCCCTTCCCAACTTGCCTGTAACTTCGGGCACTTCCCTTTCCTCCGGACTGGATTATGCAACCATACTGATGTTCCTTCTTCAAACCCTGTATAGTTCGCCTTTCGGTCATATCGTGTCTTCGAACGGACACTGGAGTTTTGACCTGCTTCTCGAAGTTGTTCATAGATGTCGACCATTTTCTCCCGCAGTTCGCTCACATAATCACTGATACTTTTAGGAGTGCCTGGTACGCACCCTGATAGCAAATCCGCTGGAAGCTTCAATTCTCTCCCGAAGTTTGCTATCGCTGGAGTTGCTGAAGTACTCTCATGAACAGCGGTTCGATAGGCCAACAGGAAGAGAGGTATGTACTCATCCCAGTTATCCTGATGATTATCGACGACCTTCGCAAGATGCCGTTCCAAGGTTTGATTGAACCGCTCCACCATTCCGTCGGACTGAGGATGATAAGGAGTAGTACGGGTCTTATGAATTCCGAAAATCTTGCATACTTCCTGGAACAACTGTGACTCAAAGTTCCTGCCCTGATCACTGTGCATTTCTAGCGGAACCCCAAACCGGCAGAAAACTTCGTTTACCAACTTGGTAGCCACAGTTATCGCTTCCTGATTTGGAATGGCAAATACTTCAGGCCACTTTGTGAAGTAATCCATTACCACAAGTATATACCGGTTTCCTGACTTAGTGACTGGAAATGGTCCCGCAACGTCTAAAGCGATTCGTTCCCAAGGCGCCCCAACATTATAAATTTTCATTGCTGCCCTGCTCCTCGTATGAGGTCCCTTTACAGCTGCACAACTTGTACACTTGCGGCACCAATCTTCTACATCGTCTCTACAATGCAACCAGTAAAATCTTTCCTTCACTTTCTCCAGGGTTTTCTTTACACCCAAATGCCCTCCAGAAGTTCCATCATGAAAAACTCGCAGAATTTCTTTCACCTTAGCTCGTGGGACCACTAACTGTAGATAAGAGTCTTTTCCATTCGATGTATCCCATTTCCTACAGAGCAATCCATTATGTAAGACGAGACTCTTCCACTGAGCCCAAAGTCCTTTCGTGTCTGTCCCGTACCTTGCCACCTCACTCCACTGAGGCTTTGAATCATCATTCCTTAACCAGTTCAGGATTGGCCCGACTCCTGGGTCCTTTTCCTGTTCATGGCGCATCGCTTCGTTGCCCCACTCATCGTTGATGGCATCAGTTCTAATAACCCTGAGTGAAACTGATTCCTTCCCCTCCTGCTTGCTACAGTGCTTACAATCTTCTGGACATGGTCTTCTTGATAGTGCATCTGCATTGGAATGAACTCTTCCGCTTCGGTGTTCTACTTCAAAGTTGAATTCCTGTAGTTGCTCTAACCATCTTGCAACTTGACCTTCCGGATTCTTAAATTGAAGCAACCATTTCAATGCAGCGTGGTCAGTCCTGACTAGAAATTTACGTCCCAGCAAATACTTCTTGAAGTGTTGTACAGTCTTCACCACCGCCAATAATTCTCGTCTAGTTACACAATAGTTTCTCTCAGGTCTGGATAATGACTTACTGAAGTAGGCTATTACAGTTTCCTGTTCACCATGTCGCTGTGAGAGCACACCTCCAATCCCGATGTTGCTGGCGTCCGCATCTACAACAAATTCCCCCTGAACATCGGGATATCCAAGAATTGGCGCCTTACTCAGACGTTCTTTCAACTCCATAAAAGCCTCTGCACACTCCGAATCCCATGTGAACGTCCTCTTTTCTTCCGTAAGTCGATGTAGTGGCTTCGCGATGTCCGAAAACCCTTTCACAAAACGACGATAGTAAGAACAGAGCCCAAGGAAAGCTCTAACTTGTGTCTTATCTCTCGGAGTCGGCCACTCTCTTACAGCAGCAGTTTTGGCAGGATCGGTCTCGACTCCTCTCTCAGAGACTACATGTCCAAGGTAATTGACTTGCCGTTTAAAGAAAGAACATTTCTTTGGACTTAACTTGAGATTTGCTCCACGCAGTCTTTCGAAAACTTTCTCTAACTTCTTCAGATGATCATCGAAATCTCGACCAACAATGATGATGTCGTCCAAGTAGACCAGACACGTATCACCCAGAATTCCAGCTAGGACATGTTCCATCAACCTTTCGAAAGTCGCAGGGGCATTACACAATCCAAACGGCATTACCTTGAACTGCTACAGTCCTTTCCCGGTAGAAAACGCGGTTTTCTCCTTGTCTTTGGGGTCTACGTCCACTTGCCAGTACCCACTTTTCAGATCGAGCGTTGAAAACCACTTCATTCCACTCAAGGTGTCTAAGGTGTCGTCGATTCTTGGCAAAGGGTAGCTGTCTTTCTTCGTCACTTCATAAAGCTGCCGATAATCCACACAAAATCTCGTAGAGCCATCCTTTTTCTTGACGAGAACTACTGGTGAACACCAGGGACTCGATGAAGGTTCGATGGTGTTACTCTTCTTCATGTCCTCTATCATTTCCTCCACTTCCTTCTCACGAGCAAACGGAATGCGCCTAGGTCGTTGCTTAATTGGCGCTACATCTCCTGTATTAATCGTGTGCTTCACCAGGTCTGTTCTACCAATATCTGCGTCGTTCTAAGAGAACAAGTCTGAAAAACGCAGCAGCAAGTTCCTCGCTTTCATAGCCTGTAGCCTAGTCAGGTCATTGCTGGAGTCTCCCATAACCTTCGATACCACATCCCCCTCGGACTTATGTTTCCTAGGAGGATTTGCCACACATTGTCGCAACCATAAAACCTCCTCACAGTGACCAACAACCTCCCCCTTCTCAATCGTCAGGTCCACATCTCCAACGTTAAGTATCGGGATTGAGGTAGATGAAACTGATCCGACAACTGTCCTTGCCGGAATCCAACAAGTTTCAGTATTAACTTTCTCTACCACAGCACATCTTCGTGGTAATCTCCCATCGGTACTCTTGGGCAAAACAACAGGTACCAAGGTCTGTGATCTAGGCTTGAGAACCGTTTTTCTCACACAGTAGACCTTTCCCGACGATCCACCTTTCATCGGAACCTCCTCTGTGTTACACCGTAGCACTCCACTTTTCATGTCTATATTACACTGGTGATTTTGTAAGAAATCTAAGCCAATGATGCAATCGTCCACTATTTCAGCTACAATCACCTCATGTTTGAAAGGAGTTTCCCCGATCTTAATTGAAACTCCCAACTCTCCCTTAACAGGTATGCGCTGGCCGGTAGCTGATGTCAACTGTAGATTGGTTCGCTGCAGAAGTCGTTTCTGGTAACTTTTCATTTTGCTTAACAGTCGAGCATTGATCACCGTTCTCGAAGCTCCGGTATCCAAGGTTAGTTGACAGATTCTACCATTGACCTCTCCTTCAACTAACAGACTGTTTCCGTCCGATGTTTGTTTGACTCTAATGGTTGGGGTTGCAGCATACCCGGCCAGCGCCCACCCCGCAGCCCTGGCTGGTTTTAGTTTTCCTGCTGCTCATCAGTCGAGACTCCAACATCCCGACGGCCTGTGCGCTTCGGGCAGGAGCTGCGAATATGCCCTCGTTCACCACACTCGTAGCACACATAACTGACGCTTCGATTTCTTGGCGCTGATGCTCTAGTCACCACAATCTCCCTGAGACGAGAGGAACGAGGATCCTGGCGTACGGCTTCCACCTCCAATGCATGAGCAACAGCGTCCCTGAGTGTAACATGATGCCCAAGTCGCACTGCAGCTCGCACCTCCGGGTCCCGTATTCCATCCGTAAAGGCCTGCAGGAGCATGTCATCGATGGCTGCTGGTGATGACTGGAAGGCCTTTCGCACGAGCTTCTCCACTTCCACGGACCATTGTTGCAGACTTTCGTTAGCATGTTGGTTACGTTCCTTCAATCGCGCTCGATACATGTGTTCGAGATGTCCATCGCCGAATCTAGCCTCCAGAGCTCCGAAGAGACCGTCGAACGTTAGATTTTCGCCAGCACCTACGGCTTCCAGTACGGTGAGAGCCTGTCCCTGGAGTGCCAATGTCAACGCAGACTGCGCCTCTTCCTTGCCCCAGCCATTAACCTTCATTGCTGTCTCAAATTGTAGCTTAAAGGCGGCCCATGACGTCAGTCCATCGTAAACCGGAGTCTTGACACCTTTTGGTTGTATGGGTGAGTCAAAAACAGCAGCGACACGACTATGAGATTTGCTCTGCTCAACTTCTCGCCGGATTTTGGCAAACTCACCCTCCATACGTTCAAACCTCCCTTCGACCTCACCCTTCACACGATCCAACCTCCCTTCAACAGCTTCGACTCTCTCGACCGCCTGCTGCAAGCCTTTCGTAATATCTTTATGAAGCGCCTCCTGCATCGTGCGCATCTGTTCTTCCTGGCGGCGAGCCTGTTCCTCCTGGCGTTGAACCTGTTCTTTTATCATGCGTGCCTGTTCATCCTGGCGGCGAGCTGCCTTTTCCTCCTGACGGCGAGCTTGCTCCTCCTGACGGCGAGCTTGTTCCTCCTGACAGCGAGCCTGCTCTTCTTTCAGTGCGCGCAGTTGTTCCTCCATCATGCGCTGGATTTGATAGAGGAAGTTCCCTGGGTTCTGCTCCGGAGTGCGCTGCACTTCGCCTCCTTCAGGTCTTCTCTCCGGAGTTCACTGCACCTCGGTTGCAAGGCCCGCACCTTCCTGGCGCGCTTCCGACATGGCCCGCGTGGTGACTCCCTTTAACTCTTTTGGCACCAGCGGCATCCTACTCCAATCCACTTCTGACACCAAATGTTACGAGCGACGGGATACGGGATTGGAGTGAAACGCTAAGTCCAATTTATTTACAGAGTTTATTG
>CAKMJH010000002.1:0-21311 GCA_927399405.1 Agonopterix arenella
AAAAACATCTATCTAAGTAGCACAGCAGACATCAAACTACAGCGTTCCGGCGAATCCTTCATGATTGAAAAGGGAGTAAAACAAGGAGATCCGCTTTCTCCCAAACTGTTTACCAGCACCTTGGAGTGGATGAACCGTACAAAAACACAACTCATGACCAACAGCACGAAACGTAGGGTAGGTCATACAATATGTCGATGAATATATTTATCTAGGCCAGATAGTCTCCTTCGAGAACAGGCAAGACAAAGAAGTCACCCGTCGTGTTGATAACGCCTGGAAGAGCTCCTGGTCGATGAAAGAGTTAATTTAAGGGAAACTTCCACTGTCACTCAAACGGAAACTCATCGACATGTGTATCCTGCCCGTCTTAACCTACGGTGCTCAAACGTGGTCATTTACGAAATCTCAGATATCCAAACTCCAGGTTTGCCAAAGAGCAATGGAGCGCAGCATATTAGGTGCCAGAAGGATCGACCGGGTCAGAAACACCACTCTGCGCTCCAAGACCGACATAGCTGATGCAGGTGTTAAGGCCGCCAAACTGAAGTGGGACTGGGCTGGACATGTTTGTCGCATGCAAACGGAGTGATGGGCAACGGTCGGGACCCAATGGGAGCCCGACGATGGAAGCCGGGGCCGGGGCAGACCAAGAAAGAGATGGCGCGACGACCTGGATGCCCACGAAGCGAAATAGCAACTGATGGCACAGGATAGGGAAAGCTGGAAAAGCTTGGGAAAGACCTTTGCCCAACAATGGGAGAAAATAGGTTAAAAAAAATCTATATCCGTAACGTTACACAGCAGGTTTTTGCATAATAATAACCCTAAAACAAAACATTTGGTACCTGGCCGCTTAAAGACGCCAATATTACTCATATCCCTTAGTTGTTTATTGAACAGCTAAAATGGGGATGATTTACAACCTCCGGAGCCTAGGGAGTATTACATACTTTATTATCAACACTGTTTTGACCTTATACACATTAAATCCGGATATTAATCCTTCAAAATGTAACGTTTTTGTTGTTTTTATAAACTCGTCGAGATCATTGAAATTTATCCAATCTAAACAATGTCTTTGTCACGTTTGATATGTCATAGTGTATCTATAATATAATTGTTGTTTTCAGAGTATGCGAGTAAGCGATGCTGTTTATAACTGCAATTGGTATTTAGCCAAAAAGTCTTTTGTGAAAAGTTTACAAATTGTACATCATAGGTCAGTATAAAAATTTCAACTACATTCTTTCTAATTTAATTTACATATTGGTACTTTTTCCGTACCTACCTACGATCGGGTGACGGAGACCTGACATGGTCGTGAATTTATCTCTGCCTAAAAGTTTACAAATTGTACATCATAGGTCAGTATAATCATTTCACCTACATTTTTTCTAATGACTGATGATTTTTTTCTTTTTTTTCTTTTCTTTCTTTCTTTCTTTCTTTCTTTTTTTTCATTCTTTCTTTTCTTTCATTTTTTCTTTTTTTCTTTTCTTCTTTCTTTCTTTTCTTTCTAGATAATTTGTGTGACAATGTCCATGATATTTATTATTATAATTTAATTTAATTTACATGTTGGGTCTTTTTTCCGTACCTACGATTGAGTGACGGAGACCTGACATGGTCGTGAATTTATCTCTACATAAGTATTATATGAATGCAACAAACTGGTATATTTATGTTAATAATTTACAGGGCACAAATACCATGCAAGATATCAGCGTATGGTTACGTCGATGTCAATCTTCAAACTTATTCAAAGGTGATATTAAATTATTTCACTTTCGTATTCATATATTTTTTATTATTGATTCGTACCAAAATTAGCAAAACGGAACAACATCACCACTCCATCACCACTTAATGCTCAAGCATTCATCAGAGTTGGCTGATTTCAAAGAAATTGAAATCTAACTAACGCGGTACAACACAAAATTTTTCAAAAGTCAGCCATCCTTTGCGCTTTGTACAAAATATTTATATTACATTTTTTGGAGATGGTATTTTAATCTATATTTTACAGTCCCTTTACATTATACATTTTTGGTTTCATGAATTGTATACTATATCTCCGTAACGAATCAAGAACATATGCTGTTTTTGCAAAAAAAAGCGGATTATTTTGAAAAGTTGGCTGAGTATAATAACACATTTTCGCTTATTTTCGACATGGCTGTTTTCTGCTTAACGCGATCCTGTTTAAAAAGATGCCAATGATTTTAATTTCACCCTGTTGATTGATTGCATAATTATTCAGTTTATTTGCTCTGTAGGCAGAAGTAACAGCGTTATATTGCCAACCTAGAATTTATTTATTTTATTTATTTATTTTTCAATTTTGGACACAAACAGTCTTAATAATAACAATAAATCTAAAACTAGTGAACAGATACCAGACTTGGAGGTCCCAAAAATTATTTTTACAGTTTTTATAAAAATACGTAGGTGTTTGGCTTAACATAAGTTCGATTTTAGTTAAGGATTTACAGTTAGATATAGTTAAATAATTTTGGAAAGTGAAAGTGTTGCCAACCAAATTGTAGCATAATAGATAAAAAATAACATCAGTTTTATGACTTTATATAAATTTAGATTAGACTTAAGATATTACAGTTATAGTTAGACGTAAACCATTTCAGCTTATAGTTAAGTAAATAACTTGACAGTTAAATATTGCATTGCTAATAGACAAAGATAAATAAGCTTTTCTGGCTTTATATGAATTTGGATTAAGGAGTTTATCATTATAATCATTATAACTGCTGTAATTATTTCCAGATATTGAGCACCGCTTGGTCCTACTTCTCCTTGCTGAGTGCCATCTACAGTAAAGGTGAAAAGTAAAGTGATACCGCATTTTAGGAGTGTTAACATTTCTATGCACCATTTTTGTCATTAACATTTTCGTCAATTTGAAACGTTCACTAATAAAATATTGTATACATTATCTGTAGACCTCTTCTTTATATAAAGAAGAGTGGCGGATGCGATGTTATTTCGGTCTCAGTCTTAGAGGGACTGCACATCAATAAAACTTAGGAAAACATATACTTCGCATACAGTATGTGTAGAGTAAAATAAAACTAACCATAAAGTTAATTGGTCGTTACTTGTATAAATTTGAGGAAAGGTGTTTCTCCTTTTGAATCAAGTGTGTGAACCTCATACATAGTCCAGTCAATTCACGATAACCGTATAGTATTACGATAATTGCAGGAAACGAAATAAGTCACACTATCAGTTCAACCAAACTAAAGACGTTCCTTAATGACCATAGAATACTCTTATTTGATTAAACAAGCTGTCACGGTTGCGTTTTGATACTGCTTTTTGGCGGACTTGACAAATTTACTGCTAATTTTCACTTTAGAATCCATACTTTTAGAGATGTGGATTATTTTCCAAAAAAATCCTCAATTTTATCTGTTTAAAATTATGAACGCCGATGAGTACGGCTTATATAGTTTTCGTAAAAGTTACTGCGTCCAAATTCGCCACTGTTCTTTAGAGCTATTAGGTAGGTATAGATCATTAACTTAAACATACAAGTAATATTAAGTTTATGGTATAGATATTTCTCTTAATTGCACTTGTACGCTATTATACTGCTATACTACGATAGACAAATAGCAGAAGCTTAGGAATATTGTACACCATAATTATTTAGTAAATACACACGTATTCAAGCTATAATGATAACCATCATAGGCTGGCCACGCGTAAAGCTTGACGTGCCGTGTGTACCTGTTTCAAAGCAAATAAATTAAATTATATTCTATATACAGTGTGTAAACTTAAATGTGTTACGTAGGTACTTTAAGGGGTGCTTCAGACTAGAGAAACAAAAATCATCCGTTCGAGACATTTGAGTCGCGTCTCCATTGACGTTCTCTATAGAACAGTTGGTTTTATTCTGGATTTCAATGTTTTCTATTCAGATCTATTCTAGTTATTCTTTTCTTAAATTAGTTTAAATATTACAGTGTGCAATAAAAATATGTAGTTTTATTTTCCCTTCTATTCTCACCGAAAAATAAATCTGTAATATATATTTAACTAGCGACCCGCCCCGGCTTCGCACGGGTGCAATGCTGATACTAAATACACTACAGAAAAACTGTGAACGTTGTATATAAAAACATAGCGGCCCGCTCCGGCTTCGCACGGGTATAAAATATATAGCCTATGTGATTAAAATCGATCCAGTAGTTTTGATTTATTCATTACTGCCCGTGGCCCGCACGCGTTAAATTTGGAGTAAAACAATCCCCCTTTCCCTATACCATGAAGATTTCCTGCTATCTTTGGAATATCTAAATTCATACACTACATTTTTACTTATTTACTTTTTACATTTTTAACTATTTATTTTATTTTTACAACATATTACAGGATGTCTTTATAAACAACGTTCACAGCTTTCTTGTCATTAGACAATACAAATATGTTTTCTCTGGAGGTCACTCTTGAAAGAGCGACATACAGTTGTCCATGTGAAAAACAGTCAACGCTCAAATCTAAGCCTGCAACGTTGAAGGTTTGACCCTGCGAATTATTAATGGTCATTGCAAAATTACTTATAATTACTGATACGTTGTCGCGCTGAAAAGCACGTTTTTATAATAAACGCGTCCGATCGCTGCTAAATTCAAAGTGCTATAGGGAAAACCGCGGCCTCAGACGCGCTATTTATAGGCACGCTCTTGCCGCACCGGGCGGCCGGCCGGTACCGCCGCAAACGCGACGTCCCGCAATTTTTAAATCTGTAATATCTTCGAAAATATTCACTTAAATCATACGGTGTACAGGGCCATATAGATCTATATTCCATTGTCCAAATCCATTGACTGGCTCAATTTTCTCACGCTTTCAGATGTAGACTTGGCGGTTGAGAGTTTTTATGAGGTTATTAATGAAATTATTTTAAAGTACACCCCCCTATCAAAGGATAACGCACATGACTTCCCAACTTGGTTTAATCCAGCATTAAAAAAGTGTCTTCGTGAAAAAAACAAATACCACAAGCGATACAAAAAATACCACAATCCACGTGATTATGACTCGTATTCGCTGTTACGCACGAGATGTAAAAGTCTAATGGATAAGTGTTACAACTCTTTTCTCTCCGGTATTGAGAAAAATTTAGATAAAGATGTAAAACCGTTCTGGACATTTATCAGTAGTAGGAAGCATTGTAATAGCTTACCTCAGACAATGACGTTCGATGGACTTTCCGCTTCCGACAGTAAGGGCATATGTGAACTCTTTTCAAAATATTTTTGCACGGTGTTTGAGAATCCTTCTCCTCCTCCTTCTTCTGTGGATACTCTCGAGATAATTTCACCCAATACCTTGTCCAAAATAGTATTAACTCATGATCAAGTTTCGAATAAGCTTCGTCTTCTGGACCCAAGTAAGGGACCTGGTCCTGATGGTATTCCAGCTAGGTTTGTGAAAGCTTGTTCTAGTGAGTTAAGTATACCCTTAACTCTGATCTTTAATAGCTCACTTGATACAGGCGATTTTCCATCTATATGGAAAACCGCCCATGTTATACCTATTTACAAATCAGGCAATAAGGCGGAGTGTGCTAACTATAGGCCTGTAAGTATTCTATCGTGCCTTGCAAAGGTTTTTGAGTCATTGGTGTACGATCATATATATAATTTAGTAAAACCGATCCTCTCTACGAGTCAACACGGCTTTATAAAAAATAGATCGACTGTTTCAAATTTACTTGTCTATAAAAACTATTTATGTACTGCTTTTGCATCTTGTGGACAGGTAGACTCAATCTATACTGATTTTCAGAAGGCATTTGACAAAGTTGACCATGCCATATTATGTCAAAAAATCAATAGCCACGGTGTCCATGGAAGTCTATTGCGTTGGGTCTCCTCGTATTTGGAAAATCGAAGCCAGCTTGTTGCTATCAAGGGCTATACATCGACACCAGCTTTTATCAAATCTGGAGTACCTCAGGGCTCACATTTGGGCCCTCTATTCTTTATCATCTTCATCAACGATCTAGTAAGCATTTTATCATGTCAGAGTTTACTGTACGCAGATGATTTAAAGATTTACACAACTGTCGGCAGTATCAACGACTGCTTGAGACTCCAGAATGATCTTGTTCAAATATCGAGTTGGTGTCGTTCTAACAGGATGTTTTTAAATGTCAGGAAATGTTTTGTGATCACTTTTACTAAAAGGTGAATAGGATAAATTTTGATTATCAGCTGGACGATACAACTCTTGATAGAAAGACCATTGCACGGGATTTGGGTGTATTGTTTGATGAACAGCTGTCATTTCGTGATCACTATTCACATATTATTGGTAGGGCTGGTCAACTCTTGGGCTTCGTCATGAGAAGCACTAAAGGCTTTAAGAATCCCAACAGCTGCCTTCTGTTGTACAATAGTCTTGTCAGAAGTATCCTGGAATATGGCTCTGTTGTCTGGTCGCCATACTACACTGTCCACTCGGAAGCTATCGAGGCCGTGCAGAGGAAATGTCTCAGGTTCATTTGCTACCGGTATGGTTATGGTCGTACACTTAGCACATACTCCGACAGGCTACTAAAATTTAACATTTGTTCTCTCCAAGTAAGGAGAAAACAGCAGGACCTCATTTATTTACATAAAATTCTACACTCGACTATGGACTGCCCTAGCTTATTGTCACTTTTAAACTTCAATATACGTTTCGTTACTCGCAATCCACCAATATTTTCACTGCAACTGTATAAAAATAACACATCGTTCTATAATCCGATTGTGAGAATGTGTAGACTACTTAATGAAGTTGCCCACGATATCCCAGAGTTTGATATATTCAATTACAGAATTGGTGTAGTTAAAAATAATATTAAGAGAATCATTAAGTAACATTGTTGTTGTTGTTGCGTTCTTATTAATTACTCACTAGTAATTAATGGGAACGTAATAATAATTGCAAGTAATTGTGGTCTGAATATTTGAACACATAACACTTTATGTGTTCAAATGTTTAGATCATAATTACTATAATTACTATATTATTAAGGTTTAATTATATTCAAAAACTGTTTTAACAATTATATACAGGTTTTAAGTCGCAATTGTTAATGTTTCTGTGCATGCATGTTTAGGGTTGCAATCTAGATTTAAGCTATATGTTCTTATGTTTTATTATTTCAGTGATTGTTTCCTGTTGTGTGTGTCTAATAAAATAAAATAAAAAAAATAAAATATTAAATGAACAATGTATTTAAGGTATTTAATTGGTTAAGGATTAATGCTGTATTGGTTAAAATCGCTTCGAAAATTAGCCATTATTTGTCGTAAAAAGTAAATGACAAAAAAAAGTTATTGTGGGTTATCCATAAGAGATAGACATATACCATCACATACTTTTCTGTAGACCTTTTCAATGTGTACAATACTTAGTACATTATTTTGATAAAACTCGTAGGGTTCAGCCTGCGTTTGCAATGTAAGCGGAAAAAATGTAATTATTTACGACATCACATTAGAAACCTCAAAAATAACAGTACTTCTCCACTATTTAATGGATGTCATTATACATATAAACCTTCCACTTGAATCACTCTATCTATTAAAAAAAACCGCATCAAAATCCATTGCGTAGTTTCAAAGACTTAAGCATACAAAGGGACATAGGGACAGAGAAAGCGACTTTGTTTTATACTATGTAGTGATTACGTTCATTGATAAAAAATATATACGGTTGAATTGAGAAACCTCCTCCTTTTTTGAAGTCGGTTAAAAATACTGTTACGATTTTGTAGATCTCTCCTTTATAAAGAAGAGTGGCGGATGCGCATTTTATTTCTGTCTCAATCTTAGGTCCGCCACATACATACGGAATAAACTTGATTCGGAATTAGATTCCGGATGGAGTGTTGCCGCTTTCAGATACTTTTTGCTAGATCTAGTGATTTTTTGATGTCTTAGGTGGCATTTTTTAAAGATTTACAGTCATATCAAATAGGCGTTGATGGAACGATACCGTATCGTGACGGTGCAGTTGCGACGTCGTTGCGATATATTTGAAAAAATCGCCTACGCTCAAAAATCGCTTGTGTGATAATGGTTTACGCCATTTTGTATGCAGATTATGTCTAATGTTAAAACTATCGATAGTCTTTTAATATAGTTGCATAATATTGAAATACAATTTACAAATCATCATCGTAACGTCATGACATCATCACATGATAGTAATTATCATGTATAGAAATTGTTGGTTACGTTTTAATAAATACCTAAAAATACAATTGTCATTAATTTGGCATTTCATTCATTTTTATTTTAGGCATTTTTTAAACAGCACTCTAAGTAATTTTTGTAACCATAGTTGACAACACTGAATCCTGAATCAGGATTCCGGATCGCAATTCCGTATGTATGTGGCGGACCTTAGACGGGACCGCACGTTTAATTCATTTATTGCTTTCATGTGCAGTATTAAAAGTTTTAAGGTGGTTTCAGTCCATACAAAAGTTTGACTCACAATACGTGTAGACGGAAATAATAAAGGTATATTTTATATATGGAAAAATAGTTTAGATAATCTAGTTGCCGCGTCACAAACAAAACTTGCAATTTGTAATTATAATTACGAAGATTTTTATATCTTCGTAATTATTTTATTAATTGCAAATGTTATTTGTGACGCGGCATCTAGATTTTCTAAACTATTTTTCCATATACACAAAGTTACTTATATTAATACCGTCTACGCGTATTGTGCGTCAAAGTTTTGTATAAAATTGACTCCTCTCCAACCACCTTAAGCAATACGTGTAAAGTGAAAAAAAACTAACTAGGTTTCAGGTTTCTCCTTGTGATACCTTTTGAATCAAAAGTGTGAACCTCAGAATCTTTCTCATTACATAGTCTACTCAATCTTCTATTTAAACGAATATTCAAGAAAACCTATTGTATATATTGTAGGAAACGAAATGAGTGTTGTATGAACATGTCAATAAACGTGACTTTATACTATACAATACAGGGTGTAAAATTAAATGCTTTACATATCGAACAGGGTGCTTCAGACCATCAAACTGAACAACTTTCAGTATGGAGCTAAAATTGAAATTGGGAAAAAAATCTGCTGTTCCATTGTTAATGTCAATAGCTACTCAACCAAAATGTATGATAACTATAATTTTTTTTCGAAGTTGTTCTCATGGTAAAAGTTGTTCATTTTGATGGTTTAAAGCACCCCATAAAGTATGTAACGCATTTAAGTTTACACTTTATATAATACTAGCTTTTGCCCGCGACTTCGTCTGCGTAGACATGTAATTTTGTCTAATGTCTCGTCTAAGGTTATGAAGGTCATGGTCCGAACCAAGTCTAGGAATCCTGGCATGTAACATTAGAATGGCGATTAAGGAATGGGCTGATAAAAGACACAGGCTAGAATGCTCTGGCCTCTCGGGTCTGCAACACTGCAGGAAATTCATCAGCAATCTTCTTATTATCGTGTGGGCAAAGCCCTGGTGTCAGAGTATAACAGCAATATAACACCACGAATCCCACAGTTCATACTGAACAACAGCAGGAGCAAAGCTCGTGCCATCGTCGGAGCCCTCACCGGGCACTACGCAACAGGCACGATAAAGCTCACTCTAGATCCCGGTTGCCGAGCGTGTGGAGAGGAGGAGGAAACCATGGAACATTTGTACTGTGTGACTGCGATGTCTTGGTGGGTAAACGTATGTGACTCCTGAGAGATGGTTATTCATTACAGGTTTCTTACCCTGAACGCTATTGCCAGGGGGGCAATATTCCAAGTTTTTCAAGGATGAAGAAAATAATATGTAGGGTTCAATACAAAAGATACCATTGGGTCGAAGTGTTGCTGGCTTGCCATTTCCCATAATAAGATAAGAAAGTCATGAACTTAAGCTAAATCAAAATCAGAAAGTACCCCAAGTAATTCTGTAGGTATCAGATTTAAAAGTCATTCACTGGATCCATCACTTTAATTTTTCTACTGTACGTCGTTTATTAGTTTTTTATTTATGTCGAGCAGCATAATAATCATCTTACGACCCACTGCGGGTCACAGACCTCCACTCACGTACAAATGTTAGAGGATACTCTACCACGCGGGCTACTGTAAAATGGTGAAGGCAAGAGCTAAAACGATAATATTCTAGGAAGCTAATGGTCAATTTGCTAAAAAAGATTTTCAATTATGTAAGTAGCTAAATTACCGACCTGTAGTGTTATATTATAAGGACCTTTTAGATACGTAGGTACCTTTTTATACGTCGTGGTAGAATGATGTTCTATAGTTAAGTTGCACAAGCCCTCAAAAAATCATAATTGAGACCGAAAATCAAACAAAACAAAAATTTGGCAAGAATTACTGCAACAAAATTCGTCCTTTCTGTAAAATAAGGTAATCATTCCGTAGCATTGGCTCAGATTGGACTCAAACAATCAATATACTTACAACGATGTATTACAACGATAATATAATCAACTAAATTTGTAAGCTTCTGCTATAGCTAGGTTTTTAAATTAATAATTGTAGCACACTTGCTTTAAAAAAACTCCCAACGCCATCTATTAAGATGAAAACAATGCTACGATTAAATTTTTGAACACTTGATTTTTAATATTTGACGACCCGGTTGGTGTAATGGTTACCTGGCGAGGTAACCTGGTTTGGCAGTCCGGCGGGACTGCCAAACCAGGGTCCTAGGTTCGAAACCCGGTTCGGTCATGGATGTTATAAATGTTTGTGCCGTTGTTGTATGGTTTCTATAATAAAAAGCCTATAGTGCTTGCTTGGAATCATAACAATGTTCCTGTAAGCGTTATATATTTATTTAATTATTTTTCTAATTCAGCCGGTAAGTAACTATACAATCAAATCTGTAAGACCGAATACTGAGATGTCTTGAGCGTGAATTGAGTATGGTACTTGCTTAAAAAAAAACACGCAACGCCATCTATTAAGATGAAAACAATACTACGATAAAATTATGAACACTAACTTTAGAAAAGGTTAAAAGAAAGAGGATTTTTAGTATTTGCCGACCCGGTTGGTATAATGGTTACCACGCCAGACTGCCAAACCAGAGTCCTGGGTTCGAGTCCCGGTTCGGTCTTGGATGTTATATGCCGTTGTTGTATGGTTTCCACAATAAAAAGCCTATAATGCTTGCTTGGGATAATTAAAATAATGTTTGTGCCTGTGAGCGTTATTTATTTATTTGTTTAATTATTTTTCTCGCGTTCTCCGCTGGAGAATACGCTTGCCCAGTGTGGGGCCGATCTGCCCACGCCAAGCTGGTGGATACCGGCACTAAACAAAACGTGTCGGATTATAACTGGTTGCTTGAAACCGACTCCAGTACAGTTGCTTTACCCACTGCCTGGCATAGCGCCCCCAGATGTAAGTAGGGCTGTGGCAGGTTCCTCAGAGAGAGCCCAAATGGTGGACGACACACGACATCCCATGCATGGCTTTATTCCTGCGCCGCAAAGGCTGCCAAGCCGACGCAGCTTTATGAAGTGTGTCGACCCCCTGAATACTGGCTCAGCGCAAGCATGGTGTACTCTATGGCGACATAAAGTGTCCCTCCCAACTCCATTTGTGTCGCCGTCTGAGAGCCTCACGCCTAGACATGACTTGCCTTGGGCGACCTGGAAGTCTTTAAACCGACTTCGAACCCAGGTCGGTCGCAGTAAGGACAACATGGTCAGGTGGGGATACGCGGATGCGCAAAATGTGACTTGCTTGTGTGGAACTCCACAAACGATGGCCCATCTCACATCGTGCCCTGCGTGCCCTAACATCTGCACGCAGGAGGAGCTCATGACTGCTAGCGACGGTGCAGTATCGGTTGCCCGATTCTGGCAAGCTACTATTTAGCGACTTTGTTCAGAATTTGAAGTCGACATGATAATTAGAAGATTATTTTTCCAATTCGCCCAGTACCTATACAATCAAATCTGTAAAACCGAATTTCTGAGACGTGTTGATGATAGAACCACAAACATAATATTAATATTAGTGAGATACCTGGTAGGATGGTAGGATTAAAATTAGAAAAAAGCCAAAATAAAACATCCTGCGCTAATATTAGATCTGATATGATCTCAGGATATTATTATGATTGAAGGTCAGGCCCTTAACATATCAAGCCTAACTGCTTCTGTCTAATCCGGTGAAAAATGGATATAGTCGTTGAATGTATTTAAAAAAAAATAAAAAAAAACATTCTCGACCAAGAATCGAACCTCCACCTCATGCACGAAAATCTAACCATATACCAAATATACTACACAGCTGTTGTCAAAACTGTTGAAAAAAGTAAATACTATTTTTATCACTGCAATCTACACAAATGCATCTGTCAGCGTCAAATTGACGCTAGTGAGCATAGAATAAAAACGTGGTACATGTTTCAGCATGATAAAACATTGTAATGTATCCCACAGGAACCCATTGCTAGAATAAAAAGTATCCTATATCTTAATCCAGAACACATTCTATCTGCGTGCCAAATTTCATCAAAATCCATTCAGCCGTTTATGCGTGATTGCGCCACAAACATAAAACATTACAACTTTACAAACATCGTCACAAACTTTCACGTTTATAATGTTAGTGAGATTATTAGTTCTTCCTCGTGATGGCATTTTTCATTATTGAAAACAATCAAGTGTACTGGCAGATACAAAATTATTTTTTAAGTATGATTATCACTGAACGGAACGCGTCGGGGCGCATTATATATATATTACTTTATTTTTTATATATTTAACTTAATATGCTGACACTTTTTTAAGAGGATGATCAGACCATCAAACAGCTTTCTCTATGGGACTGTCATTGATATTGCGAAAAAAAATCTTCTGCCCCATACATTTTTGTAGAGTAGGATTGCAGTTTTGTATGGAACAGTTGATTTTTTTTCGTGATTTTGACTTTGGTCCCATACAGAAAGTTGTTCAGTATGATGGTCTGATCATACCCTTAAAAAACTATCTGCATATAAGAAGGACCATATACATCTTGCAATCCGGTCAGATGCGCGCGAAATCGGTGACGGCCGCATTCCACTGCAACGTAGCCTGTTCAGCACTCGCTGTCAATTTGCATGCATTTGAAACAACGGCTGAGGCGCACGTATGCGCCTGGATTCCAGCGAATAATTTCGTCCGGAAGGACGCAGTCGGCTATTGCCGAATGTTACATTAATTTATGTAAAGCTCATATCAAGCGACAGTCCGTACAATCCGACAATCAAACAGTCTTCAGAATTAGCTTACTTTATTTTTAATTAGTGTTACTTAGTTGAAATTGAAATGGGACCGTACATTGGTTGCACTTGCGGTTATATGTTTATATCGCCGGCTCCAGTCAACGTAGCGAGATAAATTATATACCAGATTTTAAGTCAGATCATAAGCTATCAAACAAAAAAAGTTTCATCAAAATCGGTTCAGTAGTTCTTGCGTGATACTCGTTCAAACAAACAAACAAACAAACAAATAAACAAACAAACAAACACACAAACAAACAGACAGACAAAAAATCCAAAAATTGGTGAAATGGAATCAGGGACACCTAAAAACCATATCGTAACTTTTTTTTTGTTAATATCTTCAATGTACAGACAAACGTTCTGCTACAGTTTTATAATAGTTTAGATAGCTTACTTTATTTTTAATTAGTGTTACTTAGTTGAAATTGAAATGGGACCGTACATTGGTTGCACTTGCGGTTATATGTTTATATCGCCGGCTCCAGTCAACGTAGCGAGATAAATTATATACCAGATTTTAAGTCAGATCATAAGCTATCAAACAAAAAAAGTTTCATCAAAATCGGTTCAGTAGTTCTTGCGTGATACTCGTTCAAACAAACAAACAAACAAACAAATAAACAAACAAACAAACACACAAACAAACAGACAGACAAAAAATCCAAAAATTGGTGAAATGGAATCAGGGACACCTAAAAACCATATCGTAACTTTTTTTTTGTTAATATCTTCAATGTACAGACAAACGTTCTGCTACAGTTTTATAATAGTTTAGATTAAAAAAATAGGTACTATATTATGCAATTATACAGGGTGTAAAATTAAATAGGGCAGTTACTTAAAGAGGTGCTTCACACCTTCAAACTAAACAACTTTCTGTGTGAGACCAATATCGAAATCGCGAATAAAAAATCTGCTGTCCTATACATTTCAGTTATGTTTGCAGGACAGCGGATTATTTTTCGCGATTTCAGTGTTAGTTCCATAGCAAAAGTTGTTCAGTGTGATGGTCTGAAGCACCCCTTTAAGTATCTGTCCCATTGCTGCTGTGAAGCAGAGGAAACTCCCATACACCTTCTCTGCGAATGCGAAGTGCTCATTCACAGCAGGAGTCGCCATCTAGGTGGATACATAATATAACACCTACTGACGTGAGGGACCTCCCCTCCAAAAACATAACACGGTTCATGAAGTCCGTGGGCCTAGGAAATGACCTTTAGGTCTAGGGTGACAGCTACAATAGATTTGTCCAGGTCGCAGTAGCTAACTATAACCAAATAATAATCTGTCCCATTTAAGTTTACACCCTGTATAATTAGGTAGGTATAGATATATGTCTTAGTTGTACTTGCACGCTGTTCTGTCGCAACAGCGTGCAAGTGCAATAAAAAGAAGAAGCTTTTTTAATTTTTTTTTTAAATTTTACTCCATATTTTGTAAGTACACACGAATTCACATCAAGCTATAAAGGGTGTAAGGAAAAGTATCATTAACCTTTAAACCACACACTCTACCCATCAAACTGAACAACTTTTACTATGGGAGCAAACCTGTCTGAACAAATAAAATCAGCTGGTCCATATCAAACTGCAATGCCTACTCGACTTAAACGTACGGAATAGCTCATTTTTTTTTGTTGTTCTGACAGGTTTGCTCCCAAAGAAAAAGTTGTTCAGTTTGATGTTTAAATGTTAATGATACTTTTCCTTCATAAGCTGGCCACGTGTATAGCTTGACATGCAGGCCTGTTTCAAAGCAAACAAATTATATTCTATTCTATGTATATTCAGTGTGTTAACTGTGTAGCTGTGTTACATAGCACAACCTAGCGCAGCAAAAAAAAATCAGCGGATGCATACATTTGAGTCGAGTAGGCATTGCAGTTTAGCATGGCACAGCTGACTTTTTATTGTTCTGATCGGTTTGCTCCCATAGTAATCTAAACTATTATAAAACTGTAACAGGAAGTTTGTCTGTACATTGAAGATATTAACAAAAAAAAAGTTACGATATGGTTATTAGGTATCCCTGATTCCATATCACCAATTTTTTATTTTTGTCTGTCTGTTTGTTTGTGTGTTTGTTTGGGTGTTTGTTTGTTTGAACGAGCATCACGCAAAAACTAATGAAGCGATTTTGATGAAACTTTTTTTGTTTGATAGCTTATTATCTGACTTAAAATCTGGTTGTATAATTATTTGGTTGTATAAATATAATTTGTGCGGACAAAGTCGCGCGTTAACGCTCGTTAGTTAATAAAATAAGTAAAAAAAATTCTTAAGTAAAACGATTTCAATGTAATAAAACTGCTGATGTTATATTTTCCTACTATGTTTTACCATACTGTTAGCTGGAAATTTGTGAGTGTAACCTGTGTCAACCTATCTTAAAAATAATATTGACAAAAAAAGGTTTTACTATAGGGATTCATATTTTAGATTAATACTTTGTTAATTAATTTTGATTATAAAATCGTGGGCGCTTGCATAGTAGTAGGTATAACTCAAATGTTACATATTATATTAATTAACTTACAAAATAAAATGGATGCTAATGATATCAATTTCTCCCTATATAAAATTTTTATACTACGTAACCTAAGACGAGTGTGTAGGTTCAATGTAAACATTGTTATGTTTAATATCACGAAGAAATATTGTCATTTTATATCGCAATAAATTTTAAAATACTATGATTCTATTTTAAAGGAATCATCGACAACAGCGATACAAAAAGTAAATTTCATGCTATAGCCCAGTCATTGTACGGTTTGAGCCGGGACTAATTAATAATTGATATTCTTTTTCGGTATAATATTGAAGAGCCAATTTGAGCCTGTAATGATTAAAAATTTAAAAAAAATCACGTCAGCGACAGTTTCAGTTTTAAAATTTAGCTATTATCTCGTTCTATAAAACCTGATGGTAGCTGTTATTTTGCATATATTTAAGGTTTTACCACTATACAGGTCTGTTAACAAAAGCTGGCGCGTTCAACACATTTACACATTGCGCTTGTGTAGTGTCTGTGAATAAGCGCGCGGCGTCTCTCTCGCGCGCGGTCTATCTTATGAGCGTGAAGGGGACAGTTATTGTTTTTCTTTTGCTACTGTTTATAAATACAGCGTGATGTTAAATGTTAGCGTCAGTCAGTCACGTGTGATCGACGCGAATGTAATAATCATAATAAAAACAAGTAACACATATATTTGTATTTATTTATCTACAACGCACCCATTTTACTAAAAACTAACTCTAGTCTACACTTATGAATCAATTATTTGAAAATCATTTATTTTTAAACATTCTGTATAGTGAAATTGCATAAGTGTGAGTACTGTGAACGCGCCAGCTTTAGTTAACTGACCTGTACATACTTCAAACATGTTGTAAATATTTTTGTTTACTTAGAAGGTTTTGAAAAATACGTTCGTATTTTATAATAAATATCTCATTTTTAAAATTTCAATACCCATTTTGTTGCTCAAAAATAATGTATATTGTTAAATCTTAGTCAAATGAGTGCATCGGTATTAATATTATTAATTTAAAAGCCTTCTGGGACACACAATTTTGATTTCTATGTTGCGTAGTGATTTTTTTCGTATGAATTAAGATTTTTTTGTCACTTTGATTTGTCACTTTATGGTGCCGGTTACAGTTTAAAAGTCCAATTAGTAATTACTCCCTACCCCGCCTAACAAAACTCCGTAAAATGACTGGGCTACTACCGACGCATCTCTTGTAAACCGCATCAACATATTTTTAAAGTAATTATAAAACAAATAACTAAGGTTGGATTACAAATGTTTTATATTTTGTACTTGATTATTGTATTGAATGAGATCTACTAGACGATAACATGGCCCGTGGTTATACTGATAATCTTGAGTCAATAAGTGACAGAGCCGGACTGGGCCCTGCAATGCAATTCACTAAGCGCAAACATCTCCACAAACTTAAATTCGTCGTTGAAACATCGGCGAGCTGACAATTCAGTATTCACTATGATTATGTCATGTTTCAAACTCATATAAAAACTTCGACGATCTGAAGGATGCAAGAAGGATGTTACATTTGTGAGCTAGTCGATGTTTTTGACAGCGATGTAATGCTTAGTGAATTGCACTGCTGAATACGGCACAATCCATAATCACACTTAGAGACAGTCGGCCCTCCCATATTCCACAAAAATGGAAAAAATGTTTTATGTATACCTATGATAATTAAGAGTTGTTTAAAGTACGGCAAGATTCATGTTATAACGGGAGAAGACGTAATTTTTTTTTTCTGGATTCCTCGCACCTAGGTGTATTCATACCCCATGTATGTTCCGCGATTCTTTGTAGTTTAAAAGCTATGAGTTTTTTAAAGATGTTCTCAGATACATTTACATACATTTTCTACCAGAGCGTCTTAGGCAAATATTTTCTATGAGAAACGCGATTGCCCAGCCCTCCGAAAAGTGCATGCGTTTTGCATGCATTCACTAGATAAACCAATAGTGAATAAGTCGGTAAATTCCATAAACGGTAATGTAAATAAAAGAATGTTGTTTGCTCTAGGGTCATAATCCAGGGAGGAAACAGGTAAATACGTTTATATGGAAACAACGGTACCTGGCTATCTTCTTAACTGCGATATTGGGTAGTCGCAATACAAACTAAAAACAAGAGCAAGCAAAGCGAGCTCGAGATTTTGCTACATTATAACTTGATTCTGAACTTATGATGAAATTGACTTGATTTCTGTTCCCTCGATAGAGCCGAGCGAAGAATATAATAATCCCTAGGAGTCGAGCTAGCGGCAAGCCCACCAGAGTGGCAACCCGTCCACCAGAGCAGCGGCTCAACGGGCATTTGCCTTGTATGCCTGTATGGCCAGTCCAGGCTTGATTAGTGACACAGCTAGTCGAGCAATAAATCTATGTATTTATTTTTATGCATCGTCGTCTTAGCACACACTCAGGCGCTTGTAAACACTTTGGAGGCACGACTCACGTTACCGTATGGGATCTCCACCTAGTTACGCAACCTGTCAGAACTATATCCATCAACGTATAACCACGACGCAGTGGGTCTCATACCGGGAATATGATGACACTGACAGAGTAATTCAGCGAATCATAGATTATATTAACATCCCCTGTATTTCATTCGAATCAGCATCTGTGTTAAAGAAAATGCTGTCATAACAAAAAGCGATGAGATTAGGTCGGGCTAAAATGTGATGTACCGACTACCTGCTACTACAAAATACGATATTTCAAATTCAGAAAATACTTAGTACATTACTAAATAATTATTTATAAAATTCGCGACATGCCTCGTCCAAAAGGATGTACAGTCACGATAAGCTTCGTCACAAGAAAGTAAACATAAAAATCCACAAAACGTTTCGTAAGCAAAATTACAATAAACACATAACCCTTCCTTTGCATCTCGCAGTCGGGTAAAAATACACACACTAAATCGTATTCGACACAAAGGATCCCATCACACCAGCTGCGTTCCCGCGCCGGATGGCCAATGAAATCCTCTGCACCAGGTACGACCCTGAGCGGACATCGTTGCCCTTTTCCACTATCTTCCTGCTCAGATATTTCACAAACGCCTTAAGTTCAGTTTAATGGTGTGAACCATCTTTAAAAATGTATTAACTCTTTTCAATGTCACACTGTAAACAGTATTGAATTCTAAGTTGTTTCAGTAATGCGGCGAGGTGATTTTTCCTATTACACGGTAGAAATTATAGTACTATGTGGTAGTACTAGTGATAATATTAAATTCCGACAGCATCGATCACGATATAATTAAATCGAAAATAAAAATTAAAGATAATTCATTATCTTATAGCTCAGTCATTTTACGGCGTTTTGTTAGGAGAGGTGGGAAGAAATTATTAATTGGACTGTTAAACTGTAACCGGCACCATTTAGTGACAAAAAGTCTATCTGAAAACTTATTTAAAAAAGTTCGCTACGCAACATAGAAATCAAAATTGTGAGTCCCAGAAGGCTTTTAAATTAATAATATTAATACCAATGCACTCATTTTAATTAGATTTAACGATACAAATTATTTTTGAGCAATAAAATAGGCATTGAAATTTAAATAATTAGGTTTTTATTATAAAATACGAATGTATTTTTCAAAACCTTCTAAGTAGATAAAAATATTAACACTATGATTCAAGTATGTATTATGATAATGCCTTATATAATTATGTGCAAAAAAAAATTACCATCATGTTTTTTATAACGAGATAATAAGTAAAATTTTAAATTTGGAACTGTTGCTGACGGGATTTTTTTATAATTTTAGTACATTTTTAAGCTCAAATTGGCTCTGAAATACAATACCGAAAAAAATATCAATTACTAATTAGTCCCGGCTCAAACCGTAAAATGACTGGGCTTTTAGTCCAAGACATATATTTATTTTAAAGAAATCTGTAGGTACGGTAATAAAGTTAATTTGGTATAATAGAAGTGAAAAAATGTAAAAATGAAAACAAAAAAAATGTATAAAAATGAGATCTTACGGATAAAGCCTGAATACGAGTCTGAGTAACGGCCTGGTCATTCCTTGCATACATGCTTAAGTACATAAAACACCGCCCTATTTAACTTCCTACACACACACATCAGTATAGTAGACAGTTCAGTCTGTAGCGTTTTCTGTTGTAGTCGTTATTTCCAACATAATATTATAACGATTGATTAACGAACCAGGTTTATTTCTCGTGTAAAAATATCGACAAACATGCCGAATGAAAAAATTCAAATAGATGAAAGCTTAAAAATAATTAAATTTACATTTCGATGGGTAGGGATTTATTTAGAAAACAAAAAACGAACAGCCGCTCAAAATATTATCTTTATACTTCGTTTTCTCATAAATGTTGTATTGATCAACGGTGGAATTATAGCTTCGATTGTTTGGTGCGTAGAGGGCATCGCAGATAGATTCGATTTCATAGCTCTAACTCAAGTCGTATCCAACGTTGTTTTTGTTCTAATGATAGATGTAAAGTCTGTATCCTTCCTAATCTATGAAAACTCTATCAATGAACTAATTGCTGCTTTGAAAAACATAGAAAATGAAGTATCTGAGCGCAAAAGACCGGACGGGATAAATAAAAAGATTAAGAGTGAAATCGGATTCTTGACTAAAGTTTTAAAGATCTATGTATTTGGATTGGGAATCTTAACTGCATATTTATTCGGACAACCGGCATTTGCAGCTGCTTTAAATTATTTTGAAAATCATGAACTAAAACTATCTGTGCCTGTATTGTTTCCTGTCGATCCTTATGATATACGATTTTGGCCGTTTTTTTATCTACGCCATATTACATCATGTAAGTATTTCATTATTTTTCATGCGATTTTCAAAAGTAAAATGTCCTAACTCGTTTGACGTTAATTTAACAGAATAAATTAAATTTTCAGAAAAAAACTTTCTAATATATTGGGTAAAACGTAACGAGGGTGCATTCAGACTATTAAACAACTTTTCCTAAGGAACATGGGTCGAAAAAAAAAAATGTTGGACCTCCCATAGAAAAGTGCGAATCAGCCAATCTACTTTCTATGGGAGGTCAACAAATTTTTTTTTCGTCCCATGTTCCTTAGGGGAAGTTGTTTGGTGTTATTGTCTGAATGCACCCTTGAATGAGGGTCTCTCGTTACGTTTCGCCCCGTATAAAAAAATCTTCCGAAGCGGCTCGCACGATTTTTTATGATTTTTTTAATGTAAACATATTTGGTCGGTATGAGAATAGGTCGTAAATGTAGGTTTCAGTGGTCTGCGTGTACCTGGCCGCACCATAGACTCAAATTCGGATTTCGGAAAATGTACCCAAATTGTTCTTTATTTTTACTACCATTTGAAAAAAAAATTATCTGGTTCTTGTAATGTATCTTATCTCGAAACAAATGTACTATAATTTTTCTCTCTAATAATAAAGAAAAATACTCTGTGAAACATTCGCATAAGGAG
>OV656719.1:0-15298 GCA_927399405.1 Agonopterix arenella
TTTAAATAGCTTATAAATAGAGTATAATATTGAAGATATTAGGGAGATTATTTAATCTTTAAATAAATAATTTATAAAAAAAAATATTTTATTTTTACAATGAAAATGTAATGTTTTATTTAAACTATATAAATAATATATTAAAAGAAATATTAATGGAATTTAACCACTAAAAATTAAGTTAGCAGCTTAATTTTAATCTTTATATTTCTAAATTTAATTGGAATTTTTATTCAATGTTATCATTAACAGTGATATACCTCTATTTTGGTTTCAATTAATAATTTAAATAAGGAGTAATTAAAACTCTTTCTTTTAAGTCGAAATTAAATGCAATATTGCTTCTTATTTAAGATAAATTGAAATTCAATATTTTTTGAATGCAAATCAAAAGTTTTATTTAAACTATAATCCTAAAATTAATTTGTTCAATTAAGTATATTTTGATTTCATTCATGATAAAGACCTACTAATAAAATAATAAAAAAGAAAATTCTACATCTTATTCAAATAATAAAATTTACTATTTTAAATGAAACAATAATTGGAAAAATTAAAGCAATTTCTACATCAAAAATTAAAAAAATTACAGTAATTAAAAAAAAGTGTAAAGAAAATGGAATTCGTGCTGATGATTTAGGGTCAAATCCACATTCAAATGGTGAGGATTTTTCTCGATCTATAAATGATTTTTTAGAGAAAATAATAGTAATAATTATTAAAATATTAGAAATAGCAATAATTAATAAAGATAATAAAAAAATTAAAATAATTATTTATATTAAATTAATTTTTTAATCTTTTTGATTGGAAGTCAAATATACTAAATATATTATATAAATAATTAATTACCTCATCAATAAATAGAAATATAAAGAAATAATCATACTACATCTACAAAATGTCAATATCAAGCTGCTGCTTCAAATCCAAAATGATGATTTCTAGAAAAATGATTATATAGATGACGAATTAAACAAATTGATAAAAAAATTGTTCCGACAATAACATGAAATCCATGAAATCCTGTAGCTATAAAAAATGTAGATCCATAAATACTATCTGCAATAGTAAATGGTGCTTCAATATATTCATAAGCTTGAAGAATAGTAAAATAAATTCCTAAGCAAATAGTAATAAATAAACCTTGAGTAGTTTGAGAATAATTATTTTCTATTAAAGCATGATGAGCTCAAGTAACAGTTACTCCAGAAGAAATTAAAATAATTGTATTTAATAAAGGAATTTGAAATGGATTAAATGGAAAAATTCTTAAAGGAGGTCATATAGCTCCAATTTCAATATTAGGGGATAATCTTCTATGAAAAAATGCTCAAAAAAAAGATAAAAAAAAAAATACTTCTGAAATAATAAAAAGAATTATTCCTCATCGTAATCCTTTTAAAACTAATACAGTATGTTTACCTTGAAATATTCCTTCACGACAAATATCTCGTCATCATTGATATATAGTTAAAATAGTAATAATATATCCTAAAATAATAAGATTTATATTAAAATTATGAAATCATTTTACTATTCCTGTAACTAATGTTAAAACTCCAATAGCTCCTGTTAATGGTCATGGTCTGTAATCTACTAAATGAAATGGGTGATTAGAAGTTGTTTTCATTAATTAACTTCTCTAGAATAAAGTGTACTTAAAATAGCAATTACATATGATTGAATTACTGCTACTGCTGATTCTAAAATTAAAAGAAGAATTTGAATTAATACTAAAATAAAAATTAAGTATGTTGGAAATCTAGATCCAGTTCCTCTTAATAAAGTTATTAATAAATGTCCTGCAATTATATTAGCTGTAAGCCGTACTGCTAAAGTTCCTGGTCGAATAATATTTCTAATTGTTTCAATTAATACTATAAAAGGTATAAGAATTCTTGGAGTTCCTTGAGGGATTATATGAGCAAATATATGTTGTGAATTATTAATTCATCCGTAAAATATGAATCTTAATCATAAAGGTAAAGATAATGATAATGAAAGAGTTAAATGACTTGTTCTAGTAAAAATATAAGGAAATAAACCTAAAAAATTATTAAATAAAACAAATGAAAATAATGAAATAAAAATAAATGTTGATCCATTAAATCTATTTTTACCTAATAAAGTTTTAAATTCATTATGTAATGTTCTTAAAATAAAATTTCAAAAAATATAATGTCGATTAGGGATTAATCAGAAAGAATAAGGAATAAAAATTAATCCAATAAATGTTCTAATTCAATTTAATGATAAATTAAATAAATTAGTAGTAGGATCAAAAATTGAAAATAAATTACTTATCATTTTCAAGTTAAATTTTTATTAAAAATTTTATTATTTTTATTATTTTTAATATTTTTATTAATATTATAAATATAATAATTTATAATATTAAAAATAATAAAAATAAAAATAAAAAAAATAAATGAAATTATTCAATTAATAGGTATTATTTGTGGAATAAAAGAATATTACTTAGTAATAATTTAAATTTGACATATTTATGTTATTTATTTAACTAATTCTTTCATTAGAAGTAATTGCTAAATTACTATAAAATGGTTTAAGAGACCAGTACTTGCTTTCAGTCATCTAATGATGAATAATTATTAATTCAATTAATAAAATTTTTAATTGAAATTCTTTCGATTACAATAGGTATAAAACTATGATTTGCTCCACAAATTTCAGAACATTGCCCATAAAAAATTCCTGGTCGATTAATAAAAAAATTTGTTTGATTTAATCGACCAGGATTAGCATCTACTTTCACTCCTAAAGCAGGAATAGTTCAAGAATGAATTACATCAGTTGCTGTAACTAAAATTCGAATTTGATTGTTTATAGGTATTACAATTCGATTATCAACATCTAATAATCGAAAGTTATTAGGGGAAAGATCATTAGAAGGAATTATATAAGAATCAAATTCAATATTATTGAAATCTGAATATTCATATCTTCAATATCATTGATGTCCAATAGATTTTAATGTAATTAAAGGATTATTAAGTTCATCTAATAAATATAAAAGTCGAAGAGATGGTAAAGCAATAAAAATTAATGTAATTGCAGGTAAAATAGTTCAAATTAATTCAATTATTTGTCCTTCTAAAAGAAATCGATTAATATATTTATTAAAGAATAAACTTAATATTAAATATCCTACTAAAATAGTGATTATAATTAAAATAATTAAAGTATGATCATGAAAAAAAATAATTTGTTCTATTAATGGTGATGCCCCATTTTGAAGGTTAAAATTAGATCAAGTTGCCATTTCTAAAAAAAGGATAATCCTTTATAAATGGGGTTTAAATCCATTACATATAATCTGCCATATTAGAAATTTCTTAAAATAGGTAATTCATTATAAGAATGTTCTGCTGGTGGAAGATTTTGATATCATTCAATAGAAGATGATATATTTAAAGGGAACAAGGCAATTCGTTGATTGATTATAGATTCTCAAATAATAATTAATATTAATATAGTTGCTAATAAAGAAATATATGATCCTAAAGAAGAAATTATATTTCATGAAATATATGCGTCAGGATAATCAGAATATCGACGAGGCATTCCAGCTAATCCTAAGAAATGTTGAGGAAAAAATGTTAAATTTACTCCGATAAATATAGTAAAAAATTGAATTTTTAATAGATAATTATTTATTGTTAATCCTGTAAATAATGGATATCAATGAATAAAACCTCCTATAATAGCAAATACAGCTCCTATAGATAAAACATAATGAAAATGAGCTACTACATAATAAGTATCATGTAAGGTTACATCAATAGAAGAATTAGCTAAAATAACTCCTGTTAATCCTCCAACAGTAAATAAAAATACAAATCCTAATCTTCATAAAATTGAAGGGCTGTAATTAATTTGAGTTCCATGAAGAGTTGCTAATCAACTAAAAATTTTAATACCTGTAGGGACAGCAATAATTATAGTTGCAGAAGTAAAATAAGCTCGAGTATCAATATCTATTCCTACTGTAAATATATGATGAGCTCATACTACGAATCCTAGTAAACCAATAGCTATTATAGCATAAATTATTCCAAGACAACCAAAAGTTTCTTTTTTTCCTCTTTCTTGAGAAATAATATGAGAAATTATTCCAAATCCTGGTAAAATTAAAATATAAACTTCAGGATGTCCAAAAAATCAAAATAAATGTTGATATAAAATTGGATCTCCTCCCCCAGCAGGGTCAAAAAAAGATGTATTAAGATTTCGATCAGTAAGAAGTATCGTAATAGCTCCTGCTAAAACAGGTAAAGATAATAATAGTAATAATGCTGTAATTCCGACAGCTCACACAAATAATGGTAAACGATCAAACGATATATTATTTAATCGTATATTAATAATTGTAGTAATAAAATTAATAGCTCCTAAAATAGAAGAAATTCCAGCTAAATGAAGAGAAAAAATAGCAAGATCTACTGAACTACCTCCGTGAGCAATATTAGATGAAAGTGGGGGATAAACTGTTCATCCTGTTCCTGCTCCGTTTTCTACAATTCTTCTTGAAATTAAAAGAGTTAAAGAAGGAGGTAATAATCAAAAACTTATATTATTTATTCGGGGAAAAGCTATATCTGGGGCTCCTAATATAAGTGGAACTAATCAATTTCCAAAACCTCCAATTATAATAGGTATAACTATAAAAAAAATTATAATGAAAGCATGAGCTGTAACAATAGTATTATAAATTTGATCATCTCCAATTAATGATCCCGGGTTACCTAATTCAGCACGAATTAATAATCTTAAAGATGTACCAACTATTCCTGCTCAAATTCCAAAAATAAAATATAATGTTCCAATATCCTTATGATTTGTTGAATAAAGTCATTTTCGCTAATAAAATGGCTGAGTATAAGCGATAAATTGTAAATTTATTTACGAGAATTTTCTCTTTTATTATAAAAAGCTTTATATTCAATATATGATATAAAATTGCAAATTTTAAGTAGTAAAATTTTACTAAGGCTTAAAGAAATATTCTTTATAAATAATTTTGAAGATTATTAGTTTAAATTAACTTAAAACCTTAAAATCAAAAAAAAGTTCTAAAAATTATTCCTATTAACGAAATTAAACTAAAAAAATTAATTATAATAAATGAATTATTTTTAATAAAAATTTTTAATCATTTTAATTTTAAATAATTAAATATGAAAGAGGAATAAATAATACGAATATAAAAAAATAATATAATTAATCTTATTATAATAAAAATAAATGTTATAAAATAAATTTTGTTTATTATTAAAAAATTAATTACAATTCATTTAGGAAAAAATCCAATAAATGGAGGTAATCCTCCTAAAGAAAGAAAATTAATTAAAATAGAAATTTTAATTATTGAGTTTATATTTATAATAAATAATTGATTAATAAAAAATATATTTAATAAATTAAATAAAAAACATATAATTCTAATTAGAAAAGAATATATAATTAAATAAAATATTCATAAGTTTTCTCTAATTAAAATAGTTGATAATATTCATCCTAAATTATTAATTGAAGAAAAAGCTATAAGTTTACGTAATGAAGTTTGGTTTAATCCTCCAATAGCACCAATAATAGTATTAAAAATTATAATAAAAATTAAAAAGTTTTTATTAAAATAATAAGACAATAAAATTATGGGGGAAATTTTTTGTCATGTTATTAAAATAAAACAATTAAATCAAGATAATCCTTCAACAATATTAGGAAATCAAAAATGAAAAGGTACTGATCCTATTTTTATTAATATTGAAGAATTAATTATTATAGATAGATAATTATCTAATATAAAATTTTTTATTAATACTATTTTTAATAAAATAGAAAAAATGAAATTAATTGAGGCAATAGATTGAGTTAAAAAATATTTTAATGAAGCTTCAGAAGCTAATAAATTATTAGAATTAGAAATTAGGGGGATAAATCTTAATAGATTAATTTCTAATCCAATTCAACTTCCAAGTCAAGAATTAGCAGAAATAGAAATTAAGGTTCTAAAAAATAAAATAAATAAAAAAAATATTTTATTTGAATTTATAGAAAAAAAAATAAAAAATAAGAAAATTTTTTTTTTCTAATAAAGAATTACAATTCATTTTTTTTTTAAAAAATATATTTTAGTGTAAGATGCACTATAGTTTTTGATACTATAAGATATAGTTTAATTCTATAAAATATAATTAATAAAGGTAGAAAAACTACATAATTTATCCTATCAGAATAATCCTTTTAATCAGGCACTTTATTTTTAAAAAAAAGGGGTTTCCTTTATATTTGGGGTATGAACCCAAAAGCTTAATTTAGCTTATTTTTAATTTTTTTTTTTAAATAAAAATTATTAAGAATGGTTTA
Organism: Agonopterix arenella; assembly: GCA_927399405.1. Classification (NCBI taxonomy): domain Eukaryota; kingdom Metazoa; phylum Arthropoda; class Insecta; order Lepidoptera; family Depressariidae; genus Agonopterix; species Agonopterix arenella. The sequence goes on from OV656719.1 coordinate 6,394, forward strand.
ATTATAATTTAAATTAGAATTTTATTAAAAAATATTAAAAGTAAATTTTAATTCAATATATATATATATAAAATTTAAATATATTATATTAATATTAATTATTTAAATTTTTATTATATAATAAATAAATAAATTTATTATTTATTTGAATGAATTATTAAAATTTAAATACCAATTAATTTTAAATATAAATATTATAAAAAAAATAAGAGAAAGAAATATTAAATATTTAATAACTTATATTAAATATTTTAATATATATATATATACGTATATTAAATTTTTAATAAATTAAATTAAATATTTAATATAAAAAAAAAAAAAAAAAAATCTATGTGAAATTATATATATATAAATAAAAAAAAATTTTTTATAGTTTAATAATTTTATTAAAAATTTATTTTACATATAAATTTTAGTATAAATTTTTATTTATTTTAATAATAAATTAATTTAATTATATAGTAATTAATATTAAAAATTTAAGAAATTAAGATTTAGTAATATTTAAATTATTAACAAATTTTGTGCCAGCAGTTGCGGTTATACAAAAATTAAATTAAATTTTATTAGTAATTAATTAATAAATTACATTAAATATAAACATTAAATTATTAGGTAAAATTTTAATTTAATTAAAAATTTAATTTAAATTATGATTTAATAAATTTAATAATAAACTAGGATTAGATACCCTATTATAATAATTTTAAATAAATAATACTAAAATAGTAAATAATTTATTGAAACTTAAATAATTTGGCGGTATTTTAGTTCATTTAGAGGAACCTGTTTAATAATTGATAATCCACGATTAAATTTACTTAATTTATTATTTTGTATATCGTTGTTAAAAAAATATTTTTTAATAAAAATAATATTTTAAAATTTAAAAATAAATTAAATCAGATCAAGATGCAGATTATAATTAAGAATATAATGGGTTACAATAAATTTTATTTAAATGGATATTAATTTGTAAAAATTAATTAAAGGTGGATTTAAATGTAATTTTATTTAATTTAATAAAATGATTAAAAATTAAGATATGTACATATTGCCCGTCGCTTTCATTAATAAATTGAAATAAGTCGTAACAAAGTAGAGGTACTGGAAAGTGTTTCTAGAAAGAACAAATTAGAGCTTGAATAAGTATTTCATTTACATTGAAAGGATATTGAAATTAACAATTAATTTGAGGGGAAAAATTAATAGTATATAATATAATTAATAAAAAAATTTTTAATTAAAATATAAAATTGGGGGATTTTAGTATTTTAATAGAAATAATAAAAAAAATTATAGTGAATTAGTATTGTGAAAGAATTTTTAAATATTTTGAAAATAAATTTTTAAAAAAGTAATTTTAATTTAATGTATCTTGTGTATCAGAGTTTATTAAAAAAAATTTTTATAAGAAAAATTTCTCGAATTTAAAAGAGATAATTAATTATAAAATTTATTGTTTCAAAAATATTTTAAATAATTAATTGGAAATGAAATGTTAATCGTTTTTAAATATATCTAGTTTTTTTAGAAAAAAATTTAATTTTGAATTTAATTTATAAAAAATTAATTAAATATTAATTTTTTATAAATTTTAAATTTAATAATTTAAGGGATAAGCTTTAAATTAAAATATTATAATAATTAAAATATTTATTTGAAAATTTTAAAATTTATATTGTTTAAAAATTATAATTTTTTATAAATAATTTCAATAAAATTAAAATTTAATTAAAAATTTAATTTTTTATAAAAAAATAATTTTTAATTTTGTAAAATAAAATATAATGATAAAATTAGTATATAAATATAATGTAAAATATTAAATTTTATAATAATTAATTAAAAGGAATTCGGCAAAAATTTATATTCACTTGTTTATCAAAAACATGTCTTTTTGAAAATAATTTAAAGTCTAATCTGCCCACTGATAATTATTAAAGGGCTGCAGTATTTTGACTGTACAAAGGTAGCATAATCATTAGTCTCTTAATTGGTGACTTGTATGAAGGATTGGATGAAATATAAACTGTCTCTTATTTATTTATTGAATTTAATTTTTTATTTAAAAAGTTAAAATAATTTTAAAAGACGAGAAGACCCTATAGAGTTTTATAAATATATTAATAAAAAATTATTTATAAATATTAAAATAAAAATTATTATATTTATTTTATTGGGGTGATAAAAAAATTAAAATAACTTTTTTAAAATTTTAACATAAATAGATGATTAAATGATCCAGAAATTTTGATTACAAGAAAAAATTACCTTAGGGATAACAGCGTAATTTTTTTTTTTAGTTCTTATAAGAAAAAGAGTTTGCGACCTCGATGTTGGATTAAGATAAAATTTAAATGCAAAAGTTTAAAATTTTGATCTGTTCGATCATTAAAATCTTACATGATCTGAGTTCAAACCGGTGTAAGCCAGGTTGGTTTCTATCTTTAAAAAAATAAAATATTTTAGTACGAAAGGATCAAATATTTAAAATAATTTTAATTAAAAAGAATATTAATAAATAAATTATAAATAAAACTATTTTGGCAGAAAAATGTAATGATTTTAGAAGTCATTTATATATAATTTATTTATATAATTAGTAATTTTAATAAAAGATTTAATTTTAATTTTTATTGGTTCTTTAATTTTAATTTTAGGGGTTTTAATTGGGGTTGGATTTTTAACTTTATTAGAGCGAAAAGTTTTAGGATATATTCAAATTCGAAAAGGTCCAAATAAGTTAGGAGTTATAGGTATTTTACAACCTTTATCTGATGGAATTAAATTATTTTCTAAAGAACAAATTTATCCTAGATTTTCTAATTATTTATCATATTATTTTTCTCCTGTTTTAAGATTTATATTATCTTTATTAACTTGAATATTAATTCCTTATTATTTTAATATAATTAGATTTAATTTAGGTATTTTATTTTTTTTTTGTTGTACTAGATTAGGAGTATATACAGTAATAATTGCTGGTTGATCTTCTAATTCTAATTATGCTTTGTTAGGAGGTTTACGGGCAGTTGCACAAACTATTTCTTATGAAGTAAGATTAGCTTTAATTATAATATCTAGAATTATAATAATTATAGATTTTAATTTATTAAAATTTACTGATTATCAAAATATAATATGATTTTTTTTTATTATATTTCCTTTAAGATTATGTTGATTATCTTCAAGATTGGCGGAAACTAATCGTACTCCATTTGATTTTGCAGAAGGTGAGAGAGAATTAGTTTCTGGATTTAATGTAGAATATGGGGGAGGAGGATTTACTTTAATTTTTTTAGCTGAATATTCTAGAATTTTATTTATGAGATTATTATTTGTTTTAATATATATAGGGGGATATTCTATAAGATTATTTTTTTATTTAAAATTAACTTTATTATCTTTTGTATTTTTATGAGTTCGAGGTACTTTACCTCGTTATCGTTATGATAAATTAATATATTTAGCTTGAAAAAGATATTTACCAATTTCATTAAATTTTCTTTTATTTTATTTAGGTATAAAAATTTTTTTATTATAAATTAATTATTTTTAGTATAAATTAATAGAATAATTATTCTTTCTTAAGTTTTCAAAACAAATGCTTTATACAAGCTCATTAATTAATTATTAAAAATTAAATTGTCTCAATATTTACTAATTAATGGATTTAAAATATAATAAGAGAAATAAATTACTGTTAATAATTGTCCTGTAATAATATATGGATCTTCAACAGGACGAGCTCCAATTCAAGTTAATAAAATAACAGTTATTACTATAATTCAAAATAAAATTTGATTTATTGGATAAAATTGAATTCCTTGAATTTTTTTATTAAAAGTAAAAGGTAAAATAATTAAAATTAAAATTGATATTACTAAAGCAATAACTCCTCCTAGTTTATTAGGAATAGAACGTAAAATTGCATAAGCAAATAAGAAATATCATTCTGGTTGAATATGAACTGGGGTAACTAAAGGATTTGCAGGAATAAAATTATCAGGGTCTCCTAATAAATAAGGATTAGTTAATGTTAATATAATTAATAAAAATATTATAATAATAAATCCGATTAAGTCTTTAAAAACAAAAAATGGATGAAAAGGAATTTTATCTAAATTTCTATTAATTCCAAGTGGGTTATTAGATCCAGTTTGATGTAAAAATAATAAATGAATTATAACTATTATTGCAACAATGAAAGGTAATAAAAAATGAAATGTATAAAATCGGGTTAAAGTTGCATTATCTACTGCAAATCCTCCTCAAATTCAGTTAACTAATATAGTTCCTAAATAAGGAATTGCTGATAATAAATTTGTAATTACTGTTGCTCCTCAGAATGATATTTGACCTCATGGTAAAACATATCCTATAAATGCTGTTGCTATAAGTAAAAATAAAATAATAACTCCAATTATTCAAGTATATTTTAAATTGAAAGATTCATAATAAATTCCTCGTCCAATATGAAGATAAATACAAATAAAAAAAAATGATGCCCCATTAGCATGTAAAGTTCGAATAAGTCAACCATAATTTACATTTCGACAAATGTAATTAACACTATAAAAAGCTAATTCAATATTTCTTGTATAATATATAGTTAAAAATAAACCTGTAAGAATTTGAATTATTAAACATAAACCTAATAAAGATCCAAAATTTCATCATGCAGAAATATTAGAAGGAGATGGTAAATCAATTAAAGATCCATTAATAATTTTTAAAATAGGATGAGTTTTTCGAATTGGTTTAAAATTATTTATCATTTGTTATTATTTATTTAAAAATTAATTTGATAATCGTAAAGGACCAAAAAAAATATTAGTAATTTTTACTACTGCTACTAGTGTAATAAATAAATAAATAATTAGAATTAATATTAAAAAAAAAGTTTGATCATTATATAATTTAGATAAGTTAATTTTATTATCATTATTAAAAAATATTGAATAATTAAAAAAATTAATTATATCAGAATTATTAATTAAATTTATTCATTGGATATTATATTTATAATAAAATGTAAAAAATATTATTATAATTAATATTATAAATAATAATATTTTAAAATTGAAAGAAAAAAAAAATAATTCATTTGAAGCAATTCTTGAAACATAAATAAATAATACTAATAATCCTCCTAAAAATGTTAAAAATAAAATATATGAAAATCAATAAGTTTTAATTATTATTCCAGATAATAAACAAGTTAATAAAGTTTGAAATAAAATTATTAATCCTATAGATAAGGGATGATTTAAAAAAAATATAATAAAAGAAATTAATATAAGGGTTAATGTTAAAAATATTTTTAAAATATCAAAGAATAGTTTAATTAAAATAATAATTTTGGAGATTATTGATAAAGAAGTTTCTTTTTCTTTGAAGTTTTTAAAGAAAATACTTATTTTTGATTTACAAGACCAATGTTTTATTTTAAACTATAAAAACTAATGATAATAATTTTTAATATATGAATTATTGCTATTATTATATTTATTTTAGGAAATATAATTTTTGTTTCAAAACATAAGCATTTATTAATTGTTTTATTAAGATTAGAATTTATTGTATTAAGAATTTTTTTTATATTATTATTATTATTAAGTTTAGTTGAATATGATATATATATATATTAATAGTTTTTTTAGTTTTTTCTGTTTGTGAAGGAGCTTTAGGTTTATCAATTTTAGTTTCAATAATTCGAACTCATGGTAATGATTATTTTCAAAGATTTAATTTATTATAATGATAAAATTTTTATTTATAATAATTTTTATAATTCCTTTATGTTTTATTGAAAATATATTTTGAATGGTCCAAATATTATTATTATTTATAATATTTTTATTTATAAATTTAACTGTAAATATTATAAATTATTGTAATTTAAGTTATTATTTTTCTTGTGATATTATTTCTTTTGGTTTAATTTTATTAAGAATTTGAATTAGAATTTTAATAATTATAGCAAGAGAAAATTTATATAAAAATAAATATTATATTAGATTTTTTTTAATTAATATTATATTTTTATTGATTATATTATTTATAACTTTTAGAGTTATAAATTTATTTATATTTTATTTATTTTTTGAAGGAAGATTAATTCCAACATTATTATTAATTGTTGGTTGAGGTTATCAACCTGAACGAATTCAAGCGGGAATATATCTTTTATTTTATACTCTTTTTGCTTCTCTTCCTTTATTATTAGGAATTTTTTTTATTTTTAATGAAATAAATTATATTATAATTTATTTTTTAAAATTTTTTAATATGAATTTATTTTTATTATATTTTTCAATAATTTTAGCTTTTTTAGTAAAAATACCTATATATTTTGTTCATTTATGATTACCAAAAGCTCATGTAGAAGCTCCAGTTTCTGGTTCTATAATTTTAGCTGGAATTATATTAAAACTAGGGGGGTATGGTCTTTTACGAGTATTAATTTTTTTACAGAAAATTAGTTTAAAGTTTAATATTATTTGAGTTATTATTAGATTAGTAGGTGGATTTTATATTAGATTAAAATGTTTTTGTCAAGTGGATATTAAATCATTAATTGCTTATTCATCAGTTGCTCATATAAGAATTGTAATTAGTGGAATTATAACAATAAATTATTGAGGATTTATTGGTTCTTATATTTTAATAATTGGCCATGGTTTATGTTCTTCAGGAATATTTTGTTTAGCAAATATTAATTATGAACGATTTCATAGTCGAAGACTATATATTAATAAAGGATTAATAAATTTTATACCTTCAATAAGATTATGATGATTTCTTTTAATATCTTCAAATATAGCAGCACCTCCTTCTCTTAATTTAATAGGAGAGATTAGTTTAATTAATAGTTTAGTAAGATGATCTTGAATTTCAATAATTATACTTATATTAATTTCTTTTTTTAGTGCGGGATATAGTTTATATTTATATTCTTTTACTCAACACGGAAAATATTTTTCAGGAATTTATAGATTTTATACAGGGGTATCACGAGAATATTTATTATTAATATTACATTGATTTCCTTTAAATTTCATAATTTTAAAAGTAGATTATGTAATAATTTGATTTTATTTAAATAATTTAATTAAAATATTGATTTGTGGAGTCAAAAATATAGATAAATCTATTTTAGATAATTTTTCAAAAATATTCTATTTGTTATATTAGATTTTTTTTTTTATTTTTTTTTAGTTTAATAAATTTTATATTTATAGTTTATTTTATAATAAATAATTTTGTATTATTAATAGAATGAGAAATTATTTCATTAAATTCTACTAATATTGTTATATCAATTTTATTAGATTGAATATCTTTATTATTTATAATATTTGTTTCTTTAATTTCTTCTGTTGTAATTTTTTATAGAAGAAGTTATATAAGTTCAGAATTAAATTTAAATCGTTTTATTATTTTAGTTTTATTATTTGTTTTTTCAATAATTTTATTAATTATTAGACCTAATATTATTAGAATTTTTTTAGGTTGAGATGGTTTAGGGTTAGTTTCTTATTGTTTAGTAATTTATTATCAAAATATTAAATCTTTTAATGCAGGTATATTAACTGCGTTATCTAATCGAGTAGGTGATGTTTGTATTTTAATAGTTATTTCATGAATATTGAATTATGGAAGTTGAAATTATATTTTTTATTTGGATTTTATAAAAAATGATTTTTCAATATTTTTAGTTAGAGGAATAATTATTTTAGCCGCAATAACTAAAAGAGCTCAAATTCCTTTTAGATCTTGATTACCTGCTGCAATAGCAGCACCTACTCCAGTTTCTGCTTTAGTTCATTCTTCTACTTTAGTAACAGCGGGGGTTTATTTATTAATTCGGTTTAATAATTTATTATTAGATACTTTTTTTATTAAATTTTTATTATTATTATCAGGTTTAACAATATTTATAGCTGGAATTTCTGCTAATTATGAATTTGATTTAAAAAAAATTATTGCTTTATCTACTTTAAGACAATTAGGTTTAATAATAAGAATTTTAAGAATAGGATTACCTGATTTAGCATTTTTTCATTTATTAACTCATGCTATGTTTAAAGCATTATTATTTATATGTGCTGGTGTTATTATTCATATAATAAATGATACTCAAGATATTCGTTTTATAGGTGGAATTAGATTTTATATTCCTTTAACTTCATTATGTTTAAATATTTCTAATTTAGCTTTATGTGGAATTCCTTTTTTAGCAGGATTTTATTCTAAGGATATAATTTTAGAAATAGTTAGATTAAGAAATTTAAATTTATTAATTTTTTTTCTTTATTATATTTCAACAGGATTAACAATATTTTATACTATACGTTTATTAATATATTTAATAATTAATAATTATAATTTAATTTGTATTTATAATTTATATGATGAAGATTTTATTATATTAAAAAGAATATTTGTTTTATTAATAATAAGAGTATTTAGAGGAAGATTTTTAAGTTGAATAATTTTTCCTTATCCTTATATAATTTATTTACCTTTTAATATAAAAATGATAGTAATTTATGTAAGTTTATTAGGAGGTATAATAGGTTATATAGTAAGAAATATAATAATTTATTCAATAAATAAATTTATGTTAACATATAATTTAAGAAATTTTTTATGTTTAATGTGATTTATACCTAATTTATCTACATATGGTTTAAATTATTATTTTTTAAATTTAGGACAAAAATTATTAAAAAATATTGATATAGGATGAAGAGAATTTTACAGTGGTCAAGGTATATTTAATATTTTAAAAAATTATTCAGTTTTTTATTATTTTTTTCAATTAAATAATTTTAAAATTTATTTATTTAGATTTATTATTTGAATAATTATTTTATTAATATTATTAATTTAA